>CM060130.1:22384464-22886964 GCA_030522415.1 Channallabes apus
AGATAAAAAGCTGAAGGTTTTTGTTTGATTGTAATTTTATAGTAATAACTCCTTTATAAAGTTACTGAGACTGACTAATATTACTGTAGAGTTCACTGTCCGGCCTCCCAAAAAGTCACACACACTAATATTTAATTTGATCTCAGGTTGTGTTCATGGTGTGTAATGTGGTGGATAATTCCTGTGTATAAATGCTTCCTCATGCTCACAGAGTCCAGCATATGTCCAGGACGTCTGGGAAGAATAATGATGTATTGATGTAATAACCTGGGCCCGGTTTCTCGATAATGCACACTATTCGCGCGCTAAGAAGACTCTTAAGATATATCTTACGTTAAGTGATAACTTTTCTAAGTGTATTTCTCGAACTGTCTCTTAGGAGTCTTCTTAAGTCGCTGCCTCTTACGTCCAACGTTACAAGGCGCTGTCTACACTGAAGGTCCTGAATTAGCGGACATCGGTTGCTCAGGAATCGATTTTTCACTCCTTTTTCATGACAGCGTTAAGAAAGACGGCACTTTCTATGCAAATTAAACATTGCACTAAATTCTTTTAATGGCATTTATTTCGACATTGGTTAACTTAACAATAACATGCCATAATAGACAAATATATAAATTTAATCACCAAACTGTCGGTAATATTTTCGTGTAACATGTGGCCGTGAAACGAACCTTGTATACAATCATAGTTGATTGACAAACCGCTGATAACACTGGTGAAGAGCTCTTCACCAGCTTCAGAAACAATGTGAAGTGTCAGTTATTGGGGTTGTATAGCGCACTTATGGAATGAATACGATGAGATGACAGAGTGGAGGTTTAATACACCTTTCTCACCTACGCGGGGCCGTAAGAGCGGTTCATTATGATTCAGTGTGAGTTTTGGTGCTGTTATTACGTTTCCATCTTACCATGCAAAAAAATAAACATGTTTAACATGCGGAAGCTCGCGGACCTTGCAGATCTTTGCGGACTTTTGGCCACCGGTCACTCGAGGCGGATCGCGGTGCCTAATACCCCTCTCTCACCTGTATGGCCTGACCCATCTCCGTGAGCTGCCGCGATTGACCGCGACGTTCCTTTAACATTCCGCGAAGTTCTGCAAGGTCTGCAAGCTTCCGCGAGGACCAGCAAAAAATTAAACGTTGAATTTTTCATGCGGAAAGATGGAAGCGTAATCACAGCGCAAAACTCGGGGTGAATCATGGTCAAGCCTACGGCCACAGCGCGAGACAGCGCAGGTGAGATAGGAGTATAACACCGCATCTCACAGCGAGTCAAACTGCATAAGTGAATAGGGGTATTACGCATTACAATCACCCAGAAAAATTAATGGATGCGCTGTCTGAAACTCCCAAGGTTATTTTCTCATTTAACTAAATCAAATTTCATAAAAATAAAACGTGTCAAAAGAAAAACCCATAAAGTTATGGATAATGGCTAATGATCAATGAAACCTATTTTAAACAAAAAGCAGCGAGCAGCTGGACATCGGGACGTAGAGCGTAAAGTAAGTATGATGCGTTGGTCTGGCACGCGCAGGTCTGATCAGCTCTGATCAGTAAACTTTTTTTTTTTTTAATAACGACCACGGGGAAAATATGAAAAGGGCTGAAGTTTTGTCTAAAGGAAAAATGTACATGATCCATACGGCTCCACGGACCGCGCCATCTTCAGTTTAACACAACACCACGCTCGCTGCCAAATTGTTCGCCACCTGTTTAATATAAATAGTGATTGCCAATTTTAAAGCATTAGTCACATTATGAAATAGGCTAATTAAAAGTCACTCTATTAGTTCTGATATCAAATAAAGTAACATTCTTAAACAGGTCTACAGTGTATTCCATCATTAATACGACTTTGATAACGTACCATAATGTGTTTGCATACACCGCTGATTTATAAAGACTGCTGCTCAGTGGCGGCGACTAGCGTCCTGAGCTGAAACTACGCTAAGAATGAGTTAAGGTTGGTCCAGACCAACCTTACGAACGTATGACTTAGCTAAGAGAGATACTTAGCATAAGAACGTTTCGGGAAATGCGCCATAACGTTAAGAGAGAGGTTAAGGTACAACTTAAGAACTACTTAGCGATAAGAAGCTTTTGAGAAACCGGGCCCTGGTCATTCAGTACATTTAATTAGATTATTTTTGTTCTGATTCGCGTAAGTGGTTTTCTGATAGTCACACAGCTGTTTAGTCCCAATCCTGTGAGCTCCGTGATTTCTGCTGTCATTTGTGTAAAGATTTCCTTTTTTTTTTTTAAACGATGCAATTTCTCCAAGTGTTTCATGTCTGATCACTTTCACTTATGATGTTTTTCATGAAGTTTACTGTTTTTTCTTTTTTGTCCAGGTAGTGTACTGTATATAAGTTTAGTGAGAGAAGTGAGTTAGAGAGTCCACGCTAGATAATAGAGCATGAAAGAGATTATAACAGAATGTCAGTGAGTGATTCAGTAAATTAGTTTCTTACAGAGTTAATATGATAAAGCTAAAGACATTTCTTTTCCAAAATCAGCAGAGAAACAGAAAAGAGAGACAAACTAATGCAGGACAAAACGTATTTACTGAGAACAGACACAGAATGTTTATATCTAATACTATTCCATATAATACAGAGACATTTACAACAATTACCAAAGCATTTTTAGGAATCTAATCAAACTTTCTTTGTATTTTTGTCACATCATCAAGTAAAACACATCTGTGTTGATCAGGTGAGTAAACTGTACTAAACTATTAATGTTCATAAATCTCTTACTGATACTAGCAGCTTAAAAACATCTTAAATTGTTATAATAAGTCTCCTGTAGAGGGGAGGATGTTTATCTCTCATCAGGTTAGTGTATAGTGTTAGTAATATCACCTGTCTCACACACACACACACACACACACACACACACACACACACACAGTGATGTGAACAGAGAAACACTTCATGTTTTTTTCCAGTGGGAGCCACGCCAAATAGCCGCTACCATGCAAACGGCGTGTAAACGACGTGTAAAAAAAAGATTAAATGTCAGATATAAGGAAACGTTCGCTCGAGGGAACATGTGATTTCTTCGGAATGCCCAGGGTTTTCTCCAGAAGCACATTCATTACAGGTGCTGCGGTTTAGATGTTAATATAGTACAATACGAGTGTATTGTGAATAAGTGTGACTGCCCTATGCACGCTGTAATCCCCCCTCCGTTTTCTGCCAGAAAGGCGTGTCAAGATTTCACAGTAAACACGCCCATTCAAGCCCTATTTATTCATTTACCTGGTGCCACCACTAGATGGCGATTCGTTCTCAAGAACACGTTAAAACAAGCCAGCTGCGCTGAGTTGCAATCACGTGATTTTAACAACCCGCCTCCACCCCCGCCGAACTGACGCTGCCAAACTACAGAGACGAAGATGGCGGCTTAACGGACTATTCGTGGTAAGTGATGTTTTATTTTATAAAATGTGTTTGGGGTAGTTTACAGTTTATTTCCCAGTTTAGTTTTTTATTCGCCATTTTAAATGTCACTGGCAGCACCAGTAGCGGTCAGATGTGACTTTAGAGAACTTAATGATCTGTTTACCAAGTCTGGAGTTAACATTACAGCTTACTGTCAGTGTCACTAACTCACAATGTCACTCCACTTTAAACATGCTCAAGCTTCGAAAATACTACTAATGTTCCTATTACAAGAGCTGCACTACCCGATGAAGAGTGTTTGTGTTCTCTGTAAATACTGAGAGAATCTCACCGCGTGTTGTCTGGATAAATTCAGCGGTTATTTATTCTTTGGTTAAGAGTTAATCTGCAGGTTATTTCTGTGACTGTAATATAATGTGATGCAGTTGATGAGGGACACAGTCTGAGGGTAGCTGTACAGGAGCTAGTAACGCTCATAACCGGGTTTATATTTTACACACTTTGGCCGTGACTTTCCGCGGTAGCGCGAGCGCTTAGTTAACGAGCTGAATAACAACACTGAAGTGTTTATCAGTTAAGGAGGGGGAGGTGCGTGTGTGTGGGGGGGGGGGGGGGTGAGGGGCTTCAGTAAGTTATAGTTTGGCTTCAGGGATGAACTAATGCTCATATACGAGTGTTATATCTCTTAACTTATTTGTCTGAGAAGCGCATTAAGTAAATTTTCGGTTAATTTAATACAGACGATAATACAGACAGACTGTGGTTAACACTAACACTGTTCACTGGTTAACATTAGCACAGGCAGTTTATTTACATTCCAGAATACCCAAAACAGTGTTTTACACACTCTGTGGTAAATAGGTTTATTAATATATTTAATTTTTATTAGAACTAGATGTTCTGTGAAGTTTATTTATCTTTGTCTTCACTAAATTCTCCTGTTGTCTTTAAGCAGAGCTCCGCTGTGGAGGATTGGGGGGTCAGACGGCTGACGGCTGGACTTTTGGAGCTACAGGACTGGAGGAGCCTGAACAAGCTGTTGAGGGAGCTGTAGGAGGGATGACGTCACAGTCCGACAGCTTTAGAATGATGTTTGGTCAGGTCTCCTGTATATTCTGACCATACAATTGCAAACTGATACAGTACGTTGGGGGAAACAAAGACTTAACCTGTTGCATCTTTAATAGTTTTAAAAAATTTATATTTTAATATAAAAGAACTATAGATAAAGACTTATAAGCAGCTGGTGTATCCGGGTAGTTTAATGAACTTTAAGCAAAAAGACAACATGTATTCACCTGTTTTATATAAATTACTGTTTTAACTTTGACTAGTTTTGGCAGAATAAATTGAATTGTTAAAGTCATGTTTGCGTGTTTTAATTTTGGGGGATTGTTTGGGCATTTAAAAAATGTTTAGTTGAACCAACAACTTCACTGGGCAACAAAATGGGACACAACTTTGTTTTAAATAGTCAAAGAGTTGGGCTGAAAATCATAATTTAATAATAATTATTGGTCATAGAAACAAATGAAAACAGTTAATCACTTGATAATATGTATGTGTTTGTGATTGTGACCCATAATTTTTTCTCAGTATAAATAAATGTTTTGGGTTTTAAGAACTCCAAAAGAGCAACGACAAACTTATGAGTGGAAGGTGAAAAACCTCAATGGAGAATCCTGAGTATGACATGGTGTTAATTGCTCTCTGTGTGTTTATTTTTGGCGGGGGGATGGGTGTGCGTGTTAAAGCCAACGGAGAAATGCAGGAGCGTGCACACACACATACACACCTCTCCATTCATCTATCATCGATTAAACCTATGAACATGGCTGTTCAGCAGTTCTAAACACAAGCGCAGGGCCTGTTTTTGTCCTCAACTAAAATACTTCAATACGTTAATAATTAATTTATTTTGCTGAATAAGATAATAAGCGATATTTAAACCAAACCAGTAAGTTAAGTAAGTGTTCCATACATTAAAGTACTGTTTATAACCAAGTGCCCTAGTAAACACAATTACAGTTTACAGTACAAACAAACAAAGAGTATGTGCACTGGGGGGATTGGAAGGTGACTGAGAATACTCCAGACTATATGAGGGGGGAGTTAGTCGGAAATTTGAAGGGGGCATCATGTTCGAGCACTGTTTTTTCCCTGGGCTTATAGTAACAGTATTGTCCTTGCTAAATTGTGTTGAGGCATGCAAACCCCCTGACCACAATAAGGTGGCAATCCCTCAGGGAGAAACTGAAAAAAAAAAATTTAATATCCTTAATCCAGATTTTATCAATCAATGACATGACATTTATCTACAGTAAGCTGGATGGTCAAATTCTCAAAAACGTGTAACCTAAAGTAAGACTTAACACACTATAACTAAAATATTTACAAAACTGAAAGGTTGTCTTATGAATAATAAAAAATACAAACTAAATTAAAACAGATGGGCTATTGAACAGATCATAATATGTTTTATGTTTTCTGATTATAAATGATATATTGTCACGAACGGATTGAGGCCATTGGATTGAGGGTGGAAACCTGATGACAGGCTTAGGGTGGCTCCAATGAGCTTACAAAATGCCGTTTTCTTGAACTGAGAGGTGAACTGTGGGCCCCGATCAGACACAATGTCCTTGGGCAGGCCGTGGAGCTTAAATACGTGATTGATCATGAGCTCTGCAGTCTCCTTGGCGGACAGAAGTTTTGGTAGGGGGATAAAGTGAGCAGCTTTAGAGAACCGATCAACCATGGTCATGATACAGGTGTGGCCAGTGGAGGGGGGTAGACCGGTGATGAAGTCCAGGGCGATGTTGGACCAGGGGCGATGAGGCATGGGCAGGGGTCTGAGGGGGCCAGCTGGGGCCATGTTGACATGTTTGGATCTTATGCAGACATTGCATGCTGCAACAAAGCGGGAGACGTCCTCCTTGAGGGTGGACCACCAAAACCGCTGCTGGGCTAGTGCCAGAGTTCTGGCGGTGCCTGGGTGGCAAGCGAGTTTGGAACTGTGGGCCCACTCCAGGACCTGAGAGCGCAGAGCGAGCGGAACGAAGAGACGGTTAGGAGGCACATTGCTTGGGCCTGGTCCATGGGATAGGGCTTGCTTGACGCTGGTTTCGATATCGAGCTCGGCCACGGCGAGGAGGCAGGGGGGTGGCAAAATAGTCTCACATGGGGCAGGGTCTTGGGTGGTCGTAAATATTCTTGAAAGCGCATCCGGCTTGGTGTTCTTAGACCCTGGTCGGTAGGAGAGGGTAAAGTTGAACCTCGCAAAGAACAGGGACCACCGGGCCTGACGAGAGTTGAGCCTCTTGGCGCTCCGTAGATACTCAAGGTTCTTGTGATCGGTCCACACCAGGAATGGGACCTCCGTTCCCTCCAGCCAGTGTCTCCATTCCTCCAGTGCTAACTTGGATGGCTAAGAGTTCACGATCTCCGATGCCGTAATTGCTCTCAGCAGGGGTTAGGTGGTGGGAGAAGAAGGAGCAGGGGTGCAGCTTATTATCTCGGTTGGATCTTTGTGAGAGGATGCCTCCTACTCCGGTGCTGGAGGCGTCGACTTCTACGATGAACTGCCATGACGGATCTGGGATGGTGAGGATAGGGGCGGAGGTGAAACGTTTCTTCAGCTCGCTGAAGGCTTTTTCGGATTCCAAGTTCCAGCAGAATTGGGTTTTGGTAGAGGTCAGAGCTGTTAGAGGGGCGGCGATGGAGCTGTAGCCTCGGATAAACCGACGATAAAAATTAGCAAAGCCTAAGAACCTCTGGAGTTCATGTCGAGAAGTAGGGGTGGGCCACCTAGTGACCGCTTCGAGTTTAGCAGGTTCCATCTCGATGCCCTTGGGGCTGATGGTGAATCCGAGGAACGTGGTAGCTGTGGTGTGGAACTCGCACTTCTCAGCCTTGATGAACAAGTTGTTCTCCAGGAGTCTCTGCAGCACCTGCCTGACATGATGTTGGTGTTCTTCTGGGTTGTGAGAAAAGATCAGGATATCGTCGAGATAGACGAATACGGATGAATTGAGGAAATCCCTGAGGACGTCATTGATTAAGGCTTGAAACACTCCGGGGGCATTAGTAAGTCCAAAGGGGACCACCAGATACTCATAATGTCCAGTTGGCGTATTAAAAGCTGTTTTCCACTCATCCCCTTCCCGAATGCGAACAAGGTGATAGGCGTTGCGCAGATCGAGCTTAGTGAAGGTGCTGGCCCCCTGAAGGAGTTCGACGGCGGTAGACATTAGAGGAAGGGGGTATTGGTTCTTAATGGTGATGTCGTTAAGGCCCCTATAATCAATGCACGGACGAAGGGAACCATCTTTCTTTCCTACGAAGAAGAATCCCGCCCCTGCCGGAGAGGAAGAGGGGCGGATGATTCCTGCGGCCAGAGATTCCGTGATGTACTGGTCCATGGCTTGGCGTCCTTTGGGCGACAGTGAGTAAAGACGGCCCTTGGGGGGGAGGTGCCTGGGAGGAGGTCAATGGCGCAGTCACATTCATCATGTGACCCCTCCATGATGAACAGCGACGTTTGTTCTGAGTGGTTGCCGGAGACCTTTAGGCCAATGAGAGGGGTTCTGTGGGTGATAGATGGGAGCGGACTCCCGTCGAGGGCCTGGACCTTGAGGTGGTTCTCCAAGGGCAGCGCAGGAATACCCAGGGTCTCGGCTGAAGCCGCATTCAGCAGGTTACGATCCGAACCCGAGTCGACCAGTGCCTGCACTAGGTGGGTCTGTCGCTCATGGATGAGGAGGATGGGAAGCAGATGACGTTGGTCTGGGAGCCTTCTTGGAGTCTCGCCCTCTAGTGCTCCCAGCTAAACTAGAGGGCGCCCCCTTTTACTGGACAGTTCTTCAGCAGGTGTCCTGATTTCCCACAGTAGAAGCAGGCCCCCTCCACCCGCCGGCGGTGATGCTCCTCTGGGGTGATGCGGGTTCTGCCCAGTTGCATGGGTTCCTCCTGGGGTTCAACTCGTGGAGGTGGGGGTCGCGGTAGTGCCCTGGGTGGAGAAAATCGGGCTGACCTACGAAGACGGAGGCGGGCATCTACTCGACCAGCCATGTCCACAAGCTCTTGGAGCGACGAGGGAAGCTCTCGCGAGATTAGCTCATCTTGGAGCTTCTCTGTCAGGCCCTCCAAAAAGACGTCGCATAACGCTCGGTTATTCCAACCGCCGGGGAGGGCCAGGGTCTGGAACTCAATGGCATATTCATAGGCCGAGCGCGAGCCCTGGCGAAGATTCAGCGGTTTTCGGCCCGCCTCCCTGCCATGGCATGAGCGGTCAAACACCCTCTTCATCTCTCTGGCGAAGTCTCCGTAATTGGAACAGCAGGGGTCGTGATGACGTAAGCCACCTTAGATCGTTCGGTGGAAAAGGCGGAGGCTTGGAGCTCGAAGATCAGGGAACACTGAGATAAGAAGGAGCGACAGGTGCCTGGATCTCCCTCGTAGGTGGGAGGGGCGGGGAGGCGTGGTTCCTGTTGCGCATGTGAACTTGCTCCTTGCGGTAGGGAGAGTTGGAGTTTCTGAAGCTGAGACGTGACGTCGGCGAGAGACTGCTTTATGCTGAGCAGTTCCTGTTGATGAGTCCCGAGTAGAGCACCTTGACTCTCCAATGCCGCTCTCATATGGTCAGAAGCCGCTGGATCCATAGCTAGCTGGATTATTCTGTCACGAACGCAGGCAGAACGATATGAATCCAAGTGCGGATACTGACTATATAGAGATGTGGGGGTGTGGTCGGGGGCGTGAGCAAGGGTCGAATGCCGTGAGTCCGTCAGCGAAGCGTCCAAAGCAAAAACACGAGATGAGAGCCGTAGTCAAAAGGGGAAGCGTAAGGTCAAAACCGGGAAGACAATCAGCGAGGCAAAAATGAAACCAAAAGGACGAGAGACGGGAGCTGTAAATCAAAAGGGAAGAGCGTGGGTCGAAATCGGGAGATCAAAAGGGCTGGCGAACAATCCAAATCGGTAAGCAGAAATTCAAAAACGAGAAAAAACAAAGCGAGGTAGTAACATGAAAGCCAGAGAAAAGAAAACGCGAGAGAATCGAGGTATAACACACGCGCCGCGCATGCTTAAATCGCTGGAGTAATCAGTCAGGGAATGAGAAACAGGTGAGCAGACGGGGCGGAAACGGGGGCGTGGGAAATGCGCAAGCTGGGCTAGGGGAAACATGAGCACGTGAGGAACAGTGACAGCGTGGGAAAAAAAATGTGTCACGTGACTCGTGACATATATGGGTTGATTTTAGAAAGGCTAAATGAAATAGCTAGTTTTGGTCATGTCAGTCCAGTAACTATACTATGTAAAAGTAATTATAATATGAATTAATTAAGGGCAGAACCTAATCTTTTATACTGTGTGTATATATATAAAACATATTATGATCTGTTAAATAGCCCATCTGTTTTAATTTAGTTTGTGTGAGTATATGTATTATTAACATATATATGTTAATAATTTACTCCATGATAACATTAGTATTTAGGTTTTTTGTATATATTTTTAAATGTTCAAATGAACGTTTCAGAGTATATAATTTGTCGTGTCATCTGTGATTGAGACCCATGAGTTAAATTGAAATAATTTTTATAGGTAGTAAGCCAGGTTTTAGTAACCTTGGACAAATCACCATGTAAGCCCTCTCTCGCACACGCGCTCTCACACTATCTCTCGCACTCACACGACACACACACACACAGACACACACAAATAACACATGAAATCGTGTAAAACCAAATGAAACTAGGGTAAAAAATATAAGCAGTAAAAATACAGTAGTATCCTGTAGGTGATTCCTGTCCTGTGATAAAAGGCACTAACACTCTAGAACTGTTTAGTTCTGTTAGTATTGTTTTCAAGTGTGAATATTTATGGGGATTAAATCTGTGAAATCAGCGAAAACATAAAAAATTTAAAAATTTTATTTGTCACATACACAGTGCGATATGCAGTAAAATGCTTGGGTGCTTTAGGTGAGGCTCGAACTCGGCATTGCTTCATCTGTACTGCTTTATAAGTACCACGCGCTAGCCGATTGCGCCACGGGAGCCACACGGAAGTTGAGGGCCAGGGGTAGCTCAGTGGTTAAGGCATTGGACTACGGTTCAGAAGATCCCAGGTTCAAGCCCCACAACCACCAAGTTGCCACTGTTGGGCCTTTGAGCAAAGCCCTTAACCCTCAACTGCTCAGATGTATAACGAGATAAAAATGTAAGTCGCTCTGGATAAGAGCGTCCGCCAAATGCCTAAATGTAAGTTCCTCTTGTCAGAGTATCCTCTCTCGTGCACACACACAACACATGAAATTGTGTAAAACCAAACGAAATATAAGCAGTAAAAATACATTACATAATACATAACCCTCTGGAACTTTTTTTACTATTGTTTCCAAGTATTTATGGGGATTAAATCTGTCTCTGCTGCCGCATCATTCACAGTTGTGATAAGTGATTAATGCCCCATCAGATTTTTTGACGGGGGAGCATTATGCATGATTAAATGACTAAAGAAATACTGATCCATATGGGCAGATATTTGTGCCAGGTTGCATGCGCCATTAATTGCCTTTCTTATGCCACTTGTTGACTATCAGTGAAAAAAAAACATCATCAAAAATATAACGAAAACAAACCCAAGCAGACGTTACATTTTGAGCTTTACTTTGCAGCAAAATATTATCTATCAGTATATTGAATGGAACTAGGTAAAATACACCGTAATGTAAAATACTGTACATAGCCCGCGTTTTTATTCCGTACCTACAATGATCGGTATAGACAAATTACATACGCTACCATGTCTTTAAGGATTATTTCAGGATGTCTTAAAAATATTTCACTAACTAGTTTTATTAATTCATTATTAACTAATAAATAGCATAATCATCATGGGTTGTGTATTGAATGATTTAACAAATCTGTTTTATTAATCGGTTTGTTCTTGTTGTTTTTTACCACGTCATCTATTTATGAAACTATGTTGACAATACAAGAACTGTCTGTATATTAAAGATATGGTATTGGGCTTCCTGGACACTGCATTTAACTGTGCCAGTCAATGCTCCATCTGGCGGAATTATACAGCATTGCAACCATCTTTTTAGAAAGCTCATGGGGGCGTTTATGGGGCGGGGCATCGTTAACTGCGTAATCGCGGGGGATCACATTTCGTGCACGAAGCGTGCATTAACCCTTCATGATCCTGCCATGAATCCATCATGCTCCAGGCGGCTGTTTGACGTGGCTCCCACTGTACAGCTTGTTATGACTGAAGGAAAACGGAGCGTGCATGGTGCCCTCATGATTCCGTCATGGATCCATCATGCTCCAGGTAGCTGTTGAAGGAAAACGGAGCGTGCATGGTGCCCTCATGATTCTGTCATGGATCCATCATGCTCCAGGCGGCTGTTTGACGTGGCTCCCACTGTAACACTTTATGTACATACAGTATGGAGTCGGGTATAAAACCTTCACACTGATTTATTCTTTTTCACAGAGAGACAGAAAATGGACAGAAGATGAGAGAATGGAAATGGAGATCTCGGCTCTACAGACTGGTGAGTGTGGAAGGAGCTACAAAAGTAAACACACCTGATCATGTGTTGTACAGTAAAGTGTTCAATAGTGAGATCTCCAGTAAACACCTGAAAGTCACAACTTTCCACACTCTCTATTATTATATTCTCTATTATAAACATTATTTAAATATTATAGAGAAAGCACACAGAAAGTGTTTATGGAGGAGTAAAAACTTAGTGATATTCACTATACACACTTAACTTTTAATATCTGTAACTATGAATTAATCTAAGTCACACGTTTTAAACTCAAGGCGCTGAGTCCAAACACACCTTAAATGGGATTCAGTGATTGATGCCGAATCCTGAAACACATCTGAAACACATCACCCAGTGTACAGAGCAATAATTACAGTCTGCTGGGGAAAAGAAAAGATGAGAGAGAGACAGGAGACTAAGTACATGTCAGTTCCTAACAGAGACCTGTGGGAGTTCTCCATCAATCTCCTAATGTTAGATCTTTTTGAAGTTTGGAAAAAAAAATAAAAATTTTTTATAAAACAACAACAAAAACAGCATCAGTATAACTAATGATATCACTTGATATTTCAAACAGTTGTTTACTTTGTTCTTCTTTTTTAAGACTCAATCCTACTTTCAATGCCTAGTTTAATAGATTTTAATTACCAGAAAAATATATTTAAAAATAAATAGTTGTAGTTGATGGGCTGTTAAATAATGTTAAATAATGCGTACATGTACTGGGTGTGATGTGAGTTTGACATCCTGCTCTAAAGCTGGTATTCTCACCCAGTGGGGCGTGGCTGTTGTACTGTTACATTAGAATATCAGAGTGCTGATGGACATCTCATCAGATAGAGACAAATGTTTTGCCACTAGCTAGCTAATGTTTGGACACAGTTACAAAATGGAGAACTTTTTGTAATAAAACTATGATGTGTGAGATAAACCTGTGCTATTGAACGCTCCAAGACATGTGCTGTAATGTATTCAGTGACGTTAAATACATTAATTGTGTATTTATAGTGGCAGGCAGTGTGTTGAATGTTCTGAAATCATGTCAAATGAAGCCTAAAAAACCATCAAAGCTCAGAGACACTTAAACACGAAGCACCCAAGATGTGTTGGGAAGCCAAAAGAATATTTTCTAATGAAAAGGGTCGTGTTTCTGGCACAACAGAAGGACATCACAATATTAACAGTGCAGTCAGAAGCGTTGTTGAAAGATAGTTATTTGGTTTCTGCTCATATAGATGGAGCTTGTTTTGTATAACGGTTAAGATTTGTGTAAGGAGTTAATGGGGAACCGACTGCAAACACAATTCAGTCCATACCACTGTCTACTGACACCATGAGCAGAAGAATTGTTCTCATGACTGATGACATTGAATGTCAACTTGTGGAAAGAATAAAGACACGCCTATAATTTACCATACAGGGGGACAAGTTCACTACTCTTTGCAACGTCCCACCTAGGCTTGATCTCCTCATTTCCAAGCAAGTCCAGGTGTCTCACTAGTGGGAAATGGAATATTTATTTTAGTCGTTACAGCTGACGGCGGCAAAACACATTACAGTCTAATTTATTTCTTTATTTTTCTTCATGTTATGCTTTTTCTTTATTGTGGGCCCTAAATTTCTAAAGTTTGAGAACCCCTGCTCTAAAGCATGTATTATACAGATATTAAAATTAAAGCCTTTAAATATTTAGCCAGTTTTAAACTGACCTACATTTAGGTATATAAAATGTGATGATATTATAATAAGTAAGAGTGTGAAGTACCTCCCTGGTTTTACTATAATAAAATCAATCAGTCAATGTTTCTAATTAATTAAATTGCTCACTTTAGTCTTTCTATTAAATAATTACAAATTGTAAATTTTTCTTCAGTCATAACAAGCTGTACAGTGGGAGCCACGTCAAACAGCCGCCTGGAGCATGATGGATTCATGGCAGGATCATGAAGGGTTAATGCACGCTTCGTGCACGAAATGTGATCCCCCGCGATGACGCAGTTAACAATGCCCCGCCCCATAAACGCCCCCATGCGCTTTCTAAAAAGATGATTGCAATGCCGTATAATTACGCCAGATGGAGCATTGACTGGCACAGTTAACTGCAGTGTCCAGGAAGCCCAATACCGTATCTTTAATATATAGACAGTTCTTGTATTGTCAACATAGTTTCATAAATAGATGACGTTGTAAAAAACAACAACAACAAACCGATTAATAAAACAGATTTGTTAAATCACTCAATACACAACCCATGATGATTATGCTATTTATTATTTAATAATGACTTAATAAAACTAGTTAGTGAAATATTTTTTAAGACATCCTGAAATGATCCTTAAAGACACGGTAGCGGCTGTAATTTGTCTATACCGATCATTGTAGGTACGGAATAAAAACGCAGGCTATGTACAGTATTTTACTGTATATTACAGTGTATTTTAACTAGTTCCATTTAATATACTGATATATAATATTTTGCTGCAAAGTAAAGCTCAAAACGTAACGTCTGCTTGGGTTTGTTTTCCTTATATTTTTGATGATGTTTTTTTTTCACTGATAGTCAACAAGTGGCATAAGAAAGGCAATTAATGGCGCATGCAACCTGGAACAAATATCTGCCCATATGGATCAGTATTTCTTTAGTCATTTAATCATGCATAATGCTCCCCCATCAAAAGATCTGATGGGGTATTAATCACTTATCACAACTGTGAATGGATGCGGCAGCAGAGACAGATTAAATCCCCATAAACACTTGGAAACAATAGTAAAAAAGTTCCAGAGGGTTAGCGCCTGTTATACTAATGTATTTTTACTGTTTTTTTTTACTGCTTATATTTCGTTTGGTTTTACGCAATTTCATGTGTTTTTTTGTGTGTGTGTGTGTGTTTTTTTGTGTGTGTGTGTGTGTGTGTGTGTGTGTGTGTGTGTGTGTGTGTGAGAGTGTGTGAGAGTGTGTGAGAGTGTGTGTGAGTGAGAGAGGATACTCTGACAAGAGCAACTTACGTGTGTCTCCCGTGGCGCAATCGGTTAGCGCGTGATGCTTATAAAGCAGTCCAGGTGAAGCAATGCCGAGTTCGAGCCTCACCTAAAGCACCCAAAGCATTTTACTGCATATCGTTTATGTGACAAATAAAATTTGAATTTGAAAGTAAAGCTTAAAATTTAACCTCTGCTTTGGTTTGTTTTCGTTATATTTTTGATGTTTTCGCTGATAGTCAAATTGGCATAACAAATTGATTAATGACGCATAATATCTGGAACAAATATCTGTCCATACGGATCAGTATTTCTTTAGTCATTTAACCAGCATAATGTCCCACATCAAAGATCTGATGGGGCATAAATCACTTATCACAATGGTGAATAGATGCCGCAGCAGAGACAGATTTAATCCCCATAAACATTCACACTTGAAAACAATACTAACAGAAGTAAACAGTTCTAGAGTGTTAGTGCCTGTTATCACAGGACAGGAATCACCTACAGGATACTACTGTATTTTTACTGCTCTTATTTTTTACCCTAGTTTCATCTGGTTTTACGCGATTTCATGTGTTATTTGTGTGTGTGTCTGTGTGTGTACAATGTGTGTGTGTGTCGTGTGTGAGTGCGAGAGATAGCGTGAGAGCGCGTGCGCGAGAGAGGGCTTACATGGTGATTTATCCAAGGTTACTAAAACCTGGCTTACTACCTATAAACATTATTTCAATTTAACTCATGGGTCTCAATCACAGATGACACGACAAATTATATACTCTGAAACGTTCATTTTAACATTTAAAAATATATATAAAAAACATGAATACTAATGTTATCATGGTGTAAATTATTAACATTAGGTTAGGTCCTGCCCTTAATTAATTCATATTATAATTACTTTTACATAGTATAGTTACTGGACTGACATGACCAAAAACTAGCTATTTCATTTAGCCTTTCTAAAATCAACCCATCTATCATTTATAATCAGAAAACATATTATGATCTGTTCAATAGCCCATCTGTTTTAATTTAGTTTGTATTTTTTATTATTCATAAGACCACCTTTCAGTTTTGTAAATATTTTAGTTATAGTGTGTTAAGTCTTACTTTAAGTTAAACGTTTTTGAGAATTTGACCATCCAGCTTAGATAAATGTTATGTCATTGATAAAATCTGGATTAAGGATATTTTATTTTATTTCTTTAATTTTTATTTTTTAGTTTCCCCCCTGAGGGATTGCCACCTTATTGTGGTCAGGGGGTTTGCATGCCTCAACACAATTCAGCAAATACAATACTGTTACTATACAGTAAGCCCAGGGAAAAACAGTGCTCGAACATGATGCCCCCTTCACATTTCTGACTGCGCCCCTCCCCCCCTGGTCTAGAACCGGCCCTGCCTCTGACCGTCTTTTGTCTTGTAAATGAGTATTCTCACTCACCTTCCAATCCCCCCAGCGCACACACTTTGTTTGTACTGTAAACTGTAACTGTGTTTGCTAGGGCACTTGGTTATAAACAGTACTTTAATGTATGGAACACTTACTTAACTTACTGGTTTGGTTTAAATATCGCTTATTACCTTATTCAGCAAAATGAATTCATTATTAACGTATTGAAGTATTTTAGTATTTAATGACAAAAACAGACCCTGTGCTTGTCTTTAGAACTGCTGAACAGCCGTGTTCATAGGTTTAATCAATGATGGATGAATGGAGAGGTGTGTGTGTATATATATATATATATATATATATATATATATATATATATATATATATATATATATATATATATATATATATATATATATATATATGCGCGCGCTCTCCAGCATTTCTCCGTTGGCATTAACACACACACCCATCCCTCCGCCAAAAACACACACACACACACAGAGCAATTAACACCATGTCATACTCAGGAGTGGAAGGTGAGAAACCTCAATGGAGAATACCAAGTTTGCCGTTGCTCTTTTGGAGTTCTTAAATCCCAAAACATTTATTTATACTGAGAAAAAATTATTATGGGTCACATAATCACAAACACAGATGCATATAATCAAGTGTTTAACTGGTTTCATTTGTTTCTATGACCAATAATTATTATTATTATGATTTTCAGCCCAACTCTTTGACTATTTAAAACAAAGTTGTGTCCCATTTTTTGCCCATTGAAGTTGTTGGTTCAACTAAACGGTTTTTAAATACCCAAACAATCCCCCAAAATTAAAACACGCAAACATGACTTTACCAATTCAATTTATTCTTCCAAAACTAGTCAAAGTTAAAACAGTAATTTATATAAAACAGGTGAATACATATTGTCTTTTTGCTTAAATTCATTAAACTACCCGGATACACCAGCTGCTTATAAGTCTCTATCTATAGTCCTTTTATATTAAAATATAAATTTTTCAAATATCAAAACTTTTAAAGATGGAACAGTTTAAGTCTTTGTTTCCCCCAAAGTACTGTATCAGACATTTTGCAGTTCTATGTTCAGAATATACAGTAGACCTGACCAAACATCATTCTAAAGCTGTTGCACAGTGACGTCATCCCTCCTACAGCTCCCTCAACAGCTTGTTCAGGATCCTCCAGTCCTGTAGCTCCAAAAGTCCAGCCGTCAGCCATCTGACCCCCAAATCCTCCACAGCGGACCTCTGCTTAAAGACAACAGGAGAATTTAGTGACGACAAAGATAAATAAACTTCACAGAACATCTACTTCTAATAAAAATAATATATATTAATAAACCTATTTTCCACAGAGTGTGTAAAACACTGTTTTGGGAATTCTGGAATGTAAATAATCTGCCTGTGCTAATGTTAACCAGTGAACAGTGTTAGTGTTTACCGCGGAAAGTCCCGGACAAAGTGTGTAAAATATAAACCGGGTTATGAGCGTTACTAGGTCCTGTACAGCTACCCTCAGTCTGTGACCCTCATCAACTGCATCACATTATATTACAGTCACAGAAATAACCTGCAGATTAACTCTTAACTAAAGAATAAATAAGCGCTGAATTTATCCAGACACCACGCGGTGAGATTCTCTCAGTATTTACAGAGAACACAAACCCAGATAGCAGAACAACATTGAATCATCGTTGAATCAACATTAAAGCATCAACCAACTTGTTATTGAATCAATGTTGAAATTTCAATGTTAAATGTTGATTTTTCATCAGGTTTGCACCTTGAAATAACGTTATTTCAATGATGAAAAATAGATCAAGATGGGCATAAAATCAATGTTTGTTCAACGTAAATTCAATCACTTATTTTACATTGAATCAACATTGAATCAACATTGAAACAATTATAGTTTAGTCTTGCTTTATGAACAGCAAGATTCTATGACAGTAAATCATGTCCGTTTTGATTTATTTCTTTAAATCAGAGACCATGTAGGGCTGAAAAGCTTTTTTTTTTTTTTTTTAAACAAAAAGTCAGTAACTCAACATCCTTCAGTTTACATGTAAACATATTTATTTATGCTCCATACCCATTTAAACAGGAAGTAACATCACAATTACAATAAAACAACTATATAATAAAACATACTACAACTTACATACAAATTATTATAAACTGGATGACAAAATGACTTTTTAGAAGAGAACTATTAGAAGAGATTGTTAATTCTGAATTCATAAAACAGAATCTAACTGCCAAGAGAAGAGACTGGAAAACCATAATATAAAAATGGCAGCCTGCCTCAGCAAAATTCAGTCAAATGCAAATAGAAACAACCAAGTCAGAAACACAACAGATGACCGAAACATTATTCGTAAGTTGAAATGTATTTACTCAGCAAAACAGATAATAAGACACAAGTCTGAACTTATGGTTTTCCACCACGAGCAATTCCCCCCAGCCGTTCTGGGGCATAACGAAGCCATTTCTGAACTGTTGAAGCAAAGAAACTCTGTGGCCTCCTTTTCTTCAGCTTTCAGCTGTTGTTGTAGTAGTGCATCTAAAGAATGAAAAACAAACAAAAGGTTAGAACTATACAATGCTCTAAAAACTTGGGAGTGGTAGTTGTTTATGAATGACAGAAGGTGGGTCCTAAATTTTTGGAAATGTGACTTTTACAAATGTACAGATATGCAACATATGTTTTGAAATGTCCTACAATCTTCCATAGATACAATGCACACATTAGATTTTTTTTAATATACAGGTCCTTCTCAAAAAATTTGCATATTGTGATAAAGTTCATTATTTTCTGTAATGTACTGATAAACATTAGACTTTCATATATTTTAGATCAGGGGTGTCAAAGTCAAATGGACGGAGGGCCAAATAAAAAAATTTAGCTACAAGCCGAGGGCCGGACTGTTCGAATGTTCATTGAAAAATTTTTAAATGACGCATATAGTCTAGTGAACCTAATTGAACCTACTGAAAACCTAACAAATATATTCCAATATGATCAGATAAATAAAGCAATATTTTCTTATGGCTCTGTCAGTAATCTTTAATTTTCAACAGACACAAAAGACAAATTTCCTTTATATAAAAATCCCCATAACATGAACATTAAATGAAAGAAACCGGTATTCAAGGCACCATCAGTAGCCTATATTTTCTATTTTAGCAAAAGTGGGCTAAATTTACTTCAAAGAAAAAAACAATAATAGCAATTTTCTATCATCCACTCAACTGAAATATTTTTAAATGTTTTTGTCCGCGTGTTTCGTTTCATAATGTCGTCTCAGATTATACTCTTTCAGTACCGCCACACTTTCTCCACACAGAAGACACACAGGTTTTCCAGCTACCTCCGTGAACATATACTCCGACTCCCACCTTGTTTGAAACCCCCGGTTCTCAGTGTCCACCTTCCGTTTTGCCATTTTTGATGGGTATCTGAAAGTTAATTTTACTGTGATGCTGACGACTGCTGTGCCAATAAATATTGAAATGAAGCAGCCTACTGCTCGGTGCGTCACCGTTGCATTGTGGGAAATGTAGTATTGGTGCGTGTAAAAGATCTGCGGGCTGCCGGCTTGCTGCGGTCTGCGGGCCGGTTCTAATAATAAATCAAGATCATCCCAGGGGCCGTAAAAAACCTTCTCCACATCCGGCCCGCGGGCCTTGACTCTGACATATGTGTTTTAGATTCATTACACACAAACTGAAGTAGTTCAAGCCTTTTATTGTTTTAATATTGATGATTGTGGCATACAGCTCATGAAAACCCAAAATCCCTATCTCAAAAAATTTGCATATTTCATCCGACCAATAAAAGAAAAGTGTTTTTAATACAAAAATAGTCAACCTTCATATAATTATGTTCAGTTCTGCACTCAATACTTGGTCGGGAATCCTTTTGCAGGTACTTGTGTCTCTCAACTTTCTCTTCACAATATCCCACAGATTCTCTATGGGGTTCAGGTCAGGAGAGTTGGCAGGCCAATTGAGCACAGTAATACCCTGGTCAGTAAACCATTTACCAGTGGTTTTGGCTCTGTGAGCAGGTGCCAGGTCGTGCTGAAAAATGAAATCTTCATCTCCATAAAGCTTTTCAGCAGATGGAAGCATGAAGTGCTCCAAAATCTCCTGATAGCTAGCTGCATTGAGCCTGCCCTTGATAAAACACAGTGGACCAACCCCAGCAGCTGACATGGCACCCCAGACCATCACTGACTGTGGGTACTTGACACTGGACTTCAGGCATTTTGGCATTTCCCTCTCCCCAGTCTTCCTCCAGACGCTGGCACCTTGATTTCCGAATGACATGCAAAATTTGCGACCTGTAGCCCATTTCCTGCACACGCCTGTACACTGTGGCTCTGGATGTTTCTACTCCAGACTCAGTCCACTGCTTCCACAGGTCCCCCAAGGTCTAGAATCGGTCCTTCTCCACAATCTTCCTCAGGACCCGGTCACCTCTTCTCGTTGTGCAGCGTTTTCTGCCACACTTTTTCCTTCCCACAGACTTCCCACTGAGGTGCCTTGATACAGCACTCTGGGAACAGCCTATTCATTCAGAAATTTCTTTCTGTGTCTTACCCTCTTGCTTGAGGGTGTCAATGATGGCCTTCTGGACAGCAGTCAGGTCGGCAGTCTTACCCATGATTGCGGTTTTGAGTAATGAACCAGGCTGGGAGTTTTTAAAAGCCTCAGGAATCTTTTGTAGGTGTTTATAGATAATTAGTTGATTCAGATGATTAGGTTAATAGCTCATTTAGAGAACCTTTTCATGATATGCTAATTTTTTGAGATAGGGATTTTGGGTTTTCATGAGCTGTATGCCACAATCATCAATATTAAAACAATAAAAGGCTTGAACTACTTCAGTTGTGTGTAATGAATCTAAAATATATGAAAGTCTAATGTTTATCAGTACATTACAGAAAATAATGAACTTTATCACAATATGCTAATTTTTTGAGAAGGACCTGTATGTGTTATTTCACAATCTGCAAATGTTACACACTGCAGCCATAATTCAATTTGAGTTTTAAAAAACACCATCCACTGGACATTACACACATATTGAACACATTCTAAACAATTACATCTTATCAGGTATTTGTAAATACACGCTAAACAAAAGGGATTATATACATTTACACCAATGAAATATTAATAAGCATCACTTAGCTACATAAGGCAGTATTTTAGCCACCTGCAACTTGCTTGTTTGTGCTAAATAACATTACTGATAGCAGTGTTATAAGCTAACCAAAATGGAGCCAAATACACATTAGCAACCATAATCTAAAGCTATCCAAAATAAGGTGAATATAACCATCTGTAAACTCCATAAGGCATTAGCTTAGCCACCGGGAAATATCATGTTTGTGCTACATGAGGCAGCATGCTAGCACGATTTACCTAAACTATATAAATGGCATTGAAAGCCAATGTGTCACACAAGCTGACAAGAGCTAGCTGTAGTGAGGAAAATATTTACTAATATTAGTTTAATATTATCAGAATAAGAGTTATATAAGACTTAATAACTTACCCAGTGTAGCATGGGTCTATTCTCTGTTCAAAATGCTCCCGTTCGTCGTCGGAGTCACACAGTCTTCTTCTGAGGTAAATGTAAACTTTCCAGAACATTCTGAAGAGTTTCCTCGGATGTGTAAGCGCGTGCCATCTTCCAAAACGTGCTGAAAACTCACTGAATCGGAGTATTTTCAAACCTGTCTCTCTGTGTTCGTTTTTTCATGCCGGTGTCCGGGGGCGTGGTCTAGTATGTAAATTACCCGGACTGATTTCCGTGTGATTGGCGCATGGGCGTGTCCTGCCTCGGGTCATTAGCATATAAGTGTGACAGAAATTCTGTGCCTCTCCTTGGTTTCATACGGATTACATAAACTGAGAATATTTGTTTTCAATGTGACTTGCATCATTTAAAAGTAGACACTTTAAGCTTTATATAGATATATTTCTCATTTCAGTTAATTTTAGTGACGTGTTTCAAAAAGATTTTCACGGAGACTGAGGTTTCATATATGTGCATATATCCTCATATACTGCATGTGGCCAATTAGGATTAGTTTTTTGCATTTTTTTTGTTACTTCTTAGTTATTGCCTTGATAATAGAAAATATGAGCTAGGCATCATGTATGACAGTTGCCAAAGTGAGATATGAGCTAAAATGACCAGATCCTGCCATAGGAGACATATCTTGTATGTACATATACAGTAGGGCTTATATGTGGATATAAAGAAGCAATACAGGAGACCTATATGGCCTGTATATGCACATATATGCACCTCAATGTTGCCTACATGTGGCATATATACGCATATATGCAGCATATATACGCATATATGCAGCATATATATTATCATATATGTGCATATATACTGCATATAGGTTTCATATATGCGCATATATCCTCATATTTACATTTACATTTAGGCATTTGGCAGACGCTCTTATCCAGAGCGACTTACATTTTTATCTCATTATACATCTGAGCAGTTGAGGGTTAAGGGCCTTGCTCAAGGGCCCAACAGTGGCAACTTGGTGGTTGTGGGGTTTGAACCTTAGTCCAATGCCTTAACCACTGAGCTACCCCTGGCCCCATATAGGTGCGGTTATATGCGCATATATACTGCATATAGGTTTCATATATGCGCATATATCCTCATATAGGTTCTTTCCATGTGGGGCACGCACACTGCTCTGGGTCAGACACAGACAACGGGAAACAGGAACTAAGGTCTCAAACAAATGCTTCCCAACAGAATACCGTAGGTCGCATCGCCAAAATTCTTTCACCGTGAGTGGCAGGAACTTCCAGACTACAACATATTGAATTCTCATGCCTGTAGAGTGTATTATAATGACGTGGCGACAGTGTAAAAACACCCTCCGATGTTAAATGCGAGCCGAAAATTGAGTACTTTTGAACGGCAAACAGGAATTAAGCTCTCAAGTGAGTAAACTAGACAGCAAGGTAAATACATAAAACTTACCGTCAAATTATTTTTTTTCCTCAATATATATATATATATATATATATATATATATATATATATATAATTATTATTATTATTTTTTTTTTAAGCACCATGGCAAATCTCTTGTAGTCAATTTTTTAACCTGTTTTAAACACATTCACACATGCATACACATTTTTATAGAAATGCACTTAGTTAATTTAATTTGCCTTACATTGTTGAATGAGGATGGGTTCCACAACCAAAAATCAACATTGATTCAATGTTTGTCTTTTCAACACTGAAAAGCATTGAATTATCAACATTGATTCAACATTATTTAGCATTGAAAAATCAACCTCAACCAAAATGATGATTCTGATGAAATTTCAACATTGAATCAATGTCACCTTGCTATCTGGGAACACTCTTCATTGGGTAGTGCAGCTCTTGTAATAGGGACATTAATAGTATTTTCGAAGCTTGAGCATGTTTTTGAGTTAAAGTGGGGAGACATTGTGAGTGTGTGACACTGACAGTAAGCTGTAATATTAACTACAGACCATTAAGTTCTCTAAAGTCACATCTGACTGCTGCTGGTGCTGCCAGTGATATTTAAAACGGCCAATAAAAAAATAAACTGGGAAATAAACGGTAAACTACCCCAAACACATTTCATTAAATAAAACATCACTTACCACGAATAGTCCGTTAAGCCGCCATCTTCATGTCTGTAGTTTGGCAGCGTCAGTATGGCGGGGGTGGAGGCGGGTTGTTAAAATCACGTGATTGCAACTCAGCGCAGCTGGCTTGTTTTAACGTGTTCTTGAGAATGAAGCGCCATCTAGTGGTGGCACCAGGTAAATGAATAAATAGGCCTTGAATGGGCGTGTTTACTGTGAAATCTTGACACGCCTTTCTGGCAGAAAAATGGAGGGGGGATTACGGCGTGCAAAGGCCATTCACACGCCATTTACATGTCAGCCACACGGTCGCGGCTATTTGGCGTGGCTCCCACTGTAATTCTGTAACTGATGACTGATTATGATCACATTAATCATCCAGTTCACTCTCCTGCTTAATATTTTAAAGATCCGAAGGGAGCATTAAAATCACTGGAACATAAAGACCAACAGCTGGAGGATTATAAAAGACAAATAGAGAATAAAGATACAGAACTGAGAAACAGAGAGAAAATCATCGAGGAGAAAGACGCACAACTCAAAGATACAAATACAAGACTAGAGAAGATGAGTAAAGAGATAGAGGAGAGAGACAGAGCTCTACATGAGAGACATCAACAACTGAAACTGAAAGACACACAGATACAGGAGACACAAATACAAGTGGAGGAAAAGGACAACAGACTTGTGGAGAAGGAGGAAGAATTAAATGACAAAAATGAAGAGCTGAAGATTCTAAAAGAACGTTTAGAGACTAATGAGAAGACTCTTTCTGAGAGAGACGCAGTGTTAATGGAAACTAATAATAAACTTCAACATGCTACTGAACAAGTTAAAGAGAAAATCTCACAACTGGAGAATATGAACAAACTGCTGAGTGAGAAAGAAACACAGCTGAAGAACACAGATAAAGAGCTGGAAACCAGTAAAGACAAACTGGAGACACTGGGACAGGAGCTGCAGGACGAGAAGAGACAACTAGAGGAGATGATGATCGTACTGGAGCAACAGAAAACTGACTTATCAGAAAAAAACAAACAGCTTGAAGAGACGGAGAGACGTCTAACTGAGAGAGAGACACAGCTAATGGAGAGAGACAAACAGCTTCAGGAGAAAGACAAATGCCTGACAGATAATCAACAAACACTTCAGATGAAGGACAAGACACTGGAAGAGAAGGATACACTGCTCAGAGAGGTGAAAGAAGAATTACATAGAACAAATCACATGTTAGAAGAAAATGAGACTCAGTTGAAAGAGAAAGAAAGACAACTGGAGAGTGTAATGAAAGAGCTGGTTACCAGTAAAACCAAACTGAAGGAGGGAGACAAAGAGCTGCAGGAGAAAGACAGACTTTTAAATGAGAGAGCTGATGCACTTAAGATGAAGGACAAGACACTAGAAGAGAAGGACACACTGCTCAGTGATGTGAAAAATAAACTGGAGAAAACAAAGAGGACATTAGAGGAGAAACAGGCACAGCTGGAAGACAAAGAGAGACAACTGGAGAGTGTGGAGAATGAACTGGAATCCAGTAAAAACAAAGTAACTGAACGAGACAAACAGCTTCAGGAGAAAGACAGACTTCTAGTGGAAACAAAGCAGCTGCAGGAACAAACATATCCAGAATCATCAACCCCCATCAGGAGAAGAAACAGCAAGGAAGGGTTACATCCACGTAGTGAGTAATTTGTTATTTGTATTAGTTAAAATTAGTTTTTTTTAAAACATCAGGGTGTAGTGGTTAGCACTGTCGCCTTGCACCTCCAGGGTCTGGGTTCGATTCCCCGGCCAGGCTCGATTCCAGTCTCTGTGTGCATGGAGTTTGCATGTTCTCCCCGTGCTTGGTGGGTTTCCTCCGGGTACTCCGGTTTCCTCCCACAGTCCAAAGATATGCAGGTTAGGATTAATTGGCGATGCTAAATTGCCCGTAGTGTGTGATTGAGTGTGAGTGTGAGTGTGTGTATGTGTGTGTGCCCTGCGATGGATTGGCACCCTGTCCAGGGTGTACCCCGCCTAGTGCCCGAAGTCTCCTGGGATAGGCTCCAGGTCCCCCGCGACCCTGAACACAGGATTAAGCGGTATAGAAAATGAATGAATGAATGAAGGAATAAAAACATCAGTACAACTAGTGAATGTGCACCTAATAAATGCACATATATACATGAAATATATTGTAATGATACTTAATGCTGCAACTCTTCAGCTACTGTAAGGACATGTAATTTAAACAGTGAAAGTGGTGAATTATAGTGTATAAAACATTATACACTACTTTAATGATATTCTCTGTCTAACTCTGTCATGTCTTCCATATGAGTAGAGAACGCAAGTGCAGGTTTACAGGGAAATAAGGTTTTTATTCTCTAATAATTCAGTCACAAAAACAAGGAGTGCAGCGACGCCTGCTAGGACTGCTCCAGGCCGGGTCTGCAGGCGGGCTAACAAAAGAACAGAAAAACAACAGATTAACAGCTGGTATTCGTCCGTGAACTTGAGACGACACGAGGACTGCTTTCGTCCCGGTTTCAGCTTAGCCTTAAAGAAGGTTTTCTTTGAAAAAACTCCGCCTCGCCTGCACATGCCACTCAGCCCTGGGAGAGAAAGAGAGAGAGAGAGACACAGTGAACATGAAAACACAGGAGGGTGCACAACATTGAACAGACAGGGTGCTACGGGTTCGGCTAGAATATATAGTGACACACAGGGGAGACACAGGTGAACTTGATCTTGACATTTAGTCTGGTTGACGGGGAAACAATATACACGTAGACACAGTAGGGGGAGACAAAGCGACGGCTCAGTAGTCCGGTGAGCATGATCTTCTCCCCCAGAGCTGAGGAGGCTTGGATGTTACAAACTCTACCTTCTGAAGAATGTCTCTCTCATTCTGACTGGTTCTGATGTTTCCTAGTGAGTGGAGAGACTCAGGACTCAGCAGCACCAATCAGGAGAAGAAACAGTATGGATGAAGGTCGTCCTACATGTAAGTGATTAAAAATATAATTGTCTAAATCTGCTTATTCTGTCTCTTCATAGACATCTACCCCTAAACTAGTGTTGAGTTACACACTGAACACTAACTTTAATTAGATTACAGTGAAAATATCAATATTGTAACTCTGGCATTAAACAGTATCAGTAAAAAATAATGAGAAATAGAAGCACATGTTGTCCTTCCCAAGTAAAAAAAAAAGTATGCTAAGTATATTAAATCCTAGCGTGCCAAAGCATACTTAAATGTACTTGCTCCAGACTAATGACTAGTATACTTGAAGTTTGCTATTTTGGAACAACTAATTTTGTACTAAGTGTATTTAAGTTGTAATTAAATTGTAGAAAAGCACAATTTTAAGTGTATTAAGTATACTTGTGTGTGCTAAAGTGGAACAACTTTAAGTATACTTTAGTACACTTAAAGTATATGGCTGTGTGTGTACTAATGTACATACCTGACAGTATTATTAATACAATTTAAGTATATATTTAATGTATTATAAGTACATTACAGCTATTTTTACTGTATTACAAATACATGATTAATACACTATGAGTATATTCTTATTGCAGCAGTAGCATGCTGTTATACTTCTAGCCAATTACAAATACTAAAAAAAGTACACTTTGTGGTTAATACAAATAGACTTTATTGTATCATACAGTACACACAACCTTCTATAATACAGTAGCGTTTTTCGACGCTAGCAGGGAACTTGGAGGACGAGTGAGTTTGGTGGCTACACAATGTAATGACTGGGAGTAGTTTATTTAACCAGCGCGCGCGCGCACACACACACACACACACACACCTATTCAGTTATTAGCTAGAACTGGAGAACGGTAGCAGAATGCAGCACATACACGCGTAGAGATAACACACATGTACACATACTCAAACTTGGCCGAAGCCACTAACCTAAACACACGTCCCAAACAGGGTGAACACAAAAAGAACACCTCCCGCAAGGCATGACGGTCGCAAGCCGCCGCCCCGCCCTCAATACTGTATTGCAAATGTATTACCAGTACATTAAGTGTTTAGGATATGCTAAATGCATTTTCTACACAATAACATGTTTTTGAAAAGCATTACATCAGTAATTATGAGGCAGATTTTATTCATGAGTTCAACAGATTTAATTTGCACAAGGTTACAAAAAAGCACTACTACAGTTTATTTGTGCTCAACAAAAGGCAGGTTGTCTCACAAACACACAAACTAAAATATAAACTGTTGTGTGAACACAGACAGACATTAGTATTAGAATCTACAGCTACAGTATTAGTTTAAACCTGGTGTGTGAACACAGACAGACATTAGTATTAGAATCTACAGCTACAGTATTAGTTTAAACCTGGTGTGTGAACACAGACAGACATTAGTATTAGAATCTACAGCTACAGTATTAGTTTAAACCTGGTGTGTGAACACAGACAGACATTAGTATTAGAATCTACAGGTACAGTATTAGTTTAAACCTGGTGTGTTGATTCTCTTACACAGAGACTGAAAACAGGCCGAGAGCTACAGAGCCATTATACCACAAGCAAAGTACACAACACATTAACAACAACACATTAGACAATATAAACTATAGATTAAAGTATGTACTTAATTTAAAACCGTAAAATTTACCTTATGCAGATGAAAATAAAATAATAACGATACGAACTAACGCACGCGATGATGCACCTTCAGCCGTTAATTCAAACTAGAAGTGGAGAACTGGGGAGCCAATCAGAGAACGGACAGTCCGAATCTGCCTGCCTCTAGCTGTGATTGGCTGGTGGAGCGCCGTCTAGTCTCCGGTTGGCTGTAATAGTCGCAGAGTTTACAACGCTGCTGCAGTTTGTGTGTCGCTTTATGACAGTGAGCGGACAGAAGAGTGAGGAGTAAAAACATAAATTACCTTGAACGGCAAAAGTGATTTTGAGCGCGCAGGAACGAGTTTGAGATCGCGCGCGCGAGGGAGAGATTCAGCGTGCAAAAACGAGTCTAAAAGCACACGCGCACGAGAGAGTAGTGCACTCAATATAAGCACATTTACATTTAACTGATAATATTCTGAGACTACCGTATATTAAAATTAGTATTCTAATATATACTTTCTGTACATTTGTACAATGATTATTTCGAGCATATTTTTAAAAATATATACCAAAAATATATTGAAAAACAAGTTTAAATAAGTATACTTTGGAAATTAGACCAGCCTTTCACTTAAAGTATATTTTCCAATAATATATCTTTGGAACGTGTACTATCACTCATGGGTGGAGCTTCCAATAACACAAATGTTTAATTCTAGCTCAACACATGTACTGTAATTGCTGTTTAAAAAAAAATATTTGTGTTGTGGAATTTAAATTTGTTTCACATAAAGGCTTACGCTTATCTGATTTAATCATTATTGTCCTACAGTCCACCACCAGAGAACAACATAATCACCACAATGCAGTAAGTAAGTGATTCTGTATTAAATTATTTATTCTTCATTTTCAGTGGGTGGAGAATCGTCTAGTCCACATTCTCCAGTGTCGGTTCCTGTAGCAGAACTGAGGCTGGTGCTGCTGGGGAGGACGGGGTCTGGGAAGCGTGCAGCAGGAAACACCATCCTGAGCAGAGAGGAGAGGAACCAGGCTGCTACATCTACAGCTACATCTACATCCACCCAGCAGAGTGAGAGCACACAGGGGGAGGTGGCTGGGAGGAAGGTGACTGTGGTGGAAACTCCTGACTGGTTCTCTCCTGGACTCTCTCTGGAGAAGCTGAGACAGGACGTGGCAAACTGTGTCCATCTGTCTGCTCCAGGACCTCATGCCTTCCTCCTGGTCATACCTGTAAAGCAGCCTACAGGAGAGGAGAGAGGGATTCTGGAGAAAATGGAGGAGATTTTTGGAGAGAGATGTTGGAGAAACACCATGATCATATTCAGTGTTACTGATGATCTTCAGAAGAAGAAAATTGACGAGTTTATCCAATCAGGGGATCAGGAGGTCCAGAGACTAATGGAGAAGTGTGGGAACAGGTTTCACTGTCTCAACATTAATGAGAGTGGAGATGGTTCTCAGGTCTCAGACCTGCTGGAGAAGATAGAGAAGATGGTGGAAGGAAGCAGAGAGAAATTCTACAGCAGTCTGTCTACCTGGAGACAGAATCTCAGATTAGAGTGATGGAGACTAAGATACTGAAGGAAAGAGAAGAGAAAAGGTTGAGAGTGGAGATGGGAGTGAAGGAAAAAATAGATAAGGAGGTGCAGAACTCTCTGAGAAAAATGGAGGGAGTGATTCAGGAGCATGAAGGAGACATCAGACAACTGAATGACTGAACAACTGAACTGGAGAGAAAGATGAAAGAAGAGAGAGATGAAGAGAAAAAGAAAGAACTTGAGAGGGAGTTAAAACGAGAGGTAGAGAGAAGGACAGAAATGGAAGATAAGGTGAAGAAACTAAAAGAAAAGAGAGAGAGGGAGAGGAGAGAGATGGAGGAGAGGCACCAACAGGAGATGGAGGAGATCAGGGAGGTGTATGAAGGAGAGGTCAGGATGGAGACAGAGAGAAACCTCATGAAGATCATCCTGCCTGAACTCCTGAGAAACATTTTGGCCTCAAAAACAAGGTTGCAGGAAGAGTTCAGCAGACAGATGGAGGAGAAGAACAGAGAGCTGGAGACTCTTAAACAGAAACATTCAGATCTCACAGAGACTCACAGTCTGTGTAAAGAGGTTTATGGGAAAACTGTGAGCAGCTCAGAGTCAGAGAGAGCAGCTGTAACAGGAGAGGTGTCGAAGGGAATCTTTCAGACATTGACCGACTATTTTGTCACTGGATAACAGAGTTTATAAAACCACAGACACTCAAACAGTCTGAAATAAAGTCTTTCAGCCAGTGATTGTGGACTGGGACAAAAAATAAATCAGCCCTGACCTTTTTGCTCCAGGCAGCTGAACACTACAGTAGAAGAATTGGTCTAGACGGACATCACCCATGTACAGAACATGTCAGATCATTTTACTATCCTGGAAAAGTGTGTTTTTTGTTTGCTTGTTTGTTTGTTTGACTCAGTCTGCTTGAAGAGGTTTATGAGAAAACTGTGAGAAGCAGCTCTGAGCCCGAGAGAGCAGCTGTAACCGGAGAAATGTTAATAATTTTTTCACTGAATAACAGAGTTCATAAAGCCGCAGACACTCACACAGTCAGAAACTGAGCGTGCAGTCCAGAGACAGTGGACAGAGCTGGACTGGGATAAAAATACAATTAATGTTTTTGCACTGTATACAGTATAAGTTATGTTGCTTTTCAAACACACACACACACACACACACACACACTAGGATAAGTTACATCTCAATGAGTTCCTTTTATCATGAAGCTCCTCCCTACTGATTCAGCTTCCTCTCCTCCTCCTCCTCCTCATTCTGCCCTTCACTCCGGCCCTCATCATCGATTACACTTCACTCCTGCTCTCCTCTATGACTCTACACCTGATCTTCTACACCTGTCTGATGAAGCTGCACAATGAAGAGGAGGTGACTGCAGCAGTCTCTACAGATGTCTGGAATCTTTGCACATTTGGCTGCAAGCTTTTTCTCATGTAGCTTTTACAAATGACCTATTTTTATATGGGCGGAGCTAGATACTTCATCGCTATGGTGCCATGTGATTGATCTTATGCTGTCAGCAGACAAATCAATGGTCCCTCAGTGGATCCCAATCTTTCAGTGATAGGCAAAAATAATAATTCAATAAATGTAATGATAATAATAATAATAATAATAATAATAATTTGTATCAGCCCCACATTGTATTGGCCCACTGGGAAAATGCCCTTTATACCAGAGTCCCTGATGGCTCTGATGGTGGACATCACTGAGAAGAGAAATTAGCATAAGGTTAATTAAGGAGCTAATAAGCTAACAAACTGTCCTTTCACATTACAAAAACTCTGTAAGGAAATGCCCTAACCAGCGTGTGTAGTGTAGATGTTTATTTTTTATATGATCTGTTCAGTTGGCTGTAAGTGTATAATATAATTTAAGTTAATTCTTTATTTGTCACATATACATCACTGCACAGTAAAACTATTTCTTCACATATCCCAGTGTAACTGGGGTCAGAGTGCCGGGTCAGCCATGATACAGCGCTCCTGGAGCAGACAGGGTTAAGGGCCGCGCTCAAGGGCCCGACAATCACAACTTGATGGAGGTGGGACTCGAACCGCTGACCTACTGATCAGTAACTCAGTGCCTTAACCCTTTGAGCCACCACTGCCCCTAAAAACATATAAAATACATTAACACATATACAATATATTAACAATGAGGTAGTTACTCGCAGTTTCTTGGCATGCAGGGCAATTTATCTAGTCTTATGAGTAGGACATTTTGGGACACTTTACACACTGAATGTAAGTTTTTATAATATTGTAAGATATTATAATCTAATAAGAAGATTCCTGTGTCCTGAGAACAGACCCTTCACTGTGCTTCCTCATGTCTTATGTGGTAACACCTTCTATATCCTGAACCCAGACTAATATACATCCACATGGCTCCTGTCTGCTAGAACCCTTTTGTTTAATCAGGAGAATGTAAATGTATTTCCTCTCTCCTGTCTGTCTCCGGGTCTCTATGACTGACATGTTAATGACGGGTTCTTTTGATGTTTGTGACGTAGCACCGTTTAAACGTGCTCTCTTTGCTGAGAATAAATAGAGATCTTCAGACATCATGCCTGCGTGTGTGTGTGTGTATGTGTGTGTGTGTGTACCTCAATGTGTTCGATGCCTTTTATACAATAGAATTTTGACAAAATAATATTTAAATATAGAAGCACATTTTATCTATTTATAACATCTACATAGGAGCACAATCACAAGACTTTTAGGTCATGTGCGGTTATACAACCATTTCACTGCATATTATACTGTGTATGACTGTATGACTGTGTAAGACTGTGTATGACTGTATGAATTTACGTGACTAATAAAATTTGTACTGAATTTGAATTCAAACTAAGAATAAAGTGTCAGAGAATCTACTGGTTTTTACCGTACAGTAAGTGCAGATGGGTTGATGGTTTTACAGATGTTTTCTGTCCATTATTTGTTTGTTTGTTTGTTTGTTTGTTTTGTGTTGGAATGTTTTCATTAAAAACAAAAATATATTGTATGTCATATTTTACATAATTTGAAAGTATTTTGCATTACTGATCAACACTGCCATGTTGTAGCCATATATGACCTTCATGTGCTATGATCTCAATAAAAACAGATATTTTGTTTATATTTTGTACAATTTCTTTATGAAATCATCCTTCATTTTTACATGATCGTTGTTTTCAAAACTGTTTTTATCTCTTATAATTAAGTGGTGCTTTTATTGTCCAAATCTGGCTTCTGTTCATTTAAGATTCTTAATTCATGTCACAAATGTGTTTTAGCAGTTTGTGGAAAAATCAGTAGTGTTACATCCAAGTACAGATACACAGTATTTCACTCTACTGTGTCACTACTTTTCTCTCAGACAGTTCAAAGTCAACTCAGAGTGTTTTTTTTTTTACATTGAATACATGGAATACAACAGAACAGAAAACAATCTCAATGTACAATTTCAATCATTTATTAAAACACTGTCAGGCTTAAAAACATACATGACTGAAAAACATCACATCTGCATAAAATGGCAATAGGGCACTATATGCAGTGCAGAATCTGTTGTTTATACTTCATGTGAAGATCAAATGGTTTGAAATAAAACAGCTCATTAACGTTCACTACCTTTACAATTTGGTTTGGATGAGATCTGACTGTAAAAGCATGGTCATGGTCATCAAAACAGAGTGTTTCCATCAGTGTTCCACAGAGCAGTACATGTTCATCTTTCACAGCAATAGTCTTGATCTTACAAAACACTGGCATCTCACATGCTACTTCTGTACAGATAATAAAGGCAGGGCGATACTCTGTGCCATGATGTTTGATCCACTTTACAGAATAGACAAGTTCTGATATTTCCACCCCTAATTTGGAAGCAATGTCCATGCCACCTTTAAGTCCACTGAGTTCCATCATCTTCCCTGGACCAAGAGTCAATGTGTGCTGGCTAAAAGACTCCCAGTGTATTGCCATACTACTCTGGTGCTTTTTGGCTAGCGTTTTGGTGATGTTTTTCAAGCTTTTTAATTGTGTTTTAAAGAAGTTGTGTTTCGCTTCATAACGCATACACCACATGTGCAGAATTGGTCCAATTTTCCTTATACACTGTGGGTGGTAATGTATCATTATGTGATGCTTTGGCAACAGATTTTTTTTCAGGAAATAATTTTTTGAATAGCTGGTGATGTTCAGTTATTAAGTGTTTAAGATAAATGGTCATGCCTTCTGTTAGGACTGGTGTACAATACAATGTTAACAATCTGTAGAAGTAAAAGCAAAAGATACGGGTGTTTATCATCTCTCTGCACTAAATCACCAAATAACAGAGGCATGTTGCGTAACAAGCACCAAGATTGGATGGCATTTAAACCTAAATCGTTGCTTCCACCAAACAATTTGACCATTGGAGGACGGTTCCTCTGCTGATTGTAACCATAATCAAAAGCATGTATTCGACCAGCAAGATCATCAGCACTTAGGAAATTATGCACAATGTACTGCAGAACAAGTTTTACCTCTAGCTGAGCGACACCTTCCAAAATGTCGTGCATTATATCCACAGCAAAATTGTTTGGTGTGTTGAAATACTTCAGTGAATTTAACAAACACACCCGTTTGACGCCATAAACATGAGGTAGTGTAGAGTCATCTTGTAACCTTTTACAATGCAGAGCATGCATCTCAGGTGTTTTTAGAACAACTTCAGGGTTATCTTCGGAAAACACATATTGAAAGCGATCTTTCTCAAGAACACAGAGACGACAGCAATATTGAGCCCCAAATGACTCCAGAAATCCTAATAAAGTGTGTAAGCCAAGGTTATCCCCTGTGACTTGAACAACTGTCCCCCTTACACAAAGTCTAAATAACGGATTCTTAACCCCCTCAATCTCAAGCACTTTTAGATCATTTACTAGAGGCTCAATTATAGAATTAAAACCATACCGTCTAATATCCTGTGCATGAAAGAGGGCACATAAATGAATGTTATCCAGTGAGGAGTTAAATATGGGGGGAAAATTCCTCAATGTAAAATAGATAGCACCCAATTTGTGTATACCTTTTTTGGAACCCAAAGGATTAGCGGTCTCGAAATCATCATAAAATAACTGAATTTGTAAAGCATCTTTTTCTGTGCAAAATAAAGGATTACTTTTAAAATGTGCCGCATCACTTAAGTCAACATAAACACCTTCCTTTGGAACACGCCTGGGTTTAAACAAATCAGTAAGATGCGGATTTTGTAAAATTGACTTTAGTGTTTCTAAAATGGGAATATAAGAAAATGTATCTGTTACAACAACTTGATCAAATGTTCCAGTGGTTTTATTTCTCCTGCTATCAAATCTTGTGCCAAGCACTATTTCGGTTGGTTCCACATGTCATGTGGAGACAGACAGAGCAAAGCTGCATCCTGGGCCTGACTGTGAATCTCAAAAACTATTTCCTCCATAGATGAAACAAAACCACTTACAGCAGAATGACGTAACCCAGCAAATTTTAGTTGCGCAACAGCAGATGCACACATATCCAAAGTGCTCTTTTTTGACTTTAACAATCCAGATGTTGTGGTCACCTCTCCAACAGAGCCAATCTGATCAAATGTTTGAGCACTACTTTGTCCTTCTGCCTTAGCAGTCTCATAGTTGTCAATGGGGTCAAAATGCTGGTCACTTTGCTCAGGATGTTTTGTATTCAAATGTTTTCTGAACCCTGAAAAAGTCCCAAACACAGAACAACAACCTGCCTCTACACATTTAAGGCGAAGCTTCTTTCCAGGAACAAAACCATGAACTAATCTGAAGTGCCTAAGAAGCAATTTTGAACCATATAACTCAAACAAAACACTTCATGAGGGTAGAAAAACTTAGCTACTTAAATTTATCACCTAGCTAAGCATCCTTGCTCTAACCTCAGCAACACGAGGACACTCCTTCACTTTGCCAACATCTATGTTGTACACAGTGGTCTGAATGAAAGTGTTCATGTTGTGTAGCATAATGTTGTAAGAGGTGCCAAAAACAAAGTGTGCCTTAAACAGCTCGTCAACGGCACCAAGAGAAGAGATTGACTTGCATGGAATGGCCTGCCGATCAAGAACGATGAAGTACTGGTGAACTGAATTCTTCTGAGGTCCCACGGCCAGGAGGTAGGGCTGAGCACCAGCTGTAATTTCCCGAAGATGCTCCTCAATGTTTGTTCCACTCTGAGAAAGCCAAGCAAATTGGAAGAGAACTATCACCAATATGTTAAATATAAAACAGAAAAATCAATAAAACAAGAAAAAAAAAACCTTCTTGAAGACAACAAGGTGTTTTTCTGCTTGAGAGGCAGACACCTTTCCTGGTCTTTTCCGGCCTTGGGCAGAAGGTGGGATCAGATGCAACAGAAGTATTATAGAAGAGAGGTCGCTGTCCCAACCTGTTTACACACATACATTATGTTAGCAAAATCTGATCAATAATGCAAACTGGAAATGAAATAAAAGAATGGAAAGAACATGTATGGGTAGCAAATCTTAATATTCCTCATTAATATTTAAAGTATAAACCTAATCTTAAACATCTTACCAAAGTCAACACCATCTTCTGGGTCACCAGTAGGAGATTCAGCTGCCAGCAGTAGTTCTTCCAAATCACTGGTGCTTGGAAGCTTTTTACACTGCTGAATCACTTTTGTCTTGAATGCAGTTGTCCACTTTTCCAGTAGCTTGCCTGACACTCCTTCTCCAAACATCAGAACAAAGTCTTGCTCAATCTAAGAAGAGGCAGAAAAGGATGAGCCAATTGTTTTTTTTCTAAGTACCAGACAAATCATTATGGATATAAACCCAAGCAAGTAGTGAATAAACTTACATTTAAACATCAGTACAATTTATTGTATTGTTAAATTGTTAAACGTATGATTATAAACACTTTACCAAGCCTTTAATGTCTTTGAATCGTGGAAAGACGGAAAATCGTGTCAATATATTACTTGACTGCATGGGGTCAAGAACCATGTTGCGGCGATAATCGAATGTCAATTTCATTTTTTTCTTGATGGCGTCCTCATCAGAAGAATGGCTCAGGAATGCAATTGCTTCCTTACATTCATCCTCACTCAGGGTGGTCTCTGAATTCAACTCTGACTGCCGTCTTACAGTTGGTCCACCAGACACTGCTTCAGCAGAAGTTCCTTGTCCTGATGATGAACAACAAAACATTTTAAAAGCTTCAACACTGCTCAATGAATGACAAATGAAGTTAATCCTTAAACAGGCAATTTAGCAAGAGAACTCCTGTAAAAGATTGCAGAATGAGCTACATAAAAGTCAAAAAAAGGTAGATTTCAGAATTTCATTGTGTACCTTCAAATGACGCACGTCGTTCCTTAGCTAAGCCTCTCTGTATACAGTAGTTTTGATTCTCCATGCCAAGTACCCAGTACCGCTTTCGCCATCATAATAATGTTCCTTAGAAAAATACAAATAAAGATAAAAAGTCTTTATATTCAACAGCAAAATACACAGTCTGTAGTATGGCTATGTGAGATTAGCAGCATTTAAAATGCCAACACAGAATTAAAACTCAAAGCTGACACTTACGTAGCCATTTTTAGAAAAGGGGTCACTCAGGTAAGGGAACAAAGCCACAATTCCTCTGGCATATTTTTCTTTCACTTGCCTTGGTGGTGATGTACTGCAGTAAAAAAAAAAGAGAGAGATTTTTTGTGTCTTTGGCATGAATTTAAACAACAACAACTAAAAATTTAAACTAGAGAGATCATATATACACCGGGTAATGATTATGAAGATTACCCATTCTTTTCTGTCATGTCAGCTGTTAAGATGTTAACCATTTTCCTCCTTATTTCGTCACCCAGAGACTTAGTTCGGTCGTATTCATTTATTATATTCTCCCCACCAGGTTTCTGGACAAGAATGGTTTCCACCAACTCAAAAAATATATAAATAAATAAATAAATAATATTTGTATATATCAGTAAGTCTCATAAATCAACTTGGAGTCAATGGAAGAAGACAGGGACTGATTTGACTGGCCATGAGATGCTTGTGGAGAGGCTGAGCCCAAGTCTGTTTGCAGATAAATAATTATGGGGAATTATTGTTAATTAGTAGTATTACATTTCTAATGAGTAATGTAATAAATACAAACCTGCATTATGTTTTATGGTAAGAACTCCAACTGATGATCTGACTACATCCTCAAAAACATCATCATCCACCTCAGTCCCTGATTCATCAAAAACCTTCACATTCTCGGGTACAGATGGAACACCAAACTTTAAAAATGCTTTTAAAAAAAACACGCAATTTAATGAGAAAGTATACAGACTTACAAGGTTTTACACAGCAATGATTAACTTTGAACATCAGGGCACAAGCAATATGTGACTATACATATTCTCATATAAAATTACTAGACATTCATCAAGTAACAAATAAAAATACATAAAAATTTATGTAATGAAAGGATGTGTTTGTTTTTACCAGCAGTCAAAAATTCCTCCAGGCTCTGGTCAGTTATCTTGACACATTTTTGAGAATCCCCAAGTTTCACCTTAACCAGCATGATCTGTAAGAAGTGACAAGAGTATAACACAGATTATAGTATAAAAAGATTTCATGCCCAACATATAAATAAAAATGCCCAATGCAACCATGGGGGGGCGCAATCCAGTGTCTTCTTGTGCCAGTCCCAAATCTGGATAAATGCAGAGGGTTGTGTCAGGAAGGGCATCCGACGTAAAACATTTGCCAAATCAATTATGCGAATCAGAAATGTCATTTCCATACCGGATCGGTCGTGGCCCGGGTTAACAACGACCGCCACTGGTGCTGTTGACCTACAGGGTGCCAGTGGAAATTGGGCTACTGTTGGTCGAAGAAGGAGAGGAGGAAGGCGTGTTCGAAAGCAGAGAGAGAAGAGGAAAGGCAAGAGTTTAGGAGTGAAAGTAGGGACCTTGAATGTTGGGACCATGACAGGGAAGGGAAGAGAGTTGGTTGATATGATGCAGAGAAGGAAGGTGGATATACTGTGTGTCCAGGAGACCAGGTGGAAAGGTAGCAAAGCTAGAAGCTTAGGATCAGGGTTCAAGTTGTTTTACCATGGTGTGGATAGGAAAAGAAATGGAGTAGGAGTTATTCTGAAAGAGGAGTTTGTTAGGAATGTTCTAGAGGTGAAGAGAGTATCAGATAGGGTGATGAGTCTGAAGCTGGAAATTGATGGTGTGATGTTCAATGTTGTTAGTGGTTATGCTCCACAGGTAGGATGTGTGTTAGAAGAGAAGGAGAAATTCTGGAGTGAGTTAGATGAAGTGATGCAGAGCATCCCCAGAGGTGAGAGAGTTGTGATTGGTGCAGACTTCAATGGACATGTTGGGGAAGGGAACAGAGGGGATGAAAATGTGATGGGCAGGTTTGGTCTTCAGGACAGGAATGTAGAAGGACAGATGGTGGTGGACTTTGCAAAGAGGATGGAAATGGCAGTTGTAAATACTTTCTTCCAGAAGAGGCAGGAACATAGGGTGACATATAAGAGCGGAGGCAGAAGCACTCAGGTGGACTACAAGCACTCTTGTGTCGACGTTGTAATCTGAAAGAGATCAGTGACTGCAAAGTGTTGGTAGGGGAGAGTGTAGCCAGACAACACAGAATGGTGGTGTGTAAAATAACCCTGGTGGTGAGGAAGGTGAAGAGGACAAAGGCAGAGCAGAGGACAAAGTGGTGGAAGCTGACAAAGGAAGAATGTTGTGTAGTCTTTAGGGAGGAGTTGAGACAAGCTATGGGTGGTCAGGAGATGCTTCCAGTTGACTGGACAACTACAGCCAATGTGATCAGGGAGACAGGTAAGAGGGTACTTGGTGAATCATCAGGTAAGGGAAAAGGGGACAAGGAGACTTGGTGGTGGAATGAGGAAGTCCAGGAGTGTATACAGGGAAAGAGGCTAGCCAAGAAGAAGTGGGACACTGAGAGGACTGAGAGTAGACAGGAGTACAGGGAGATGCACCGTCAGGTGAAGGTAGAAGTGGCAAAGGCCAAACAAAGAGCATATGAGGACTTGTATGCTAGGCTGGACAGTAAAGAGGGAGAGGTGGATCTGTACAGGTTGGCGAGGCAAAGAGATAGAGATAGGAAGGATGTGCAGCAGGTTAGAGTGATTAAAGATAGAGATGGAAATGTACTGACAGATGCCAGGAGGGTGATGGGAAGATGAAAGGAGTACTTTGAGGAGTTGATGAATGAGGAAAATGAAAGAGAACAAAGAGTAGAAGAGGTGACTGTTGTGAAGCAGGAAGTAGCAAATATTAGTAAAAGTGAGGTGAGAAGGGCGTTGAAGAGGATGAAGAGTGGAAAGGCTGTTGGTCCTGATGACATACCTGTGGAGGTATGGAAGTGCTTAGGAGAGGTGGCAGTAGAGTTTCTGACTAGTTTGTTTAACGAGATCTTGGAGAATGAGAGGATTCCAGAGGAATGGAGGAGAAGTGTATTGGTGCCGATTTTTAAGAACAAGGGAGATGTGCAGAGCTGTGGCAATTACAGAGGCATAAAGCTAATGAGCCATACAATGAAGCTGTGGGAAAGAGTAGTGGAAGCTAGGTTAAGGGCAGAGGTGAGAATTTGTGAGCAGCAATATGGTTTTATGCCTAGAAAGAGTACATCAGATGCAGTATTTGGTTTGAGGATGCTGGTGGAGAAGTACAGAGAAGGTAATAAAGAGTTGCATTGTGTCTTTGTAGATTTAGAGAAAGCGTACGACAGGGTGCCGAGAGAGGAGTTGTGGTGTTGTATGAGGAAGTCTGGAGTGGCAGAGAAGTATGTTAGAGTGGTGCAGGACATGTATGAGAGCTGTAAGACAGTGGTAAGATGTGCTGTAGGTGTGACAGAAGAGTTCAAGGTGGAGGTTTGGAGAGGTGGAGGTACGCTCTGGAAAGCAGAGGAATGAAGGTTAGCCTCAGCAAGACGGAATACATGTGTGTGAATGAGAGGGACCCAAGAGGAACAGTGAGGCTACAGGGAGCAGAGGTAAAGAAGGTGCAGGATTTTAAGTACTTAGGGTCAACGGTCGAGAGCAACGGAGAGTGTTCAAAGGAGGTGAAGAGACGAGTACAGGCAGGTTGGAATGGGTGGAGAAAAGTGTCAGGTGTGTTGTGCGATAAAAGAGTATCAGCGAGAATGAAAGGAAAGGTGTACAGGACAGTGGTGAGACCAGCAATGCTCTACGGCTTAGAGACAGTGGCACTGAAGAAAGGACAGGAGGCAGAGCTAGAGGTAGCAGAGCTGAAGATGTTGAGGTTCTCTTTGGGAGTGACAAGGATGGATAGGATCAAGAATGAGTTCATCAGAGGGACAACCCATGTGAGATGTTTTGGAGATAAAGTCAGAGAGGCCAGATTGAGGTGGTTTGGACATGTTAAGAGGAGAGATGGTGAATATATCGGTAGAAGGATGCTGAGGTTGGAACTGCCAGGCAGGAGGTCTAGAGGAAGACCAAAGAGGAGATTCATGGATGCAGTGAGAGAGGACATGAAGTTAGTTGGTGTGAGATGGAGGCAGATGATTCGCTGTGGCGACCCCTGAAAGGGAACAGCCGAAAGACAAATATATAAATAAAAATGCCCACAGTAATACGGTTGCAATAATTTGCATAATCACCTCCGTTAGATCAATACCACATGTAGTATGGGGATGTGAGATCAGCATCATTTAAAATGAATTGGTCATACAAAATAGCAAAAAAATTAAAAGTCAAATAATTCAGTAAATACTCACTTTTCATCTAGTGATGCCATACATATTCATGTGGGATTGTCAGTTCTGTACACCGATCAGCCATAACATTATGACATAGCTAATGTTAACTGTTATGAGACAAAATATTAACTGAAAATTTCATTTTGTTCATTGAATTATGTAACATTTACCCTGAAATTTGACATCATCAGTTAATCATGGTGTGTTTTGTCCCTCACAGCTCTGGATAAGGGTGTCTGCCAAATGCAGTGAAAGCTAGTGATGAACTGAATGATGGTTCATTTCAAAGCATAATTACACTGTAAAGAACATTCTGTAGAATTTACAATAATTTACTGGCAAAAAAGTTGCCAATAAAATCCTGTAAAATAGCCGTTAATTGCTGTAAAATGGATTACAGTTTAATACTGCTTAGCAATTTACAATAAATTGATGTTTGCAGAATACAGTATTTTTTTTACAGGATTATAAAATTAAACTTGTAAAAAGACATTATAGGTTTTTTTTTGTAATTACGCTAAATTACAGTACTTACCTGGCAACAAAAGTTACCAATAAAATCCTGTGAATTCAACAAAAGCCAAGATGTAGCTGTAACATTTTTACTATGAAATTCCTGTAAATAACTATTTTAACTGTGAACTGTACTGTGCTGTGAACTGTAACTGTACTTTACTATTATACTGATGTAAATGCATTAAAACAAAGATTTAGAAAAATAATCACTCAAATTCAAAGCTGTTGTAAGTAAACTGTTTATTAACGCTGACACCTGACAACACTTCAGCACCGTCACTGGTAACATCATTTTACTTTTTCAACTACAGAAAAACTTATAAAAACATCAGCTGTTACAAAACAACTACAAACAACTCGAGATTAAAGCATAAAGCAATAGTTAAATACAAGTTAAAGGGACTGTTTGCCTAAAAATAAAAATGGTTTATTAAAATTATTTCATAAATGCTTCAAAACTCCCAATTTTCCACCAATGAGTTCAGGAGTGATCAGTCGTCTCTTCTGATCGAGTTTCTGTTCCACCCTTCACAACCTGACTCCAGTTTAGACTGTATGACTCGAGACGATCTATCAGTGTGTATGTGAGTGTGGAGACGTCAGCAATATTAGTTAATATGAGTTAATACTTTCCCCATATCCTCATCGAAGTACCAAACAGGAACATTGAGGACGCAGTTCATGTTCCATCTGTTGTCTCATCTGCATCTGTTTGTCCTATGAGCAGAAACGCTGTGTGTCCACATGTAGGACAAGTGTATGTTAGATATAGACAATTTTTAAAGTGACACCTCTTTGACAATTGATTGAATTAGGTTAACTACTCGCTGTTGTAAGACAGTGGGATACAGGTCATGCTCTGCTAAGAATGAACACGTGTACTTTCTGACTCAACACTGGATGTATATTTTAATAATTAAATTACAATATATACTAATAATCTTTTTTTTTTTATTAAATATGTATGTTGTACAACTGGAAAAAAATAAACTCACTGCAAGCTCAATATTGTCATGACATTTATACTCATGATGTCATATGTAAATGTCTAACCATAACTGTATTGGACATCTGGGACAAGTACTTAATTATTCTACCAGAAATGTTACTGTAGCCTGAGATTTTGTATTACTAGAACAAATCCATAGATGTGTTTATAGCAGATGAGTGTGATTTCATATTGCTTTTCTGCAGGTCCTTGGAAGAACAGTTTCTATGGCGAGAACTATTTCAACCCGAAGATCGAGTCCTACGCCACTGTGAACCACATCTCGCAGCTTTCAGAAGACCAGGTCCTGGAAGTGGTGCGCTCCAACTACGACACGCTGACTCTGAAGCTGCAGGACGGGTTGGACCAGTTCGAGCGCTATTCGGAGCAGCCCAAGAAAACGGCGTTCTTCAAGGAGCTGGTGCCCTTCATCAGTCTGAACGTGAGGAAGAACGTTTCTCTCAACACCCTGAGTCAGGATGTTCTGTTGAAGGAGTTCTCTTCTATATCCTGAGAATCTGTAACCGTAACCAAGTCGGGAAAAGTCGTCTTTGTCTTTATCTCTGATTTGATTGATTAACACCCAGGCTTGAAAAAGTGTATTTTGATGATACTAACGTTCTTCTTCAGTATAAAGAGTTTTGATGATGATGATGATGATGATGATGATGATGATGTCATTGTTGCATTTATCAGATTTCTGTTTTTTCAACATTGTATTCAATTCAGATTAAATCAATTTACTATGATATTCACCTGTTTGATCCTGCAGTCATTTCTCTCTCTCTCTCTTTTTTTTTTTTTAAATGATAACACATTAATCATCCTGAATTAATATTCAGAGTTATATAATACATCATCAATTGCAGAGGTGGAAAGTAACGAATTACATTTACTCGCGTTACTGTAATTGAGTAGCTTTTTTGTGTATTTCTACTTTTTAAAGTAGTTTTAAAAATCTGTAATTTTACTTTTACTTAAGTACGTTTTGTTTGAAGTATTGTAATTCGCTACATTTTAAATCATATTCGCTACTGAGTAAAAAATAAATGAATGAAAATGATAAAATAATACAAATATTATGCTGTGTATAAATGCTCCGTTGCGCCGCGTGTGTGTATCATGTCCTGGTCGCGCGCCGCTCCAGACTCCACTCCAGGTTTTCTGACATCGGCAGCTACCTGACCTTCCACATAAACCTTCCTTGTATAAACCGGAGAGAGACGGAGGAAAGAGGAAAGAGGTTGTGATTTTGGCATTTTGATATTTGGTTGTGTATTCCGGTTTGACTTTTTGCCTCCAATTGACTTTGATTATTGCTTTGTCCCTTTGGTTTGGTTGGTCTATGTATATATTTGTAGATAATTTCACTGTTTTTGGTTTAGGGAGTCCGGGAAGGTACCTGTATTTTTGTTTCTGGGGTTTTTTTGTTGTTGTTTCTTTTTGCAGGTAATCTAGCTACTAAATATAAATACCATCTTGTTTGTTATTTTGGCCTGGGTCCACCCTGAATCTGATCCTCCTCCTGGTGTGTGTGTTTGTATATACAAACCTCATTATTTCATCAGTTAATGATTGGATCTAGTTCTTTCTGCCATATACCACCATTTCCATACAGTTTAAAATAGAACCCTGAACCATTCTTTTGCTGTCTGGCCCTAGACTGGGACGTAACACCATATTTAAGTGACCACTTTATTATGCAAAGGTGTTCCTTCAGTTAAAAACAACTAGTTTGAGATTTATATCTGCTCATCTTTTTTGAACTATGCTAGAATGCCTCATCCCACCCCCGCTGTGTTTTTTATTTTTTTATTTTTTTTATTTAACAAAAAAAAAAAAAGCAGAGCCAGATCAATATACAATCGACACCCACAGCAAACTTTTAAAAACAAACAATAATCTGTTAATATAAGAGTGAACATGGAAACACCCAAGGGCAAAACAATTCAGCAAAAGAATCACCCCCACTGTTAAAAAAATTAAAATAAAAAAGTAACTCGGTAACTTTTACTCTGAGTAAATTTTTTAATGAGCTACTTTTTACTTTTATTTGAGTAGATTTTTATAAGAGTAACTTTACTTGTACTTAAGTAAAATTTCACTGAAGTAACAGTACTTGTACTTGAGTACAAAATTTTATTACTCTTTCCACCTCTGATTAATTGTATATAATACATCATTATTGCTTGGTGTTTAAAATCCTCAGAAAGACCTTGAAGAAGTGGATTAGAGACAGTTATTCCAAGACAGGTTACTGAGTTCTTGTTTACGTCCTGAGACCATAACCATGACGTAACCATAACGACAAACTCATCCATCATGTAACTACTGATTTTCATCACATGAGTCATTGGTCAAACCATCAACATGAATGTGTTTGAGATCTTGAGTATATATGTATATATTTTGTTTCATTTTGTGGAGCATTTATTGATTTTGTCAGTGTTTATTTTCTGTTTTTTTTCCCTGATTATGTTCATTAGAAATCATGGTTTAGATGTTTTGCTGAACTGCTTCATTTTTTTTTTTTTTTTTTACAATTTAAAAAATATTATCTGACTTGATTTCATGTACTGACTAAATAATGTTAAAATATTTTCATCTTTCAGAACTCTTCAGATCCTCAGTGTTTCCCAAGTTTGAAAGATAAAAATTTTATTTAAACGACTGGAGCATTTTAATTTTTGTCAGTCAAAACTCATTAAAATGATTCATTATAGATTAATTAAACATGACGAGCTACTGTTGACCCTCAACACACTGTATTGGATTCTCTTTATTTTTTTCTTTTTCTTTTTTTATCTAGTATAAATGTTCACATGTACAATATGTGTTTCATTACTAGATTGTAATAGAAAAGAAATAAAAAAACAAACAATATGAAATGTTCTATTGTGCTCTGCTTATCTAAAATATAACCATTTTCCTCCAGATGTTTCGGAGTGATGTTTGTAGCTGTGTACGATGGAGGTGTGTAGTGGATGATAACACCAGGCCACACTAATCAAACACCAAATTATTCATGATAATCTGTTATACAACATCCACATATTAGAGACACATCCACATTGATACGGTTTTGTACAAAATGTAGGTACGTAGGTTGTGATAGAAAGGTGTCAGAACACACAGTGCATCTCTGTTATGGTGGTAAAAGGGGCAGCTACTCAATATTAGGGGCAAATCATCAGTAATGAAACTCTCCACAGCATCGACAGTGGATTTGGGATTCTGAGCTTTAAAGATATTCAAAGGTTGTGGGTTTGAGTTCCACCACTTTTGTGACAAAAAAAAGAATAAATAAATAAATAACTGACACTAGGGGGCAGCATCGGGGCATTTATAAATCAAAACAACATACATGAGCAGCTGCTGCCCCCTTGTGGACGATCTAAGTGTAGCAATACCAGAGATACACTACAAAAATAGTCAAATTAAAAGTCACCAAATTAATGAGTAGATTTATAAACAAACAGGCAGAAGAAATGCACAGAATAAATAATACAGATAGATCTACAGATCAGATTAAAAATCTCCAGCTGTTATGTTCATACAGTAAAATACTTAATGTTGTACACAGTGTATTAAATCATATACAGGAACTGAACTCACAGTCTAAAACATTATAAACATTCATAATGACACACTGTTCATGTTCTGTGCTCAGATACAGAGTCACTTTTACTCCTTAATCTTCTGTTTCTAAACATGATATTTGTTTATGTGTTTATGCTTCTTTGTACACATATAACACCAGAGTCCAGTCTGTACCAAATGTAGAGTTTAACATTAGAACTAAACACCTGCTGAAGAAATGAGCTTAGATTAATCGTATTATTATTATTATTATTATTATTTAGGATATACAGTGGTGTTCAAAATAATAGCAGTGTGTTGAATAAAGTGAGTAAAGCTCCATATCCATATAATAACTTTTAATTTAAGTCACATAAATGTATTGGACTCCCTGTACATTCTATTCTGTATCACAACATGAAGAAAAATGTGCTAAATGTATTATTAGTTTAATGTAAGTGAAGAAAAACAAATATTAGTCTGTGTGTTCTTCGGCGAACTGTAACCTCTTCAGCAAGTATTTTTTCCAACAATGGGACTTTGCTGGGCTTCTTGCTGATAGTTTGACTTCACACAGCCGTCTTCTAATAGTAACAGCACTAACAGGTAACTTTAGATGTTCTTTCAGTCAATTTTGTTATTCTTTGATCCATTCGAAAGGTAGTTTTCCGTTTTCTTCCACGTCGTTCTGGTTTTTGTATCCATTTTAAAGCTTAAAGATTATTTGGTATCATTTTAGCAGAGCAGCCGATTACTTTCTGCACTTCTCTGTAAATTTTCCGTCTCTAATCAACTTTTGAATCAAAGTACGCTGTTCTTCTGAACGATGTCTGGACGACCCATTTTACTCTGATTTTCAGAGAAAAACACACAAGACGACCTTTTCTGCATTTATCCTTAAATAAGGGGAACTTGTTCGACACCTGTTTACTTCTTCTTCTTCTTCTTCTTTGTCTTTCGGCTGTTCCCTTTCAGGGGTCGCCACAGCGAATCATCTGCCTCCATCTAACCCTATCCTTTGCATCCTCTTCTCTCACACCAACTAACTTCATGTCCTCTCTCACTGCATCCATAAATCTCCTCTTTGGTCTTTTTAACACAGAATAATTTACCTCTAATTGAACTCCACACTGATATTATTTTGAACAGACTAATATTTGTTTTTCTTCACTTACATTAAACTAATAATACATTTAGCACATTTTTCTTCATGTTGTGATACAGAATAGAATGTACAGGGAGTCCAATACATTTAAGTGATTTAAATTAAAAGTTATTATATGGATATGGAGCTTTACTCACTTTATTCAACACACTGCTGTTATTCTGAACACCACTGTACAGTACGCACGTGAATAAGAACTAATAGTGCTGATCACAGGGGGCGGGGTTATCAGGGGTGAGGGGGCGGGGTTATCAGAGGTGAGGGGGCGGGGTTATCAGACGTGAGTGGGCGGGGCTTTCTCTCTGTAATGGAGCTGAAAGTGAAAGTAATTCTGGACTCGGAAACAGAACAACTGCACCGTCACACTTCCTGATATAACGGTTTAAAACAGGAGGAATTTATACAGTGACAATTTACACACGATATTTAAACTCTGTAATGAGGTAAATAGTGAAGATGATCTGGTGTGAAATGTGGACAGACTTCAGCTAAAGCAGCAGATATGTTTATATGAGGAACAGAAAAGGTAAGAGGAGTTAGCATCATGCTAAAGTACATGTTAGTCACCAACCACTCAATAACCTGTTAAACTAATCCTCCAAATACACCGTGGAATTGTGCTTTCTAACAGTGTGTTTGTGTGAGTTAAGTTGTTTAAAAGGATGACTCTCTCTTTCTGTGTGTGTTTAGGATTTTATTAGTTTGAACCGACAGTAAGAGATAAAGATGGCGACTGCAAACAGTAAGTTACATTTACAGAGATACATTTATCTGTATTATTTACTGCAGATTAAACTAACCTTGTGTGTGTGTGTGTGTGTGTGTGTGTGTGTGTGTGTTTCCTACACAGATGAGTTCAAACTCATTGGTCCCAGTGGTATAGAGCAGTTTAATTGCTCTGCTGTGACTCTCTCGTGTCGTCTGTCTCCTGAAATCAGTGCTGTTAACATGGAGATCCGGTGGTTTAAGGAGACAGACTGTGTTTGTGTCTATAAGAACAGACAGGTGACAGAGGGGAGATGTTACGAGGGCAGAGTGAGTCTGTTCACTCAGAAGCTGGAGAGAGGAAACGTCTCCTTACAGCTGAGAGACTGTACAGTGTCAGATAGAGGACATTACCTGTGTCAGGTCACTGATGGAGACAGAACAGAGGAGATTACAGTACAGATGTGTGGTGGTAAGTGTTCCTGAACTCCACACTGTATAAACTCTACATCATCATCTGTGCTTCTCATCTCAGTAGATGAAACACACACTCGTTATTCAGTATGAGGTTCAGTATACAGGGTGCTAATGTGGAGTGGAGTTTATTTTAGTCCAATAAACAGTGAGTGTGTTTTTCACTCTGATACACACCTGCACAAGGGCCTAAAAGAAGCAGCTTGTACAAATACTAATTAAATAGTGATTGATAAGTGAATCACATGTTACTTTTCCTGCTAATCAGGGATTCGTTCAATACAACTTTACATCAGAGACATTTTTACATCAGAGAGGAAATTTAATTACACACTAAATGTGGCCTTTAGATTGTTAGAGTTATTTGATATTTAATAGAACAGATAATAAATATAGTGCTGAGAAACCAAACACACACATTGAGGTTAAAGTGAGACATACATTGGACTACTGACTAACCTCAACTAACCTCAACTATAAAGAGTAACTATTAAAAATGTAAAAATGTTAATTGGTCTGGATAAGGGTGTCTGCCAAATGCCATAAATGTAAATGTCTGATGTTTGAGATTTTTAGATTAAGAATATCTCACTAGTGGTTAATAACAGGTGTATAACAGTCCAGAGAACACATTAGTTAGTCAGGTATCTGACTTGGCACACACTAATGCACTGTGTACACACTTCTCCACTTCTATACGGCTGTAAATTAATAACAGAGACTAATAACAGGAGTTACAGCTTTTAGTGTTGGACTTGTGTTTTACACAAATCAGTCCACAAACTGATCCACAAGTTCCCTCAGCTCCTGATTCTGCATTGGCATCAGATCCTTTCCCTGATGAATAAGGTGGCGGCTTTGCTCTGTGGCAGAGAGAGAGACAAGGGCTAAGGAGCGAGGAATTGCTTCAATCCACCATTTCAAAAGATTAATATGATACAGCTCAGTGCTTTTGCACTTACCCGGCTGTTGCAGATGATAGTTCACTGGCTCGATTCGCTCCACAACGGTTAAGGGTCCTTGCCAACGGGCCTGGAATGTGAATGTAGCACTGGGGAGAAGCAGCAGTACGCGATCGCCCACCTTAAATACACTTGACTGAGCCGGCTGGTCGTAGACGTGCTTCTTCTTCTCTTGTGCCTCTTGCGTGTGCCGTCCCATGATAGGGCGAACTTTGTTGATATTTGTTTGAAATTCCTGCACAAACTCACTTACAAACCTGAATGGTGAGCGCTGCTCCTCAAAGGCTTCCTTGGCAAACATCACACTTAAGTTTTGACAAGAATGGCGTACCTTGGTCTGTGAGTACTTCTTTGGGGAGGCTAAAAGGGTACGATTATGATAGGCAGTGGAATTAGCAGAGCGCTGAGTGGCGCAGTGGTAAAATGCTCGTCCTATCATTCGGAGATCGCCGGTTCGAACCCCGGGTGATGCTGTAACCTCTCACAGCTGGAGACCTAAGAGAGAGCTGATTGGCCGAGCTCTCTCAGGGGGAGGGATGAGAGGTACTCGTGCTCCCACATTAATCACGGCTCTAAAGCCAATCAGGGGCATCTGTGAGCTCGCGCACGCTCTGCTTTCTGCTTTTAACACAATAATTCCCTCCACACTCACCACCAAGCTGGAGCACCTGGGACTGAGCTCATCTATATGTCAGTGGATCTCCAATTTTCTGACTGGCAGACCACAGGCAGTAAGGATGGGCGGACATGTCTCAGCCACACTCACTCTCAGCACTGGAGCCCCCCAGGGTTGTGTTCTGAGCCCCCTGCTGTACTCTTTGTACACCCACGACTGCGTTGCCACTACCAACTCCACCTCCATCATCAAGTTTGCTGACGACACCGTCGTGGTCGGACTGATCACCAACAATGATGAGTCGGACTACCTAGAGCAGATTGGAAATCTGGAGAACTGGTGCCAGAGGAACAATCTCCTCCTGAACGTCAGTAAGACAAAGGAGCTGATAGTGGACTTTAGCACAAAGCAGGAGAGGAACTACCAGACCCCCGTCATCAACAGGAGCCCAGTGGAGAGAGTGGACAGCTTCAGATACCTCGGTGTTCACATCATGCAGGACCTATCATGGTCCTGTCACATCAGCACCGTGATGAAAAAAGCCCGGCAGCGTCTCTACCACCTCAGACGCTTGAGAGACTTTAGACTGCCCTCCAAGGTGCTCAGGAACTTCTACTCCTGCACCATAGAGAGCATCCTGACGGGAAACATCACGACCTGGTTCGGGAACAGCACCATGCAGGACAGACGAGCTCTACAGAGGGTGGTGCGATCAGCCGAGCGCATCATCCGCACTGAGCTCCCTGACCTACACTCCATCTACAGCAAGCGGTGCTGGACTAAGGCCAGGAAGATCATGAAGGACCTCAGTCACCCCAGTAATGGACTGTTCTCTTTGTTGCGGTCTGGGAAGAGATTCCGCTCCCTAAAGGCCAACACAGAGAGACTGAGGAGGAGCTTCTTCCCGCAGGCGATAAGGTCTCTCAATCACACAATCACACCTCCGCACAGGACTAATAACATCTTTTAAGCTCACAACACTGACTGGACAATCATGGACACATTCATACACACTTGCACTAAATACTCATACATCTGGACAATTGCACATGTCACCTCCATGCATACTTGCACAACCACTGTCACTTTAATCCTATATTTTTGCAATATTTTATTATGCCCTTATGCACAGTTAATTTTACTAGTTAAATTTATTTCTTTAGTATTTCCTTTTAATTGATTATTTATCTTACGTACAAGCTTTTATTTTCTTTTTTTAAGGTCACTGGCGGTCGTATAAAGCATTTCACTGCATATTATACTGTGTATGATTGTGTATGGGACCAATAAAATTTGAATTTGAATTTGAGTGGCTAGCGCTTTCCTCCATGTGTGTGACTCCGCCCCTAACGGTGCATGAGCAAGCAGTTCGAAAAGATGTGGTCGGCTGACATCACACGGTTCAGAGGAAACGTGATAGTCTTCGGCCCTCCTGGCTGAGTGGTAGTAGTAGCCTTAATGTGGGAGCCCCCTAGTGACGGGGAGAAATTGGCCACGACTAAATTAGGGAGAAAATCGGGGGGGAAAATCCCAAAAAGACATTTTTTAAATAAAATTTTAAAAAAAGAAGTCGCGTACCTCTACGTTGAGCTCCGGCCAGTGAAATCTGTACTTTATTTTCTCTATAGTGTTTTGCACGTCCCAAGGTGACCTCCAAAGGGTGTGAAATGTTCCAGGTGCATCACAGTGTGGATTTTAGCCTGTGGGATGACCTGAGATCACATTCAGATTCATATTGTTTTGTATGATTATACATATAAGTTATTTTCTACAAAGATATATAAGGCTGGCCGGAGCTGCGGGTCGTCACAACACACTCTTAGAAGTGAAGCGAAGTCTTACAAAGATTCTAAATATTTACAGTTGAACCTTGGATTACGAACATAATTCATGTTTGCCCGTGACATTACAGTTAAAGCCTCCAACTTGATTATGGGAAATTATTGACTTTGGAAAAACTTGGAAAAGTAAAGATGTAAAATTGTGTCAGAGACAGAAACATTGTTACATGAAATTTGTCAGAGTGGAAGTTCTTTAGTCTTTAATAATCGGGTCTGAGCTTTAGGCAGAGATCACTCATGTAAGTAACACACTGCACATAGCAGTCTCACTGGACTTTTTGATGTTTTTAACAATAATTTTCTCTGCACATCTAATGGCAACTAAATGAGCTGCTTATTCAGAGTTCAGGAGGAAACACCACCAGAAATGGAACTAATTAATGCTGTAATAATAACTCTAATAATAATTATTACTGCTGTAAGTAAATGTTTCCTGATTCAGATAGAAATGTGAATGAACGTGGTGATGCTCAGCATTTTCATTCGATATGACGTGTTTTATTCACCAGTTGATCACAGATGTGTGTTACTGCACCCAGTATTTAATTGTTTAATTATAAATTATTTATTATTCACTATGTTGTTATATTAATATAAATATTAAACTTTTAGCTGAACATCTTTGAACTAAAGGCAGAGATTGAAGATATTCTGTCTGTAAATCATAAGTTTTTCTCATTATATTTTATCTAACGTTACATTTCTCTCTCTGTTGTTCCACACGACACCTTCAGCACCGGTAAGTAAATAACTCGACTTCACACTAATGATAAACACTGATATTTTATAAACTTATCACATGTATTAGATTTTAATTCAGGAATCAAATAGAAACATAAAAACTATTTTAAGATGATGTTTATGTGAAGGACTCTGATCAGTAAGTGAGATTTCACTTCCATCAGTCAGCTTCTTTCCCACAATGCACCTGTGTGTAACCCCACTGCACTGCAATAATGTAGACAGAGACGTTTACCATGTCAAGTAAAAGACACAACACACATGTAACATATAACACACACCACTGCCAGACTCCATCAGAATCTCATACAGAATCATATAAGAATAAAAATATAACATTCCCCAGGATTCCTCTGGATGGAACAGTTGTCTATTCTGCAAGTGTCCAAGTAACATATCAGTATTTTTGTATTATTTTAATAAGCTGTGACTCATAATTGTGTTCTTACTGAAACACAGAGTGACATGACATTTCCTGACACTTCACAATAAACATAAATCAGAGCTTTAACAGTGTTCAGTGCTTGTAGACAGAATAATTGCCATCACTCGCTCTGCATAACAATCACACCATATTGTGAAAAAGCATTGAAGAGTTGACTCGGCCTAGCGTTTAGCCTCTTTAAGCTAACAGTAGTAAGTCATGTTAATGCACACAGCATAAAGACAACCTGACTGACCTGAGAACAGAAGTCCTTCACTTCATTTATAAAACTTCTATAATAGTAGAGAGGGATTTAGGAGTGAAAGAGAGAAAAACAGAACGAGATCACACATATTCCCAAGTCTACTGCGACATATCATATGCTGTCGTAACCAATATATAGACGAGGCCGTAGCAAAGCACATCATTCTGTTATCTGTTCAGTTTATTACATTGATAAATGTCTGTGTTTATAATTAAAGGAAGTGGGAATCTGATATTCTGTATATTCCTTTATATACTACAATAACACATAGATATATTACAGAATATTTAAGTATAGATTTAAAATACACAGGGGGAAATGCACATATACTGACATACTGTATATTGGTTAATACATGCAGATATCAGAAAATAGTATTTTACAATAAATCACAAGATATTTATGTTCCTTAAGGGGAACTAGCGGTATATTAGCACAATGCTACATTATACAGATTTACTGTGTGTGATGACTGATTGTTGTCTAGTTTTCCTCTTTTTTATTAAGACACACATCAGCTGTGTTTTAACCAGAGTAACAGTTACTTTCACATTTTCACATGAAACAATTCACATTTATAATCATGCATTAAATCTTCACTCTCTATTATTTACTTTCACAGAATGTGTTAGGTGAGTATAAAGTCTTTTCTCTGATAGTGATGTGTTGATGCTGCATGAATAATATGTTTATTGTGCAGATGAAATAGATTGGACTGTGCTGTGTGTTCAGACTGCAATAGCACATAGATATATGAGCATCATGAGCATAGTGTAGTGAACACAACAGACTGTGATTGCTGGCAGAACATTCATCATGCTGTTGTCTAGTTTATCATTAGTGTTCCACACACACACACACACACACACACACACACACACACACACACACACACACACACACACACACACACACACACACACACACACAAATCTGACCTACACACTGATACTGAGAGAGAAAAAGCTGAAGGTTTTTGTTTGATTGTAATTTTATAGTAATAACTCCTTTATAAAGTTACTGAGACTGACTAATATTACTGTAGTGTTCACTGTCCGGCCTCCCAAAGAGTCACACACACTGATATTTCATTTGATCACAGGTTGTGTTCATGGTGTGTAATGTGGTGGATAATTCCTGTGTATAAATGCTTCCTCATGCTCACAGAGTCCAGCGTATGTCCAGGACATCTGGGAAGAATAATGATGTATTGATGTAATAACCTGAACATTCAGTACATTTAATTAGATTATTTTTGTTCTGATTCGCCTCATTAACAAGTGGTTTTCTGATAGTCACACAGCTGTTTAGTCCCAATCCTGTGAGCTCTGTGATTTCTGCTGCCATTTATGTAAAGATTTCTTTTTTTTTATTGACGCAACTTCTCCAAGTGTTTGATATCTGATCACGTTTATTTGTGATTTTGTCAGGGGCGGGGGAAGGCAGGAGAGGAAAGAACCCAATAGCAGACACAGATTCTCTTAAAGGAATTTATTAGGGTGCTAAAGGGTTAAATAAACAGCGACAGGAGGAGTGTGTATGTGTGTGCGTGTGTGTGCGTGTGGGGGGGGGGTGAAAGAGAAAGTCGGTGCGTGCACAGGATGCTTCGAGGAATACCTCGTGATGAAACTAGGGGACTGGGTGAAGACGTCAAAGGACCCGGAAGTGGAAGCGCACGAATTATCCTCGGTTGTAGCGGGAGGAACGAGCGAGCGCTATGCGGTCCGCTTGTAATCAATTGGCGTCTTTAGCCAGGTAAGGGTCGATAACCAGAAGATCCAGCCACGTGAATGAACAAATCCCAAGGGCGAGTCCAGAATCAGATTCCTAATACAGGCAGGGTCATACACGAAAATCAGTCCGAGAATCAGGCAAGGTAACAGACGGAGAAGACGAAAGGAAAATCCAAAGGGAGAGCTGGGTCGGCAACGAGTCAAAATCCAGGGAATCAATAACACACTAAGACGTACGGCACACGAGTGAGACACTGCGGCAAAGACAGGTGCGCTCAGCTTGCTTTTAAAGCCTAGGGATGACGCTTAATTAGATCCAGGTGTGCCGTGATGAACGCTGGGCGTGCACAAAACTCCGGAGTGGAGTTAGGGTTGCGAGGTGCTTGTATGAAGGAGCTGGCTCGTGACAGATTTCAGTGATTCAGTAAATTTGTTTCTTACAGAGTTAATACTGTATGATAAAGCTAAAGACAATTCTTTTCCAAAATCAGCAGAGAAACAGAAGAGAAACAAACTAATGCAGGACAAAACATATTTACTGAGAACAGACACAGAATGTTTATATCTAATACTATTCCATATAATACAGACATTTACAACAACTACCAAAACATTTTTAGGAATCTAATCAAACTTTCTTTGTATTTTTGTCACATCATCAAGTAAAAGTCTTCGTTATTCAGGTGAGTAAACTGTACTAAACTATTAATGTTCATAAATCTCTTACTTAAAAACATCTTAAATTGTTATAATAAGTCTATTACCCAATGATGGGTTACTATGGTTACAGCTCACAGTGATGGTCAGAAAAACTATCACACGACTGACACATTGAATAGAAACATGAACATTGAGCTGTTTGTTAATGACATTTAACAGGCAGCAAATACAGATTAATATGTTAAATAAAATAGTTTTTCCTTTATACATTAAACACATGTGAACTATTGCTGTGGCTCGGCTACAAACTAAAGGCTAATGCTAATGATCGTGCTAATGCTAAAGCTAATTCAAGCAAACAAAAAAAATAAGGATTCTAAACAGAAGACTTTGAAACACGACTTTAAATAGACAAACTAATTAAACTAAACAAGGTGCAGGTGATCACAATTAACATCATGTGACTGACATGTGAGGTGCAATGCATACTGGGAACTGAAGTCTGGAACAAACATGAAAATGAAAGTCCTACAGAACACACAGGGAAAACATGACAGTTACCAATTTACTGTGATTACTGATGTCATATTTATTGCTATGATTGTAAACAATTTGTTTAAACATAAACAAAATAAATCATAAAGCAAGAAAAACAAGCTAAATGTAAGGGTTAACCCCTGGAGGGTGCCAAAACGCCCGTTCACTTTTGATTTGTAGTTAGTCCTTGGTTATACAGTAGTTGAAACTTCAGTTCCCAGTTTACACCTCGGTCAGGTGACGTGGGCGCTCACCTGAACCGAGGGAAGATAATTATGTTTAGTTGGCTATAAATAGCCTGACTGAACTTCAGTCAGGCATCTAGCTTTTGTTGTGTTGATAGTATTTCTGGTTTGTGTTCTTTTATTTATTTATTAAGAGAAGGAATCGTGAGTGCTCAGTGCAAAGAGCGTGATTTACTTTTGGAAATAAACAACTTATTGGACCGTCAGCTTGCCTCCTGCATTCATGCCACGCACACACAAACGCCGAAGAAATTATGACAGAAAGCTAGACTGTTTAAGTGGCATGGCGGAGGACCCCCTCCTAGAGAATTTTTGGGGGGGCGAGATCACCATCTCCAACGAGCTGGCGGAACTGCTGGAGGACAGCGAGGAGCACGGGGAGAGACATGTGTGGCAGTGCTAGGATGACTGCAGGCCCGCTGAGCCGGCGGACTTGCTGGAGGACAGCGTGGATCACCGAGAGAGAGTTGCGCGGCAAAGCTGGGAAGGCTGTGGGCTCGCCATTCGGCGCACGCTGTGGAGAGGTGTGGCAGCCGAGGAGGAAATGGGAAAGTTCCACAGGCAGTGGGCGGAGTACAATGCGGAGCGCATTCAGGACCTGCGGGAGCAGGTGGTGCAGCTCCAGCAGCTGCTTTTCCAGGTTCAGGAGAACCAAACTGTAGTCCCGGAAGTCCTTCCGCTCTTGGACATGGACGAAGCGCTCCCAATCCGGCCACTGCCTGTGCTCAGCACGGAGGATGATATGCCACTGCTGAACGGCGACGAGGACGCGTTTCCCCCGCCCCCTCCGCCGGAACTTGCCGCGGAGGACTACCAGCAGTGGCTGGGTAGCATGCCGGATGCATTTCCTCCACCCCCGCCGCCTCTCCTCAGTGCGGAGGACTATGCGCCGCTGAACGGCGACCGGGAGAGCATAATCCTTCCGCCTCCTCCAGGCTTCGAGGACAGCGCGCCAGCTCTTCAGCAGCCGCCGAACCTCGCACCATCTCTACCACCGCCATCAAGCTCAGGGCCAACTCCGCCGCCACCGTCGAGCTCAGTGCCAGCTCCGCCGCCACCGTCGAGCTCAGCTCCAGCTCCGCCACCGCCGTCGAGCTCAGCTTCAGCTCTACCGCCGCCGTCGAGCGTCTCTTCAGCTCTACCACCGCCGTCCAGCTCAGTGCTAGCTCCGCCGCCGCCATTGAGCTCAGCTTCAGCTCCGCCGCCGCCGTCGAGCTTAGCTTCAGCTCCGCCACCACCGTCGAGCTCAGCTTCAGCTCTACCGCTGCCGTCGAGCGTCTCTTCAGCTCTACCACCGCCATCGAGCTCAGTGCTAGCTCCGCCACCGCCATCGAGCTCAGCTTCAGCTCTACCGCCGCCGTCGAGCGTCTCTTCAGCTCTACCACCGGCGTCGAGCTCAGTGTCAGCTCCGCCATTGCCGTCGAACTCAGTGCCAGCCCCGCCGCCGCCGTCAAGCTTCGCTCCAGCTCCGCCGCCATCGAGCTCAGCTTCAGCTCCGCCGCCGAGCTCAGCTTCAGCTCCGCCGCCGAGCTCAGCTTCAGCTCCGGCGGCGGCAGAGCTGGAGCGGAGCTCGACGGTGTCGAGTGTCTCTTCAGCTCTGCCACCGCCGAGCGTCTCTTCAGCTCCGCCGCCGCCGCCGTCGAGCACGTCACCAGCTCTGCAGCCGCCGAGCATGTCTCCAGCTCTGCAGCCGCCGAGCACGTCTCCAGCTCTGCAGCCGCCGAGCATGTCTCCAGCTCTGCAGCCGCCGAGCACGTCTCCAGCTCTGCAGCCCCCGTGCACGTCTCCAGCTCTGCAGCCGCCGAACACGTCTCCAGATCCGTCGCCCAGCCTCCAGGACGGGAGGAAGAGGGTGGAACATTGGGGCGGAAGTCCAGGACCTCCGGTGAAGCTTTTTTTTTGAGGGGGGATACTGTAAGTGTTAACCCCTAGGGGGCGCCAAAACGCCCGTTTACTTTTGGTTTGTAGTTAGTTTTTAGTTAAAGTTGAAACTTCAGTTCCCAGTTTACACCTCGGTCAGGTGACGTGGGCGCTCACCTGAACCGAGGGAAGATAATTATGTTTAGTTGGTTATAAATAGCCTGACTGAACTAGCTTTTGTTGTGTTGATAGTATTTCTGGTTTGTGATCTTTTGTTTATTTATTAAGAGAAGGAATCGTGAGTGCTCAAAGCAAATAGCGTGATTTACTTTTGGAAATAAACAACTTATTGAACCGTCAGCTTGCCTCCTCCATTCATGCCACGCACACACAAACGCCGAAGAAATCATGACACTAAATAAATTATTACCTTCACACATATTGAAGTTCATTTGCAAACTTTGTCTAAAATTCCATTTATAGAGACATAAAAAGGTTTAATACATATTTAATTTAACATGAGGATCTGTGTAGAGACCCAACACCAGGAACAACATTAATTTACTTAAAACCATTTTATTAAAATCTGTAGTGCAAATTTAATGTCACTTCAGAGAACAAATCCATGACAAACTCTCAGTGTCTGAATTGTGTTGTGTTTTTTAATCACGGCTGACTGATGGACATGAAAGTATAAGTCAGATAACAAACATTGCCTTTAAAAATATATATAAATGTCAGGTACAGTTGACTTTCATGCATAAGTATTAATATACTGTGTTATTGTGTGAAAACACAATATATTGCACCCAAATAATAATAATAATAAACGCATCCAAACACTTGATTCTCCTGTAGAGGGGAGGATGTTTATCTCTAATTTAACAATCAGGTTAGTGTATCGTGTTAGTAATATCACCTGTCTCACACACACACACACACAGTGAACAGAGAAACACTTCATGTTTATTTAACACTTTATTTACATACAGTATGGAGTCGGTACAAAACCTTCACACTGATTTATTCTCTTTCACAGACTGACAGAAAGTTGACAGAAGATGAGAGAATGAAAATAAAGAACTCTGCTCTACAGACTGGTGAGTGTGGAAGGAGCTACAAAAGTAAACACACCTGATCATGTGTTGTACAGTAAAGTGTTCAATAGTGAGATCTCCAGTAAACATCTGAAACTCACAACTTTTTTCCACACTCTCTATTATTATATCCTCTATTATAAACATTATTTCAATATTATAGAGAAAGCACACAGAAAGTGTTTATGGAGGAGTAAAAACTTAGTGATATTCACTATACACACTTAACTTTTAATATCTGTAACTATGAATTAATCTAAGTCACATGTTTTAAACTCAAGGCGCTGAGTCCAAACACACCTTAAATGGGATTCAGTGATTGATGCCGAATCCTGAAACACATCTGAAACACATCACCCAGTGTACAGAGCAATAAATACAGTCTGCTGGGGAAAAGAAAAGATGAGAGAGAGACAGGAGACTAAGTACATGTCAGTTCCTAACAGAGACAGTCCTGTGTGAGTTCTCCATCAATCTCCTAATGTTAGATAGTTTTGAAATTTGGAAAAAAAAAAATCTAAAAAAACAACAACAAAAACAGCATCAGTATAACTAATGTTATCACTTGATATTTCAAACGGTTGTGTAATTAGTTTTTCTTTTTTAAGACTCGATCCTACTTTCAATGCCTAGTTTAATAGATTTTAATTACCAGAAAAATATATTTAAAAATAAATAGTTGTAGTTGATGGGCTGTTAAATAATGTTAAATAATGCTTACATGTACTGGGTGTGATTTGAGTTTGACATCCTGCTCTAAAGCTGGTATTCTCACCCAGTGGGGCGTGGCTGTTGTACTGTTACATTAGAATATCAGAGTCCCGATGGACACATCATCAGATAGAGACAAATGTTTTGACACTACAGTAGCTAGCTAATGTTTGGACACAGTTACAAAATGGAGAACTTTTTGTAATAAAACTATGATGTGTGAGATAAACCTGTGCTAGTGAACGCTCCAAGACATGTGCTGTAATGTATTCAGTGACGTTAAATACATTAATTGTGTATTTATAGTGGCAGGCAGTGTGTTGAATGTTCTGAAATCATGTCAAATGAAGCTAAAAAAAAAACATCAAAGCTCAGAGACACTTAAACACAAAGCACCCAAGATGTGTTGGGAAGCCAAAAGAATATTTTCTAATGAAAAGTGTCGTGTTTCTGGTACAACAGAAGGTCATCACAATATTAACAGTGCAGTCAGAAGCGTTGTTGAAAGATAGTTATTTGGTTTCTGCTCATATAGATGAAGCTTGTTTTGTATAACGGTTAAGATTTGTGTAAGGAGTTAATGGGGAACCGACTGCAAACACAATTCAGTCCATACCACTGTCTACTGACACCACGAGCCGAAGAATTGTTCTCATGACTGATGACATTGAATGTCAACTTGTGGAAAGAATAAAGACACGCCTATAAATTGCCATACAGGGGGACAAATTCACTAACGTTAGCAACGCTGCTTTATTGTTGTTATATTCCACATGGACAGTAATTTGCATGAAAATTTGTTTTTTTTTTGCAAAGAGCTTTACACAAGAACAGTGGCTTACAGATAATGTTATGAGTTACGTTGATGATCAAAGGACTTGATTGGAAATACTGTAATGATGTTTGCACAGACAATGCTAAGTTGGTGACAGGGAGACATCATGGTGTTTTAAAACAGATCCAAGATAGAACCCCTGACACCAAGTGGACACACTGTTTCTACTGTACATAGGGAAAGTCTAGCCATAAAGCAGATGTCACCAGAACTGCATGAAGTCATGAACATGTCTTCGGAAATGGTGAACTGTATCTATAAAAATGCACTGAACTCAAGGTGTTGTGCAGCTCTGTTTGAAAGACTAGATCCATACGACGAGACCTCCAACCAGAAGCGGGGTACCAGGATGGATCAGACAGGTCCGGAGGGCAGAGGGAGTCTGGATCACTGACAGCTCAGGAATGACATGTGTAGCTCGACAGAGAGAGAGAAAGAGTGAAAGGGGGAGACAGGGGGAGAGAGGAAAGAGAAAGTGGGGGAGAAAGAGAAGAAGAGGAGAGATGGCAGTTAGATATCGTCACAGTCACATAATGTATAATGTGAATGTATATTTACTGTAGAGTGCAAGCAGGGACTCCGGCAGGACTAACTATGTCAGTACAACTGAAAGGGAGAGCCAGAAGGAAACACAAAACATGAGGGCTCCCTGAGATGTAAAGCAAACAAACACCTCACCGTCAACAAACCTGAGTGATGAAATGAGAGTGAGGAAGACAGCATCTAAACATATCAGTTCACCATAATACTCTACGTCCATGAGTCCTCCAGATCTGCTCCTTTACCTACAGTAAGGCAAATTTATTTATAAAAATGCTTGGTTAAATAAATAGGTTTTTAGCCTAGACATAAACATTGAAACTGTGTCCTGAACACTGAGTCCCGAACACTATTTGGAAGACTATTCCATAATTTTGGGGCTTTGTAAGAAATAACTCTGCCCCCAGCTGTAGTTTTCATAATACGCGGTACTGACAAGCAGCCTGCATCCTTTGATCGAAGTAGGCGTGGCGGATCGTAAGACACTAGCAGTTCGCTCAGATACTGCGGCGCGAGACCATTTAATGCTTTATTTGTCAAGAGTAGTATTTTTTTATTAATGCGAAATTTCACAGGGAGCCAATGCAGTGAAGATAGGATAGGGGTGATGTGCTCATATCTCCTGGTTCTAGTGAGGACTCTCGCTGCTGCATTCTGGACTAGCTGAAGCTTGTTTATGCACCTAGCTGAAGAACCAGACAGTAAGGCATTACAATAGTCCAACCTAGAAGTGTTAAAAGCAACTAGTTTTTCTGTATCGTTTAGCGACAATATATTTCTTATCTTGGCAATATTTCTGAGGTGAAAGAATCCTATCCTGGTGATATTATCTACATGAGCTTCAAATGAAAGACTGGAATCTATAATCACACCGAGGTCTTTTACTGTTGCACTTGATGGAACAGAAAGGCCATCTAAAGTTACGGTGTGATCTAAGATTTTACTCCTAGCTGTATGCGGTCCTATGACTAGAACTTCTGTCTTATCCGGATTAAGCAGAAGGAAGTTAATTAGCATCCAATTTCTTATGTCCTGCACACATTGCTCAACTTTAGTTAGCTGGTTTTTCTCATCAGGTTTTGCTGAGACATATAACTGTGTGTCGTCAGCATAACAATGAAAACTAATACCATGCTTACGGATTATGTTGCCCAGAGGAAGCATGTAAAGGGAAAAAAGCAGTGGGCCTAAAACTGAACCCTGCGGAACGCCAAACTCCACTAGAGAACATGCAGAATAATCACCATTTACTGTAAGTCTGCATACTGATAACGATCGGTCAAATAGGATCTGAGCCAGGAGAGGGCTGTACCCTTAATTCCTACTACATTTTCTAATCTGTGCAGAAGAATAGCACGATCAATGGTGTCAAAAGCTGCACTGAGGTCGAGGTATACAAGCATAGTTACACAACCCTGATCAGAGGCCAATAGGAGGACGTTTACTACTTTAACGAGTGCTGTTTCTGTGCTGTGATGATGCCTAAATCCTGACTGATACAGTTCATGTATGCCATTTCTATGTAGATATGAGCATAGCTGCTCTGCTACTATCTTTTCCAGAATATTAGAGATAAAGGGGAGGTTCGATGTTGGCCTGTAATTGGACAGCTGACAGGGGTCGAGGTCAGGTTTCTTAATTATTGGTTTGATAACTGCTAATTTAAAAGATTTTGGAACATACCAATGCTGAGTGAGGAATTAATTATTCTCAACAGGGGTTCTGTTATTGTTGGTACTATCTGTTTAAGAAAATGTGTCGGTATAGGATCTAATATACAGTTTGATGAATTTGCCGAAGAGATGAGTGAAATTAGTTCATTCTCTTCAAGGGGAGTAAAGTATTCTAGGTTCCGATCTGGCATGGCTAGGTTAACATCTGTATCAATTACATTGTTCGGTTTCAAAGGCTCAATTTTATGCCTGATATTTACAATTTTATTACAAAAAATTGTATTCCGGATTCCAAAAAAGTTGGGACACTAAACATATTGTGAATAAAAACTGAATGCAATGATGTGGAGATGTCAATATTTTATTCAGAATAGAACATAGATGACAGATCAAAAGTTTAATCCGAGTAAATGTATCATTTTAAAGGAAAAATATGTTGATTCCAAATTTCATGGTGTCAACAAATCCCAAAAAAGTTGGGACAAGTAGCAATAAGAGGCTGGAAAAAGTAAATTTGAGCATAACGAAGAGCTGGAAGACCAATTAACAGTAATTAGGTTAATTGGCAACATGATTGGGTGTAAAAAGAGCTTCTCAGAGTGGCAGTGTCTCTCAGAAGCCAAGATGGGTAGAGGATCACCAATTCCCACAATGTTGCGCAGAAAGATAGTGGAGCAATATTAGAAAGGTGTTACCCAGCGAAAAATTGCAGACTTTGCAGTTATCATCATCAACTGTGCATAATATCATCCGAAGATTCAGAGAATCTGCAACAATCTCTGTGCGTAAGGGTCAAGGGCGTAAAACCATACTGTATGCCCGTGATCTCCGGGCCCTTAAACGACACTGCACCACAAACAGGAATGCTACTGTGAAGGAAATCACAGAATGGGCTCAGGAATACTTCCAGAAACCATTGTCAGTGAACACAATCCACCGTGCCATCCGCCGTTGCCAGCTGAAACTCTACAGTGCAAAGAAGAAGCCATTTCTAAGCAAGATCCACAAGCACAGGCGTTTTCATTGGGCCAGGGATCATTTAAAATGGAGTGTGGCAAAATGGAAGACTGTTCTGTGGTCAGACGAGTCACGATTCGAAGTTCTTGTTGCAAATGTGGGACGCCATGTCATCCGGACCAAAGAGGACAAGGACAACCCAAGTTGTTATCAACGCTCAGTTCAGAAGCCTGCATCTCTGATGATATGGGGTTGCATGAGTGCGTGTGGCATGGGCAGCTTGCATGTCTGGAAAGGCACCATCAATGCAGAAAAATATATTCAGGTTCTAGAACAACATGTGCTCCCATCCAGACGTCATCTCTTTCAGGGAAGACCCTGCATTTTTCAACAAGATAATGCCAGACCATATTCTGCATCAATCACAACATCATGGCTGCGTAGGAGAAGGATCCTGGTACTGATCCTGCAGTCCAGATCTTTCCCCTATAGAGAACATTTGGCGCATCATAAAGACGAAGGTGTGACAAAGAAGGCCCAAGACGATTGAACATTTAGAGGCCTGTATTAGAAAAGAATGGGAGAGCATTCCTATTTCTAAACTTGAGAAACTGGTCTCCTCGGTCCCCAGACGTCTGTTGACTGTTGTAAGAAGAAGGGGAGATGTCACACAGTGGTGAAAATGGCCTTGTCCCAACTTTTTTGGGATTTGTTGACACCATGACATTTTGATTCACCATATTTTTCCCTTAAAATGATACATTTTCTCAGTTTAAACTTTTGTTCCGTGATTTATGTTCTATTCTGAATAAAATATTGACATTTGCCATCTCCACATCATTGCATTCAGTTTTTATTCACAATTTGTTTAGTGTCCCAACTTTTTTGGAATCCGGTTTGTATTAAAAAAGTGCATGAGGTCCGCACTATTGCATGATGTTGTTGTGGAGATTTCTGTAGTGGTCTTATTTCTGGTTAATTTGGCTACGGTATTAAATAAAAATCTACGATTATTTTTATTTTCATCTGTAAGAGTGGAGAGATACGTTGATCTAGCTACACTAAGAGCTTTCCTATATTTCAGGATGCTCTCTTTCCATGCTATTTGAAATACTAACAAATTAGTTTGATGCCATTTCCGCTCTAATTTCCGAGCGGCCTGTTTTAAAGTGCGCGTGTGATCGTTATACCAGGGAGCAAGTTTCTTATCTCTAATAATTTTTCTTTTAGCTGGAAATACATTATCTAAGGTCCAACGAAATGTCGACTCTAAATATTCAGTCGCCTGATCGAGTTCTGTGGGGTCAGACGGTGACCTAATCGAAGTTGGTAACTCTGGGAGATTACTGATAAAACTCTGTGTGGTACAGTAGTTGATGTGAATGTATGTTTAATACGGTAGCGCGATGCTGTGCATACATTATCACTGTGACACACTTGAATGGAGACAAGATAGTGATCTGAGATCATTTCAGACAGTGGAATTGTGAATACATTTCTTATACTTAATCCGAAGAATATTATTAAATCTAAAGTGTGACCTGCTTTATGAGTGGGTCCTACTACACACTGATTTACGCCTACTGAGTCCAGTATGGACATAAATGCTGTTCTCAGAGGGTCTTCTGTATTCTCAAAATGAATGTTAAAATCTCCGGCAATTAACACTTTGTCTACAGAAACGACTAGGTTTGAGATGAAATCTGCAAATTCACTAATAAATTCAGAATACGGCCCTAGAGGTCTGTAAATTATAATTAGTGGAATCGACTGAGCTGACTTAATATACTTAAATACACTTATGTTCCTATAAAGAATTTCAAATGAGTTAAATTTGTGTCCGTGTTTTTGTACGATAGACAGATTATCATTGTAAATAACTGCGACGCCTCCTCCTCTAACAGTTAACTTCATCGGACATCGCCTTCGCTAATTTAAACACCTCTGTAAAGTTATTCTTACTAATCTCTGACTGACGAAGGCGTATATCGTTAGTTCCAGTATGTACCACTATCTTAGAGAACCTGTGCTGTCCTAGAGCCCTAAGATTACCTGCTATGTCCGGTGCTCTGGCTCCCGGGATACACCTAACCACTGCCGCCCCTAAAGGTCTAGCTAATGTCACGTGCCTCAGTATAGAGTCTCCTATAACCAGAGCTCTTTCAGGTTTCTCAGCGGGTGCAGCACTGAAGAGAGCAAACCTGTTGGACACGTGAGGCGCAGAGGAGGTGTGCTCCGGTGGGCTAGCCTTAGCGTTAGCTTTGGCTGAAGCTAACCCACTCGCCCCGCTGTGAGGGCTCTAATGCCGGAGTCGGGGGCTGTTTATCTCCACCTGTGGCACCCAGACTGTCGGCTATGGGAATAACGCTGCTCTCACACTCTCTAACCCTCTCTAAATTCTGGATGCGCTCCTCTAACGCTGATATCTTCTCCGTCAGAGTGCTCACTAACACACACCTATCACAAATAAAATTATCACTAATGATGGAGGAAGAATGTCTAAACATCCTGCACTCTACACACTGAACGAGCTGAACGGTAGACATTATAACGTACCTCTGTGTCAGAGTTTTAGTTGTTTGGAGCTGAATTCCGTTTGTTGTTCTTAGACGAAGGAACTCGCGCATTCTCCAAAAATTGCAGAAAAAAAGGCGAAGCCGAATATTATGAAGATGTAAAAGCTAGTTGCTATTAATATTGTTCTTGTATAAATGAAAAAGCTATGTAATTTAAACGCTGATACAAACGCAAAACTTTCACGGCAACGATACAAAAACAGGAAGTTACGTCACCAACAGGAAGTCTCAACCAGGTCATTAGACTCTATTGTCACAAAAATTTACTTCTCAATAGACAGACGAACAAGAATTGTTTGGTTTTTGGAAGATGAACTGATAAATGAATCTGCTGAATCTTACAATCACCTGTTTATATCAGTCAGAGATTCCACTGTGACTGTCAGAAAATCAAAAGCACAAAATAAACTGAATACAACATTGAGTGCTACTCTGCATGTCAGCCTCTCACCCGTCCCACCTAGTCTTGATCTCCTTATTTCCAAGCAAGTCCAGGTGTCCCACTAGTGGTTAATGGAATATTTATTTTAATCGTTACAGCTGGTGGCAAAACACATTACAGTCTAATTTATTTCTTCTTTTTTTCATGTTATGCTTTTTCTTTATTGTGGGTCTTACATTTCAAAATGTTTGAGAACCCCTGCTCTAAACCATGTATTATACAGATATTAAAATTAAAGCCTTTAAATATTTAGCCAGTTTTAAACTGACCTACATTTAGGTATATAAAATGTGATGATATTATAATAAGTAAGAGTGTGAAGTACCTCCCTGGTTTTACTATAATAAAATCAATCAGTCAATGTTTCTAATTAATTAAATTGCTCACTTGTTTTTCTATTAAATAATTATAAATTGTAATTTTGGCTTCAGTCATAACAAGCTGTACTTCTGTAACTGATGACTGATTATGATCACATTAATCATTCAGTTCACTCTCCTGCTTAATATTTTAAAGAACTGGGAGCATTAAAATCACTGGAACATAAAGACCAACAGCTGGAGGATTATAAAAGACAAATAGAGAATAAAGATACAGAACTGAGAAACAGAGAGAAAATCATCGAGGAGAAAGACGCACAACTCAAAGATACAAATACAACACTAGAGAAGACGAGTAAAGAGCTAGAGGAGAGAGACAGAGCTCTACATGAGAGACATCAACTACTGAAACTGAAAGACACACAGATACAGGAGACACAAATACAAGTGGAGGAAAAGGACAACAGACTTGTGGAGAAGGAGAAAGAATTAAATGAGAAAAATGAAGAGCTGAAGATCCTAAAAGGACGTTTAGAGACTAATGAGAAGACTCTTTCTGAGAGAGACGCAGTGTTAATGGAAACTAATAAAAAACTTCAACATGCTACTGAACAAGTTAAAGAGAAAATCTCACAACTGGAGAATATGAACAAACTGCTGAGTGAGAAAGAAACACAGCTGAAGAACACAGATAAAGAGCTGGAAACCAGTAAAGACAAACTGGAGACACTGGGACAGGAGCTGCAGGATGAGAAGCGACAACTAGAGGAGATGATGATCGTACTGGAGCAACAGAAAACTGAGTTATCAGAAAAAAACAAACAGCTTGAAGAGACAGAGAGACGTCTAACTGAGAGAGAGACACAGCTAATGGAGAGAGACAAACAGCTTCAGGAGAAAGACAAATGCCTGACAGATAATCAACAAATGCTTCAGATGAAGGACAAGACACTGGAAGAGAAGGACACACTGCTCAGAGAGGTGAAAGATGAATTAGATAGAACAAATCACATGTTAGAAGAAAATCAGTCTCAGTTGAGAGAGAAAGAAAGACAACTGGAGAGTGTAATGAAAGAGCTGGACACCAGTAAAACCAAACTGAAGGAAGGAGACAAAGAGCTGCAGGAGAAAGACAAACTTATAAATGAGAGAACTGATGCACTTAAGATGAAGAATAAAACACTGGAAGAGAAGGACACACTGCTCAGAGAGGTGAAAGAAGAACTGGGGAAAACAAAGAGGACATTAGAGGAGAATCAGACACAGCTGAAAGACAAAGAGAGACAACTGGAGAGTGTGGAGAATGAACTGGAATCCAGTAAAAACAAACTAACTGAACGAGACAAACAGCTTCAGGAGAAAGACAGACTTCTAGAGGAGAAAACAAAGCAGCTGCAGGAACAGACAGATCCAGAATCATCAGCCGCCATCAGGAGAAGAAACAGCAAGGACGTGTTACATCCATATAGTGAGTAATTTGTTATTTGTATTAATTAAAATAAGTTTTTTTTTAAACATCAGTACAACTAGTGAATCTACACCTAATAAATCATATGTAAGGACATGAAATATACTGTAATGATACTTAATGCTGCAACTCTTCAGCTACTGTAAGGACGTGTAATTTAAACAGTGAAAGTGGTGAATTATAGTGTATAAAACATTACTTTAATGAGATCATCTCACTGTCAAGAATTTCCATCTCATTCTTACTGGTTCTGAATTTTTCCTAGTGAGTGGAGAGACTCAGGACTCAGCAGCACCAATCAGGAGAAGAAACAGTATGTATGGACAACGTCCTTCATGTAAGTGATTAAAGTTAGTGTTCAGTGTGTAACTCAACACTAGTTTAGGGGTAGATGTCTATGAAGAGACAGAATAAGGAGATTTAGACACTTATATTTTTTATGAGATTACAGTGAAAAGATCAATATTGTAACTCTGGCATAAAACAGTAACAGTAACTAATAATGAGAAATAGAAGCACATGTTTGCCTTCACCTGCCATGAGTGGTCTCTGTCACATGACAGAGCAAAAATCACTCATGGGTGGGGCTTCCAATAGTTCAAAGTTCAAGTTCAAAGGCTTTTATTGTCATTTCAACCATATACAGTTAGTACACAGTGAAACGAAAGGTGCTACATGCAACATAAATTTCAACATAAATTAACAGAAACACAAACTAGCTAACTAAAGAGGCCTAGTTAACTGGCTAGCAGAGACAAGACAGATAGACCTAACATAAATTACAACATAAATTTACAAAAACTAACTAGCTAAGTAAGACATGTGCAAACAAGAGCAAAAACAAAGTGACAGTGCAATGAACATGACATAACATAATAAAATTCTATGGTGTTGAGGTAGTGAAAAACTGTAAACATTCCTTATCACTGTGTATAATAACACAAATAATTCTAGATCAACACATGCAATTGCTGTTTAAAAAAACGATTTGTGACTTTTTTTAAAGATTTAATCATTATTGTCCTACAGTCCATGACGAACAACATAATCACCACAATGCAGTAAGTAAGTGATTCTGTATTAAATTATTTATTCTTCTTCATTTTCAGTGGGTGGAGAATCGTCTAGTCCACATTCTCCACTGTCGGTTCCTGTAGCAGAACTGAGGCTGGTGCTGCTGGGGAGGACGGGGTCTGGGAAGAGTGCAGCAGGAAACACCATCCTGAGCAGAGAGGAGAGGAACCAGGCTGCTACATCTACAGCTACATCTACATCTACATCCACCCAGCAGAGTGAGAGCACACAGGGGGAGGTGGCTGGGAGGAAGGTGACTGTGGTGGACACTCCTGACTGGTTCTCTCCTGGACTCTCTCTGGAGAACCTGAGACAGGATGTGGGACTCTGTGTCCATCTGTCTGCTCCAGGACCCCACGCCTTCCTCCTGGTCATACCTGTAAAGCAGCCTACAGGAGAGGAGAGAGGGATGCTGGAGAAAATTGAGGAGATTTTTGGTGAAAGATGTTGGACAAACACCATGATCATATTCAGTGTTACTGATGATCTTCAGAAGAAGAACATTGAGGAGTTTATCCAATCAGGTGACCAGGAGGTCCAGAGATTAGTGGAGAAATGTGGGGACAGGTTTCACTGTCTCAACATTAAGGAGAGTGGAGATGGTTCTCAGGTCTCAGAACTGCTGGAGAAGATAGAGAAGATGGTGGAAGGAAGCAGAGAGAAATTCTACAGCAGTGAAGACAGAATCTCAGATTAGAGCAATGGAGACTAAAATCCTGAAGGAAAGAGAATTGAAAAGGATGAGAGAGGAGATGGAAGTGAAGGAAAAACTAGATTAGGAGGTACAGGACTCTCAGAGAAAAATTGAAGGAATAATCCGGTGGCATGAAGGAAACACCAGACAACTGATTGACCGAACCACTGAACTGGAAAGAAAGATGAAAGAAGAGCGAGATGAAGAGAAAAAGAGAGAACTTGAGAGGTAGAGCAAAGGACAGAAATGGAAGAAAAGTTAAAGAAACTAAAAGAAAAGAGAGAGAGGGAGAGGAGAGAGTTGGAGAAGAGGCACCAACAGGAGATAGAGGAGATCAGGGAGGTGTATGAAGGAGAGGTCAGGATGGAGACAGAGAGAAACCTCATGAAGATCATCCTGCCTGAACTTCAGAGAAACATTTTGGCCTCAAAAACAAAGATGCAGGAAGAGTTCAGCAGACAGATGGAGGAGAAGAACAGAGAGCTGGAGACTCTTAAACAGAAACATTCAGATCTCACAGAGACTCACAGTCTGTGTAAAGAGGTTTATGGGAAAACTGTGAGCAGCTGAGAGTCAGAGAGAGCAGCTGCTACAGGCAAAGTGTTGAAGGGAATCTTTCAGACATTGACCGACTATTTTGTCACTGGATAACAGAGTTTATAAGCCACAGACACTCACACAGTCTGAAATAAAGTCTTTCAGCCAGTGATTGTGGACAGGGCTAGACTGGGGCAAAAATAATAATAAATCAGCCCTGGCCTTTTTGCTGCAGGCAGCTCAACACTACAATGGAAGAACTGGTCATAGACGGACGTCACCCATGTACAGTACATATCAGAAAATTTGAATATCCTGGAAAGGATGTTTTTTGATTGTTTGTTTGTTTGTTTGACTCACAGTCTGCATAAAGAGGTTTATGAGAAAATAGTGAAAAGCAGCTCTGAGCCAGAGAAAGAGGAGCTTTAACAGGAGAGGCATCGCAGGGTATTTTTTAGAAATGTAAACAATTGATTTACTGAATCAGAGTTCATGAAGCTGCAGACACTCACCCAGTCAGAAGCTACGCGTGCAATCCAGAGACAGTGGACAGAGCTGGCCTGAGATAAAAATCCAATAAATGTTTTTAACTGTACGGTATGTAAGCTATGTTGCTTTTCAAACACACACACACACTAGGATAGGCTACATCTCAATAGGTTCCTGTTATCATGAAGCTCCTCTCCTCCTGCTCCTCCTCATTCTGCCCTTCACTCCGGCCCTCATCATCGATTACACTTCACACCTGCTCTCCTCTATCACTCTACACCTGATCTTCTACACCTGTCTGATGAAGCTGCACAATGAAGAGGAGGTGACTGCAGCAGTCTCTACAGATGTCTGGAAACTTTGCACATTTGGCTGCAAACCTTTAAGCTTTTTGTCACATAGCTTTTACAAATGACCTATTTTTATATGGGCGGAGCTAGATACTTCATCGCTATGGTGCCATATGATTGATCTTATGCTGTCAGCAGACAAATCAATGGGTCCATCAGTGGATCCCAGTATCTCCGTGATAGGCAAAAAAATAAATCAATAAATGTAATAATAATAATAGTATTAATAATAATAATTTGTATCAGGCCCAAATTGCATTGGCCCACTTTGAAAATGCCCATTATACCAGAGTCCCTGATGGCGGACATCACTGAGAAGACAGATTAGCATAAGGTTATTTAAGGAGTTAATAAGCTAACAAACTGTTCTTTAACGTTACAAAAACTCTGTAAGGAAATGCCCTAACCAGCGTGTGTAGTGTAGATTTTTATTTTTATATGATCTGTTCAGTTGGCTGTAAGTGTGTATAATATAATTTAAGTTAATTCTTTATTTGTCACATATACATCACTGCACAGTAAAACTCTTTCTTCACATATCCCAGTGTAACTGGGGTCAGAGTGCCGGGTCAGCCATGATACAGCGCTCCTTTTACAAACTGAATATAAGGTTTTATAATATTGTAAGATATTTTAATCTAATAAGAAGATTCCTGTGTCCTGAGAACAGACCCCTCACTGTGCTTCCTCATGTCTTATGTGGTAACACCTTCTATATCCTGAACCCAGACAAATATACATCCACATGGCTCTTGTCTGCTAGAATGCTTTGTTTAATCAGGAGAATGTAAATGTATTTCCTCTCTCCTGTCTGTCTCCGGGTCTCTATGACTGACATGTTAATGACGGGTTCTTTTGATGTTTGGGACGTAGCACCGTTTAAATGTGCTCTCTTTGCTGAGAATGAACAGAGATCTTCAGACACTGTGTGTGTGTGTGTGTGTGTGTGTGTGTGTGTGTGTGTGTGTCCCAGTCGATCGGGCGCCGGACCAGTTAGTGTATCAAGGTGCAGCGGACACAACAAACTAAAACTCTTCTTCTCTTAGCTTAAAACGTAGCTCAGACACACCTCTTCTTCATTTAAACCTACAGTAACACTGAAGAAATAAAATTATTTTTATAATAAATCGATGCCTTTTATACAATAGAATTCTTACAAAATAATATTTAAATATAGATGCACATTTTATCTATTTATATTTATAGTTCATGTTGTTGTACATCCTCAAAACACTAGTTGCTTCTATAATTAGTATTATAACATCTAGGTCATAGATGGTTATACAACCATTTCACTGCGTATCATACTGTGTATGTGATAAATAAAATTTTTATTGAATTTGAATTCAAACAAAGAATAAAGTGTCAGAGAACCTACTGATTTTTACTGTAAGTGGAGATGGATTGATGATTTTACAGATGTTTTCTGTCCATTATTTGTTTGTTTGCTTGTTTTGTGTTGGAATGTTTTCATTAAAAACAAAAATATATTGTGGTGCGATGCTCTGAAATAGATATTTTGTTCATATTTTGTACAATTTCTTTATAAAATCATCCTTCACTTTTGCTTGATCATTGTTTTTTATCTCTTATAATTAAGTGGTGCTTCTATTGTCCAAATGTAGCTTCTGTTCATTTAAGATTCTTAATTCATGTCACAATTTAGTTTTAGCTATAATAAAAGAACACTGAGGAAGATTATTATATAAATTCATACATTTTAAATGATCTGCTAAAGAAGAAACAGAGAGAGTAATTGAGCACTGAGTACTACATTACACTCTATTGACTTGTTAGATTTTGTGGCCCTTATTGGGACTGTACTGTTACTGATTAACAACAGAGTAAAATAATTGTCTTTTTATCTCTTATGGTGTTTCTTATGGTAATGAATCAGTAGGTGTTATGTTGGGTTCTGAATCCTTAAAGAAAATTATCAGTAATAAAAAGTAGCACAGCACTCCTCAGGAATCATTTATTCATGTAACACATGCAGTTTGTGGGAAAATGCCTTTCCTCAGCATGCACACTGTAGATGCGGTTGGCTTATTTCACTAGTTTTGACGCGTAGCTAATGTCTTAAAGTTTCACTCACATGACAGAAGTCCGATCTCTTTGTCCTTTGTCGTTTATTTGTCAGCATCAAAGAATCAACACTTCATACAGTCGTCTTGAGTAAATCCACTGTTATTACAGTCACCAGTTGCTGCATCTTGCAAATCTCTGAGTTTTACAACAACCTGTTTGCTGTATCTTGTAGATTACAATCTTGGCTTGGGTATCTAACAACACTCTTGTTGTTTCTTACATTCCCAGCTTACGTTAGCTTACGGTTACAACAACCTCGTTGCTGTATTTTACATTTCTAGCTTACCGGGAGCTCTCACTAGCTGACGGTCTAAAGCTTGTGTTTCCGTAGCCTTCCAAATCTATACTGAGCTTTCTAGCATATCACAGTCACACAAATGCATGTAATAGTAGAATGACATCACAGACCAACCTACGATTGTCAACTTATGATGCATAACTAAGAAATATATAAAGCTTATGGCTTATGTAACAAACTTAATGCTTAATGCTTTACTAATGAATAGAACAAGGTAGAATGAATGAAATAACAGCAAATAAAATAAAATAAACACAACAACAAATTCATAACAAGTGCGATATGGCACTTACATTCCAGCCCCTAATTGACAGGCATGGAGACTGACAATTACAATTTTGTGTTTTTTTTTTTTTTTTTGATAAAGCCATGAAATCAAACATTTTTACCCTTTTAAACATTTTAAATCTTTAAAGTATGTAATATTTATCTCAGATGTTTACATTTGCATATCAAATTTCATAACATATTACCACACATTTAACAGTCCATTTCACATGTGAGACACAGCTTGTCGATGGGTCTTTCCAGAGTGTTGGTCTTAGTTTTAACTAACACACGTCTCACCAGTCCCCCTTTGTTGGGGAACACTTTCGTGATTCTTCTCATGACCCATGAATTTCTTGGAGATGACTCATCAGTTATTAAAACTATGTCTCCAATCGAAAGGTTTTTTTTGTTTTGAAACCACTTTTGCCGCCCCTGGAGCAAGGGCAAGTATTCACGTACCCATCGCTTCCAGAGCAGGTCTGATCGATGCTGGATCTGCTTCTCCCTGCGACGTGCATAGATGACAAATCCAGGTGGCAGGTTTGGCTGTTTTTTCAGCAGCAGTAGGTGGTTTGGTGTCAGAGGTTCCATTTTAGGCGAGCAGCTGTTTCTTTTCACAGATGCCTTTCGTTTTTGCTGTGTGCGAATTCCCTGTTTGAATTCTGCTGCTGCTTTACCCTTTTGCAACGTGAGAAGTTCTTCCTTAAAATTTTGTCTTTGAGTAAACTTAATGATTTCGTTTTCTGCTCTTGTTAGGTCTTGCGCTTTTAGAGACTTGTGATTTTCTGTCTTTGGGTCATCTACTTGTGCTTTAACCCTTTCTGTTTTTTGTTTCAGCATGTCTCTGGTGCAAAGGATCCAGGCAACGGATCCTTTTAACTTGTGCCAGTCAGAGTGATGATTAATCAGTTTACTCACTCCGTCTGTGTCTGTGCATTTTGTAATGCTCACAATATTCACTAAAGCTGAGAGCTTAACTTCATCAGCATTTTCATCAAAATTTTCTTTTATTGATGTGTCATGAATATTTTTAGGCCATTTGCACTCTGCTTCTTTGAGAAAGGAGGGACCATGGATCCAGTTAATATTTTTCATGAACTTTTCACAGGATACCCCCCTGGAGGCAGAATCAGCTGGGTTTTGTGAGGTATTAACGTACCTCCATTGCTGTGACTTGGTTGACTCTCTTATAATGGCGATTCTGTTGGCCACGAAGGTTTTAAAACGAAGTGTTTCGTTATCAATGTATCTCAAAACAGTTGTACTGTCAGTCCAGAACATAGAGTCCAGCAATTTCAATTCTAGCTGTTCTTTCAGCATTTTGTCATTTTTTGCAGCGACCACTGCCGCAGTCAGTTCCATTCGTGGAATGGTGGTTTGTTTCAGGGGTGCTACACGGGAATTCCCCATCATGAATGCACAATGTGTAAGTCCTTCAGCGTTTACTAACCTGAGGTATGAGACAGCTCCGTATCCCATTTCACTTGCATCCGAGAAGTGGTGGAGTTGTGCTGTAGCTGTAATTCCGAAACCGGCTGGTTTTATGCACCTTGCTATGCTGAACTCGGACAGTCGGTGCAGCTCTTGCAGCCAGGTTTTCCATGCTGTTGCAAACTGCTCGGGAATGTCATCATCCCAGGCAAGTTTTTCTTTACATAACTGTTGCATTGGGATTGTAGCTGGCAGTATGGCAGGTGGGAGAAAGCCTAACGGGTCGTATGTTGAGCTAGTGATTGATAGAATTCCTCTTCTTGTCACAGGTCGTTCCTTTAAACTAATCTTAAACTTGAACATGTGTGAGTCAATGCACCACAGCACCCCCAGAGCACTCTCAATGGGCAGTGCATCTTTACTCAAGTCTAAGTCTCTCATGTCTTTGATCCTTTCACTCTCGGGAATGACAGTCAGTAGGGCACGGCTATTGCTTGCCCATTTAGTGAGATTAGACCCTCCGCTTGTACAGAGACTTGTGAGATCATTGTATAGGGCGACTGCTTGGTCATGACTCGAAACAGATTTCAGGCAGTCGTCTACATGAAAGTTTTTAAGCACTGTGTTAACTGCCACAGCAGATGCATTGCTGCGGTTTTCTTCTGCTGTCTTTCTGAGGGCGAAGTTAGCAGCACTAGGCAACAATTTTGCACCGAACAGATGAACGACCATTTTATTTTCAACTACAGTAAGTCTTGGTTCACATCTCCATTCGGCCACCATAGGAAGCGCAGCAGATCTGTGTCCTTCTCGGGGACTTTCACGTGATAATACATGGCTTCTACTGTGCCCTTTTTCTTGGACTTTATTTTAGCAGGTACTATGGGGAGGATGCAATTACCTCCAGCCCCAGTGAGCGCATTTGATTCATGACTCACAGCAGGTGGTGTATTTGTTGTGCCACTTGCAGTTTCGTTTCCACGGGCGTTCATAGCTAACTGCGCCGTGGCTGACACTGCTATGTGTAGCATGCTTGGATGTGGCTTTAAACACAATGAACATGTAATTTTTTTGGTACAGTCTTTCTACAAATGACCCTTTGTTAAACATCTGAAACAGAGTCCGTTTCTTTTTAAGAATTCTACTTTGTCTTTGTGTGTCTTATCATTAAATTGGAAGCAATCGTCTAAGATATGCTCCCCTTTGCAATGTGCGCACGGTTTAGCCCACATGGAAAGAACCTATATGAGGATATATGCGCATATATGAAACCTATATGCAGTATATATGTGCATATATCCACATCTATATGAGGATATAGGCGCATATATGAAACCTATATGCAGTATATATGCGTATATATCCGCACCTATATGAGGATATAGACGCATATATGAAACCTATATGCAGTATATATGCATATATATGATAATATATATGCTGCATATATGCGTATATATGCCACATATAGGCAACATTGAAGTGCATATATGTGCATATAAAGGCCATATAGGTCTCCTGTATTGCTTCTTTATATCCACATATAAGCCCTATATGTACATACAAGATATGTCTCCTTTCGCAGGATCTGGTCATTTTAGCTCATATCTCACTTTGGCAACTGTCATACATGATGCCTAGTTCATATTGTCTATTATCAAGGCAATAACTAAGAACTAACTTTAAAAAAAATGCAAAAAACTTATGTGCGAACACATGAAATTGGTATCCTAATTGCCCACATACAGTATATGAGGATATATGCACATATATGAAACCTCAGTCTCCGTGAAAATCTTTTTGAAACACGTCACTAAAATTAACTGAAATGAGAAATGTTGTTGGTCTTTCGGCTGCTCCCGGCAAGGAGGTCGCCACAGCGGAATATCCAGTCCGCACTACAACTTGGCACAGGTTTTACGCCGGATGCCCTTCCTGATGCAACCCTCCCATTTTATCCGGGCTTGGGACCGGCACTGTATCCAGTGGCTGGGGTGTGGGCACTGGCTGGAATCGAACCCGGACCACTGAGCCACCAGTGAAATGAGAAATATATCTATATATCTTAAAGTGTCTACTTTTAAATGATGCAAGTCACATTGAAAACAAATATTCTCAGTTTATGTAATCCGTATGAAACCAAGGAGAGGCACAGAATTTCTGTCGCACTTATCTGCTAATGACCCGAGGCAGGACACGCCCACACGCCAATCACACGGAAATCAGTCAGGGTAATTTACATACTAGGCCACGCCCCCGGACACCGGCCTGATCAACACACACACACACACACACACAGAGAGACAGGTTTGAAAACACTCAGATTCAGTGAGTTTTCTGCACGTTTTGGAAGATGGCACGCGCTTACACATCCGAGGAAACTCTTCAGAATATTCTGGAAAGTTTACATTTACCTCAGAAGAAGACTGTGTGACTCCGACGCCGAACAGGAGCATTTTGAACAGAGAATAGACCCATGCTACACTGGGTAAGTTATTAAGTCTTATATAACTCGTATTCTGATAATATTAAACTAATATTAGTAAATATTTTCCTCACTACAGATAGCTCTTGTCAGCTTGTGTGACATGTTGGCTTTCAATGCCATTTATATAGTTTAGGTAAATCATGCTAATATGCTGCCTCATGTAGCACAAACATGATATTTCCCGGTGGCTAAGCTAATGCCTTATGTAGTTTACAGATGTTTATAAATGTTCTAATGTATTTCACCTTGTTTTGGATAGCTTTAGATTATAGTTGCTAATATGTATTTGGCTCTGTTTTGGTTAGCTTATAACACTGCTATCGGTAATGTTATTTAGCACAAACAAGCTAGTTCCAGGTGGTTAAAATACAGCCTTATGTAGCTAAGTGATGCTTATGAATATTTCTTTGGTGTAAATGTATATAATCCCTTTTGTTTAGCGTGTATTTACAAATACCTGATAAGATGTAATTGTTTAGAATGTGTTCAATATGTGTGTAATGTCCAATGGATGGTGTTTGCTAATGTCTCAGTTGTAAATGTTTGAGATCCACTACATGGTCTGTTGTCCAGCAACAGATATTTGCCCAGCCTATTGTCCATCAAAAATACAGAGGGGCACAAAAATGTATACACACTTTCACAATTGTTATCTATGGCCTTTTTTAAAACTCAAATTGAATTATGGCAGCAGTGTGTAGTATTATCTATCACCATCATTGATGCTGTCATGTGACCTACAGAAGAGAGGTGTATATTTTTCATGTTGACGTGTGGATACATTTTTGGTCATCTCTGTACTGTATATATTGTGCATCCATATTAATTGCACATCCATTTACTCTGAACAGTATAGGCTAACATTTTTTTATTTATTTGTTTTTAAGAATGTGTCTGCATCACCCTTGCCTTCACCAGCCCCTCACATCAGGACACGCAAGCTCCGTTCAGATGGACCTCTTGTATTTGTGAAGTGGATGGACACACGAGAAGTATCTACATGTTGTACCATCCATTCTGCTTATACAGTAGACGCGGTGAAGATGAGGGTGAAATTACAAGGTACATGGACTACAAAGACATTTCCTGTGACTGCGTACAACCAGCACATGGGGAGTTGATCACTCTGATCAGCTATTACAATACTATACTACACAGCACAAAACAATGAAGTCGTACAGAAATATTTCTCTACACTGCTTGGACATTGCTCCAACCAATGCTTACCCTGCATATATGTTTTGTACAGTTTTTTTTTATTTTATCTTGCACTGTTTTACTCTGAATGTCCGTCTTTTTTCAGTTTTTATTTTGTACTGTTCCTGTTGCAGTTTTACCCTGCATGTATCTTTATCATTAATCTGCATTTATACATAAAATCCTATTAACTATTGGGAAGCTAAACATGAGAATCAGTATGAAACATGAAAAGTTTCTAAAAGTTGCCAATAAATTAATATTGTGATGTGAAATTATTTTTCAGATTGAAGTTATAAAGGACTCTGGGGTGTTTTGCCAGGCAGAAGCGTGGAGAGCAGCCCGCCTTGCCACCTCTGCTACTGCCATGGTACGGAATCTGCTGCTGGGCACCTTCGAATTGGAGACTGGACCAAATTAAAAAGGTAGCCATTATTGGTGAGTAAATGCATAATGCGTTGAGAAGGGAAAAAAAACATTATAAGTTCACCACTTTAACCATAGCCTACTTGTATCAATGTTTATTAGCCATCAATGGAGACTGCATAACGTAGGGCACCCATTATTGTTACTGTATCTGCTTGGTACCTATAATACTAATTCATCGCTTGCTCACTTCTTAATCCTACCTTTCCTCTTCTAAAGCCACATTTCTGGGGTATTGCGCTGTAGGGTGTGTAGTCCTCTATTTTGTAGAACATATAGTGTTGCAAATAACCTCGTGGCACTAATTGTTGTCGTCTGAAGTTTTAATAAATAATAATTTATTATTATTATACTGTCTTATTATTTTTGTCTTCTCTAGATGCTACATTGAAGAAGTGGTCGGCAGCCACCCGAAGGCAGATAGGCACATCTATCAATTCAAAGCTCACAGAGCTGGGAAGATCCACAAAATATATTTTTTTCTTCCTGTTCAGTTTTTTGTCATGTTTTTGTTATTTTACTAGTTATAATATAAAAATAAAAAAATTTTATTTCTACATTTTGGGCTTTTATTTATGTTGTCTAGCAGCTATGGATTTTTTTGACTAATCTAGGTAAACATATAGGTGCATATATGCACACATATATACATGCATATATGTACCTATATATGTGCATATATGTACATAAAATATAGGAAAATGGGCAATTTTATATGTCACATATACTGTATTACTATATAGGTTCATATATGCACGCATATATGCACATATAATATAGGAAAACGGCCAATTTTATATATGTCACATATACTGTATTACTATATACTGTAGGTACATATATGCACGCATATATGCACATATAATATAGGAAAACGGCCAATTTTATATATGTCACATATACTGTATTACTATATAGGTACATATATGTACGCATATATGCACGCATATATGTACATATAATATAGGAAAACGGCCAATTTTATATATGTCTATATAGGTACATATATGCATGCATACTGTATATGCACGCATATATGTACATATATGTACATATAATATAGGAAAACGGCCAATTTTATATATGTCACATATATTAAAAACCTATATCAAAACCTATATTAAAACATATATGTTTATATAGGTTCTTTCCGTGTGGGAGTGAAAGCGCTGACAGATAATGTACCGGCATTCTTCATTGTAATCAAGTCTTTGTGAATTTTACCAACCTGTCTGTCCTCGGTTGCGATGCTGACCCTGGGTTTTCCTTGGCCCGTTTGTTTGGGTCTTTGAAGGGATGTGTGACAGGGTTTTCCGTCGCTGATTGCGGCGTCCAGGTCCGTAGTGTGCGCGCTGCTCAGGTGCGCGTTGCTCGATTCAGTGACCGCACTCTCGTTCGCAGGCTGCGCTCGGCTGTTGCATGTTGAGTTGGAAAGTTGAAAGTGCGCGCTGCTCGGGCGCGCGCTGCTCGTTTCAGTGATTGCGCTCTCGTTGCTCGATTCAGTGATTGCGCTCTCGTTGCGCGATTCAGTGATTGCGCTCTCGTTCGCAGGCTGCGCTCGGCTGTTGCATGTTGAGTTGGAGAGGTGAAAGTGCGCGCTGCTCGGGTCAATGAGTGCGCTCTTGCTCTTGGGCGATCGGCTGTCGTGTTTGCGATCTTGACATTTATTTCCAAATCTATCCTGCAACAGTCTCATTGCCTCTGCATAACCACACTGATCTGGCATAAGCTGACAGCTCATAACGAGGTCTCTATCCTCTCCCTTAGTGAACTGCTCAAGATAACACAGCTTATCAGCATCACTATCGGTTTTGTCAACAATAACGTGTTTAAATGCTTTCATGAAGGACGTAAACTCAAGAGGGTCACCATGAAACACAGGAACATTGCGCTGAGGTAAAAGGGATTGCCGTTGGCATTTCATGAGCATTGCTATGATGTCAGCCTGCTGTTGTATCATGCTCTGTGATTCTAAAGTATAAATGTCATGGCGGGTGTATTTATTGTCTTGGGTAGACCCTTCATTTAAAGTACTTTTCAATTTTGGTTCAAAACTTACTGGTACACTTGGATGGGCTGTCTTGCGACGTGATGGCAGTCCGAGGTCTTCTATCGACGCGCTGCTCTCGTAAAGTTCGTTGTATTCCAGTTTGGGAGCGCGTGCGCCACTTGGTTCGTTGAAGGTGCTCTCTCTTACTGGCTTTCGGCGGCTGACGTATTCAGGTTTGTGGCCCGTCCAAGGCGGGCTGCTCGAGCGTGTGCAGCTCGGGTCGATGACTCCGCTCTTTGATGCAGGCTGTCGTTTTTTACAACCCTGATAAGCCTGTAATTCAGCGTCGACAATTGCGAGCGCAGTTTCTAATTCCAACTTTTCTTTATCAGCCTTTAATTCTGCTTCCTTCTGTTCTAACGCCCGCCGTTCTGCTAAGGCTGCTACTTTAATCAACAAGGCTGCTCTGTTGGCTTCCGCTTTCTTTATTCGGGCTGAGGATGATGTAGAAGTTACAGACCTTTTGGATGCTGTTGTCGTCTGTGACACGCTGACGCCCGGCGAGACATCTTCGCGTATTCGCGACGTCACAGAGTGGCCCTTAGTGTCCTTGGTGTCCGCTTTCCAGCGACCCACCGTAGCTATGAATTCTGTGCGGCCTTGAGCCTCAGGTGCGCCGCAAGCGACCTGATCGCGTCTGTGTTTGTCTTCATGAGTGTACACAAGCACATCAACGTTACTTCTCATGAAGGCCTCTCTCAGCTTCCCGTATTTGGGTCTGTACTCAGTTTCAAGGATGTCTAACTTACGTGCATAGTTCATGGGTGTCTTTAATGCAGTAGACGTTGCATTCAGTCGAATTCGCTTGCCTTTTCTTGCATCCAGCGCCTCGTTGAGGTTTTTTCTGTTCATCTCGTGGAGCGCCGTTAGGCTCCCCAGCCAAGTGCCGGGAGCGTTGTCCTCATTGTTCGGCATGGTGAAGTTCGACGGCTATTCTCTTTCACTTTCCATTTCAGTGTTCACTTGTTTTCGTTCAAACAGCGGAAAAGCTTTAGACTTTATGTAGACGCGGTTGGCTTATTTCACTAGTTTTGACGCGTAGCTAATGTCTTAAAGTTTCACTCACATGACAGAAGTCCGATCTCTTTGTCCTTTGTCGTTTATTTGTCAGCATCAAAGAATCAACACTTCATACAGTCGTCTTGAGTAAATCCACTGTTATTACAGACACCAGTTGCTGCATCTTGCAAATCTCTGAGTTTTACAACAACCTGTTTGCTGTATCTTGTAGATTACAATCTTGGCTTGGGTATCTGACAACACTCTTGTTGTTTCTTACATTCCCAGCTTACGTTAGCTTACGGTTACAACAACCTCGTTGCTGTATTTTACATTTCTAGCTTACCGGGAGCTCTCACTAGCTGACGGTCTAAAGCTTGTGTTTCCGTAGCCTTCCAAATCTATACTGAGCTTTCTAGCATATGACAGTCACACAAATGCATGTACATAATAGTAGAATGACATCACAGACCAATCTACGATTGTCAACTTATGATGCATAACTAAGAAATATATAAAGCTTATGGCTTATGTAACAAACTTAATGCTTAATGCTTTACTAATGAATAGAACAAGGTAGAATGAATGAAATAACAGCAAATAAAATAAAATAAAATAAACACAACAAATTCATAACAAGTGCGATATGGCACTTACACACACTATCAGTAGTACTTCCAGGTACAGATTAATCATGTAACAATAAAGCACAATAATTTATCTGATAAGGGAAATCACAAGCCACATGGCAAGAATGAGGCTGAAACCAGAGACAAAGCACAAAAGACTTGTTACAAGGTGCTGAGTTCAGAAATAGAGGGAAAAAACATCAACAAAAACCTTAGCCTACTTGATTTCTGTTTTCTTTTTATAAATAAAAAATATTGAGAGATAGATTTGTAAAATCACATAATGATTACAAAAATAAAGGCATATGAAATACATGTGATTTTTTTTATTCATTCATTCATCTTCTATACCGCTTTATCCTGTGTTTAGGGTTGCAGGGACCTGGAGCCTATCCCAGGAGACTCAGGGCACAAGGCAGGGTACACCCTGGACAGCATGCCAATCCATCGCATAGCACACACACACACATACACACACACAATCATTCACACACTATGGTCAATTTTGGGAACACCAATTAGCCTAATCTGCATGTCTTTGGACTGTGGGAGGAAACCGGAGTACCCGGAGGAAGCCCACCAAGCAGGGGGAGAACATGCAAACTCCATGCACACAGAGATGGGAATCGAGCCTGGCCGGGAATCGAACCCGGACCCTGGAGGTGCAAGGCGACAGTGCTAACCACTACACCACCGTGCCGCCCTGTGATTTTTTTAAGCATTTAAAAATAAAAATATACATTCATATTGCTCCATGAGGCCCCCTGCTGGTGGGCCTTAGGTTGCAACATATGTTGCCTGTTTGTCTAAGACGGCACTGTGTTCCACCCCAGCACAGAACATAGTGTTCCCTTTCAAAAGCTACACTCATTGTTGCACTGAAAGCCCTATGGGAAACGATTCCTCATGACCGGTTGTGACACACGTGTGTGACAAACACGCCAAATATTTTGGCATGTATAACATGGTGCACCTGGAGGTTATAAAAAGACATGACCCGGAAACACCCTCAGGTCATTTTCTCTTCAGGATCCGTATTGTGGTGTGTGCGGTGTGCAAGTAGACCTTTCAGGGAAGTAAAAAAAAATTTTTTTTTACTTAACATGGCTGATTCTCGCAGGAAATGCGTTTATCCATGTGAGAGGAGTCTCCTGGATGGCGATTTCCACACTTTCTCTTGCCTTTCGGCGCCTCTTGAGAAGTAGCTGAAGAAATTTCCTCTCTCGCGTCCACGGATTTGGAAACTGTCGCTTCGGAATGCCCCTCCAGAAATGAGCAGGCGTATCAGGAGCTTTTAGAGGTAGTGACACGCGCTGTCGAGCGCTTACACCTCGAATGGCCGCGAACACCTCGGGGCCCCAAGCGGTCGAAACTAGATGGCAGGTTTCTGTCAGGTGGCCGGAGGGAGGAGCCTCATCGGCGCTCCCTCCCCTTCTTTGGTGATCTCCATGACTAATTAATCCATTCATGGGAGAGGCCTTATTTATCCCATGTGTTTGTGCCAATGACATCGATGTACTCTAATGTTGTGGATGCAAATACACGTGGTTATTTGATGATGCCCCAGATAGAAGAGACGCTTGTGGGCTATCTCTCTCCTGGGACTCCATCCTCCCTGGAAAAGCCCACGGTCCCCTCCAAGCCGTGCAGATTGACATCTTCACTGGTGGGGAAGGCTTTTCAGGCAGCAGGTCATGCTGGTTCTGCTCTGCACACCATGGCGGTCTTACACGCATATCAGGCTGACTTGCTAAACGACTGGAGCACTGGCGGGGTTGCTAAAGAAGCCGCGTTGGAGTTACGCCGAGCCACAGACTTGTCTCTTAGGGCAACCAAGCAAACGGCCCGTGCTATTGGCCGCTCCATGGCTGCCTTAGTGGCTACAGAGAGACATCTGTTGCTTAATCTTACGAGCATCAAAGACACTGACCGCGCCTTCCTTCTTGATGCCCCTATCTCGCCTTCCAGACTGTTCGGTGATGCCGTCAGGACCGTCATGAACAAGTTTCGGGACGCAAAACTCCATGAGGAACTCTTTGGCCGTGCTCAACAGGCGGAACTGTCAGACACCCAGTTCCCGATCAGCTCTGGCCTCCCCGAGGAGCTCGCCGCGCCTCACGAATGGATTTGAGGACCATTTTAAATGAGAGGAGAATGGTCTCAGGACCGTAGCACTATGGAAAACCACCACCCTCAGGAGGCCGGTGTTCAATTCCCACCTCCACTGGTGTTTCGGGAGACAGCGGTTTCCGACAAAGTGTTAGGTCCTCGGTTCCCTCCTGTCGTGCCTTCAGGACACTGAACACTAACAGCCACCACCATCACCACCACTCCTCCGCGTAGCCGAGTAATGCTCCTTTGGAGAAGCTGGCACCATCTAAGCTACTGCCAAGCATGTCTTCTTGGCTACAGGATTCAATCATTGTGTTTCAACAGCGTGGGTTTCCACCTCCGTGAAACCACAGTGAGCACCTCTGTTAATTCAAGATCACAGGCTTACTGGAAATGAGGCCATATCACATGTTTCCCTCCCAAACAGAGCCATTCGGCGTCAACATGTCGCCCTAGCTCACCTAATTTTCTTAGGGTGGAGTCTTAAAGCCACAAAAGCATTCCCCTTCCTAAACGAGGTATAAAGTTGAATGTCATGTGGAATCCGAGCGCAATGCAGGCACAGCTGTTTCCTGCGCGCCAAATTCATTATAGCACTCTAAAGGAGTATAAGCTAGGCCAGGTGGTAACTTCACCGCTCCCAGAGTGGTTTCAGTGGTGGCTAAGTGCCGGGGGATTTCATCCAAGGGCCAATCCCCAGAGGTAATAAGGGTTGCCACACTACCACACAGAGTTTCATCAGTAATCTCCCAGAGTTACCAACTTCGATTAGATCACCGTCTGACGCCACAGAACTCGATCAGGCGACTGAATATTTAGAGTCGACATTTCGTTGTACCTTAGATAATGTAGCTCCAGCTAAAAGAAAAATTATTAGAGATAAGAAACTCGCTCCCTGGTATAATGATCATACGCGCACTTTAAAACAGACTGCTCGGAAATTAGAGTGTAAATGGCATCAAACTACAGATGTCACCTTTAAGACTGTGCGTGTTTTCCCGCGGGATGCCGCAATTTAGCACGTGGCGTGCCGCGACTTGCCGGAGGCAACATTCAGGAATTTAAAATAAATGTGTTGTGCTTCACTGAATATCCGCCAGATGGCGCATGGAAGGACATTATCTAAAAGGCGAACCAAGTACAACAATGAATGTACTGTATCACTGATGAACAGTGCTGAAGCGAACATGAATTTTATTTTGGTTTATAATAGATCTTTCATGATGAATGAGTGTATATGTGCTTCATATTATCAAACACAGGCAAAGGAGACAGAAATTATTGAGGGATCCACTGAAAAAAGTAAACCTAGCTATCGTTCGTTTAATGTATTTTTTTTTCTCATTCCATTAGTTTAAAAAATTTTAATTTGCTCTTTTAAACTAAAGTGTCTAATTTATGCTTATGGGTGAATCTTTTTTTATTTTTTTTACTTTAGTATAATGCTATTTACAGCAGGGAACCAAAGTGAAATATTTCATTTTGATCAAGGCACTTTTATTAGATTGAGTGTGATTTGCGCATGCACAGTCTTTAAACCATAGTTTTGCCGGTATAATTTTATTTCCGCCTCAAACCGGAGCATGACGTTGAAACAAGTAAGGAAGGATATCAGAACCTGTATTTCAGTTACTATTAGTTAAAGCTCCTGGTTAAACTTAAATCTAATCCATTCACAAAGGACATTTCTGCTTTAAACCAAAGTTCGCCGTTTCACATGACCTCATGATGCAGCATTATCAAGGACTGAATCACATTCTGCTGGCGGCCCTAGTTTCTCAAAGAAAACTCCTTTAAACCAGGTAAGAAAGCAAACTCATGTCATTTCGTTGTTAAATATTTCTCTTCTATGAGCAAATTCATGGTTTATGTCAGGAACAACTACTTTGTAGATTGAGTTTTGTGTCCGTTTGCTACTGTAGCTAAAAACACCTATATTACCTACATTAGCATTAGTTAACTAACGCGGTGATTTTCAAAAACACCGGAGTTTCTACAGTAAGTCGGCGGTGCCGAATAACATGAAAATAATTATATTTAAGTACCGTTGGTTAACGATGTAAAAATTTATAGGAAAGTGGCGTAAACACAGAACAAGCTAATTTGGAGTGAGTGCTGTTTGTAGTGTATTTATAGTTATTCTTAAAACCTTCTGGACTTGCTAATGTGTAAGTAATGTAATATCACTAAAACTATATTCCCTCGTATGAAACGGGGCTTTAGCACATGTTCCTGACATACTGGTGACACTTTATCACACGTTTTTAACCGTATCAGTATATAAATATCGGCATAAGTTTGACATTTTGATTTAATGTTACTTCAAGTACATTTTAGCCATTACGATGTCATGAAATAACTTTAAAAGTAAACATAATCTTGATGCACTTTTGTGTTTACATGTCTGTTAGCTTTTCTGAAAGGACATTATTTTACCCATACTGCTTTCTATACTTTATACATACTGTAATTAAGATTTGCTAACATAAGAACTTGAGCCAGTCCAATTTTTGTTTTTGTCAAATGTAATATTGTGAATGGAAGCCACAGGACATGAGCAAGGCATCCAAATCAAGTTGGCTGTGATGCACTAAATTAAAACATAACTAGCAGAATAAAACTCTTTAGTTTAACTTGTTCACAGGTTAGTGTATGCTGTCTGAATACAGGTTTCAATGTCTGCCACGTTCATTTTATCACGCTTTTCAAGCCTAACATAACCAACAATACTATGTTTGTTTTTATATCCCTAGAGCCTGGAGGTGATTATCTCCTGAAATGTCTTATGGTGTATTTGAGTGGCAGATGTGGACCAGCTGATTAAGCACTGGTAAGCATTTGTTCATGAAGCATTTCATCCTTAGGACTGAAAAATGTTACTGAATTGATAACTTAGCCTTGTTTAAAGGTCCAGGTGGCAGCTTGGTGGTGCTGGGGTTTGAACCTGTGAGCTTCCAATCAGCATACCAACATCCAAAAACCATACAACTACCTCTGCCCCTTCATATTGACAGTTATGAGGTCATTGGTCATATCAGCTGCAGCCTACAACCTTTTTTTTTTATTATTATTTTTTTTTCAGTATGTATTAACATTAGTTACATACATTCTCCTAAACCTTGTGGAAAGAATTCACAGAAGAGCAGAAGCTGTTATAGCTGCAAAAGCCCAACATCATATTAAACCCTATGAATTAAGAAGTGGATGTTGCTCAAGTTTATATTAATACTTTGTAGCGCGGCCACATAAAGGGGCGGTTAAACTGCAGGGGAAAAAAGAAGGAGCTAATGTTGCTCACCTGCACCAACAAACTGACCCCCTTCGGTTATTTTCGTCCCCATGGCAACGGTGCCTTGGTTCCGGGGTTAAGCTCACGCGCGCATGCGCAGTTGTGCCGCGAGGGAACCCCGATGACCTATCAGGTCACGTGTGCCGGTATAAAGCCGGAACCGGCATGACGTTCAAAACGGGGAGATGAAGAAAGCAGCGCTGTGTATGGATAGAGAGAGAGAGCTAGTTTACGATTGCCATTGGAATATTCTTTTCCTGGACGTCAACTATACCCCTCTGATTCCGTTTCTCGAGCTCCCGGACTTACCATCTTTCACCGGTGAGATCGAGTCGTCTCCCCATTTCACCATCCCATACATTCACAATAACACGGACTTGGACATTCATACATACGCACTCACACACTCGCACACACTACTGACATTGTACATATTTGTTTATATGTTGTATATATTGGTTTTTTGTTGCACTTCATTTGTTTGTCTTTTGTACATAATACACTTTGGTTTGGTTTGGGAATCTGTTGTTGTGTCCGTCTTTCCTTGCTCCGCGAAGGTTGCGCAATACCGGAAGTGAGTGTAATCAACCCGTTTATAGATATTAGACCCCGATTTAGTGTAATTAGCTCAAATAATAATTCTGAGCGTTACATATTGGTGGCCCGTACGGGGAGTCTATTTGTTTGGGTGTTTTTCCGGTGTTGTGTGAATTTGTGGAGCAAAATAGACGCTAACATGGCTAGTGCTAAAGCTAACCTGCTTGCTAATGCTAGTAGGGCCGGGAGGGCCAACTATGTTGCCGGTAGTAAAACACAGGATGAGGAATTTGCTTTTGTGACGAGACGTAATCCTAAATCATTGCTTAGTTCGTTGTATGTATCAGATAGACATGATAACATTGAGGAGCTTATGTCTAATTTGTCTGATAGTTTAAAAACAATGTGTTCAGAACTTGAGCAATGTAAAGGGGATGTAGTGTCTATGACTGAAAAGGTGGGTGTGTTGGAGAGGAATTTCAGAGACTCCATGGACAGCAGCTTAAACCGCAAACTCAGTTTTCGACAAGCAGTAGACACCAAGCTAGATGAGCTGGAGCGCTACTGCCGAGAGTCGCTAGGGAAACTGGAGAAAGCCGTGGCTGACTGTTTCCTGCGCTGTGATATCGTCTGGGAGAAACAGATGAAGAAGCTGCGCCTCTTTAACACGCCCACCACCCTCAGATCTGTAGCACACTCCGCGGTGTCTTCACCACCTCCAGCTCTACATTCAGCTGATCGTCCAACAGCTGCAACACCTGAGAAGGACAGCCAGGAGAATGGGAAGAAAGGGGCACCTCTGCCCTCTGCTACTCTGGCCCAGGCCGGACCGTCCAACGCCCAGCCCCTCTCTGCACCCTCTCAGCTCTACTACGCCGTGCCAACCAAAGCAGAACCTCCTCAACCTACCTCGGAGCGGTCAGCCGCCCCTCCCAGAGACCTCGCAGAGGTGTAACCGCCACAGCGGGAAGGTCTCCAGGTGGCACTACTAGCCACTGTGGTCGATGTCGGAGCGACCCAGAACCAGGGCGTCTCCTTCGAACACCACCAGGGGGCGTTACACCGTAGAGTTCCGAGGAAGAAGGGAGGAGCACTCCAGCTGGTAGTCCCACCTACAAACGTCCAGACGTTCCTACAAGACTTTCACCAAAAGCCGTCGGGTGGCCACCGTGGGGGGCTAAAAACCCTACTAAGCCTCCTAGACGTTGCCTGGTGGCCCACCATCCGCAAGGACGTCTGGCGGTACGTAGGAGCGTGCGAGGTCTGCCAGAACACCCAGAGTGAGGCTAAGCGAACCAGGGGCCGCTGGAGCAACCTACCACCCAACAACACTCCACAGACCCAGCCACTGATACAGAACCGACCGACCTCAAGATCACAGCGGAGGAAGAGACACCACCACCAACAGGTCAGCCTGCCAAAGAAGCCAGCTACCACAGTTCCCGGCAGCTCGAGGTGCCAGAGCTACCGGGCTGGCTGGTTTGGCGATGGACTCCATCTCTTTCCTCTGCCCATCAAAGACTTGTCAGGTGAGCTAGTGCCCAGTGGGAGGGTCCTGCTAAAAGACTCAAAAGAGAACCAATGGACTGACACTAGATCTGGGGGCAACCCACTAAGCCGAGAAAGTGTAACAAAAAAAGCGCTAGTGCGGTCCTCTCCTCACACGTCGGAGGCTGGGGGGGGGGGGGGGGGTCTATGTAGCGCGGCCACATAAAGGGGCGGTTAAACTGCAGGGGAAAAAGGAAGGAGCTAATGTTGCTCACCTGCACCAACAACTTGACCCCTTTCGGTTCTTTTCGTCCCCATGGCAACGATGCCTTGGTTCCGGGGTTAAGCTCTCGCGCGCATGCGCAGCTGTGTCGCGAGGGAACCCTGATGACCTATCAGGTCACGTGAGCCGGTATAAAGCCGGAACCGGCATGACAGTCAACACGGAGAGATGAAGCAAGCAGCGCTGTGTTTGGAGAGAGAGAGAGAGCTAGTTAGCTATTTACCTTGGATTATTCTTTTCCTGGACGGCAACTATACCCCTCTCCTTCCGTTTCTCGAGCTCCCGGACTTACCATCTTTCCCCGGTGAGATCGAGCCATCTCCCCATTTCACCATCCCATACATTCACAATAACACGGACTTGGACATTCATACATACGCACACACACACTCGCACACACTACTGACATTGTACATATTTGTTTATATTTTGTATATATTGTTTTTTCGTTGCACTTCATTTGTTTGTTTGTCTTTTGTAAATATTACACTTTGGTTTGGTTTGGGAATCTGTTGTTGTGTCCGTCTTTCCTTGCTCCGCGAAGGTTGCGCAATACCGGAAGTAAGTGAGATTTACCCGTTTATAGATATTAGACCCCGATTTAGTGTAATTAGCTCAAATAATAATTCTGAGCGTTACAACTTAAAATGATAAACTTTATCATTAATTCATAATGTGTGTGTATATGTATGTCAGTTGTTTTGGCGTATTCATTGAGCTAATTACTTTTATCATGCTGCACCATAATCCTAGGTGTTTTTTTCACTCATAGGGAGCATTAAGTGATTTTACATGCGTACATCAGACACTGTTTTGCCAAATAGAGCAACTTGTCTAACGAATGTCCTTTTTTTATTAGGTTGTTCAGAAAGATGAAACTCAGGCAGAACTTCACAGGAAATCGGGATTGTGACTTATTGAGTTTCCATCAGTCGCACATGAATGTTCCATGTTGTTTTACCTCTGCTGATTTTGTTTCAGGAACATTTTCTAATTTTCTTTTCAGTCCATTTAATAAATGTATGTTGCAAAGTTGAGTGTTACTATTTGTAATTTTATGGAGTAATTTATTTTAGTCGCAGAGTATTTAGTTTGGTTCTTCTTCAGCAGTGTGGTGGAAATTCTGAAAATATTATTAAGACAAGTAATCCATACACTGGGTAAGAACAAAGTAACAAAGGTTTTATTTTAAACTTCTGCAGAAGGACCAGTCTCATACAGCAAACAGTTGCAGCATAGAGAAAGGTGATCTCTTTCTCCAGCTGACCTATTTTATACACAAACATCTCTGTTAACATAATCAACGCCCCGTACATGAAGTTCCTACAGTACATTCAAACTCATGACTCTTTATCTGACCCAGACCAGATGTCCATACCTTATCATTTATTCAGGGACAACTACAATCAGGTTGTTTCTATTCTGTTCTCGGCCTTGTGTCTCTAAGCCTCGACAAACAAGTTCAAACTTCTAACGTCTACGTGACACACTTACTACAAGGATCAAATAGAATTAATACATATAATTAAAACATGATTTTTCCATTACAAACAAAATGTACCCATTGCAAAATTTAATTTGTGGATAAATGCAGACATATCTTTTTTTTCCTCTCAATTTCAAATTCAGTTAGCAGTGTTGAATGACTGTTGGTGTTTATACATTTAGAAAAAAAAAATCTTAATGTTAACATTTTGGATGAAAATATGTTCATTCCACAATAAATGTTTATATAAAGAAATGTGTTTTGAGTGTAAATCAATATGTAATTAAGTTTTTTAAGCTTTTATATTTAAATTATGAATGCCTTAAACCTTTATTTGATGCAACTTAAAAAAAGGTAATTTGCTCAACCATTCAAAAGTGGTTTATATCAAGTTTATAATTTCAGGTTAGATTTAGTAGAATATTTACATTAAGTAATATAGCCAACTCATTTATTTAGATTAAGAACAACTTTAAAAATTTGGTTTGTTTCACCTTCAGAAATTAGTTTACATGAACTTAAAAATTTTAAGTTAGAGTAAAAGGTTTATTTACATTACGTCAATGCTAAAATATTAGGTGTGACAGATTATTTCAATTGTTTTAATATAGCCTTTAATCTTCAATAGATTGTCAATATTTTATTCAGAATAGAACATAGATGACAGATCAAAACTTTAATCCGAGAAAATGTATCATTTTAAAGGAAAGATATGTTGATTCCAAATTTCACGGTGTCAACAAATCCCAAAAAAGTTGGGACAAGTAGCAATAAGAGGCTGGAAAAAGTACATTTGAGCATAACGAAGAGCTGGAAGACCAATTAACAGTAATTAGGTTAATTGGCAACATGATTGGGTATAAAAAGAGCTTCTCAGAGTGGCAGTGTCTCTCAGAAGCCAAGATGGGTAGAGGATCACCAATTCCCACAATGTTGCGCAGAAAGATAGTGGAGCAATATCAGAAAGGTGTTACCCAGCGAAAAATTGCAAAGACTTTGCAGTTATCATCAACTGTGCATAATATCATCCGAAGATTCAGAGAATCTGGAACAATCTCTGTGCGTAAGGGTCAAGGGCGTAAAACCGTACTGGATGCCCGTGATCTCCGGGCCCTTAAACGACACTGCACCACAAACAGGAATGCTACTGTAAAGGAAATCACAGAATGGGCTCAGGAATACTTCCAGAAACCATTGTCAGTGAACACAATCCACCGTCCCATCCGCCGTTGCCAGCTGAAACTCTACAGTGCAAAGAAGAAGCAATTTCAAAGCAAGATCCACAAGCACAGGCGTTTTCATTGGGCCAGGGATCATTTAAAATGGAGTGTGGCAAAATGGAAGACTGTTCTGTGGTCAGACGAGTCACGATTCGAAGTTCTTGTTGGAAATGTGGGACGCCATGTCATCCCGACCAAAGAGGACAAGGACAACCCAAGTTGTTATCAACGCTCAGTTCAGAAGCCTGCATCTCTGATGGTATGGGGTTGCATGAGTGCGTGTGGCATGGGAAGCTTGCATGTCTGGAAAGGCACCATCAATGCAGAAAAATATATTCAGGTTCTAGAACAACATCTAGTCATCTCTTTCAGGGAAGACCCCGCATTTTTCAACAAGATAATGCCAGACCACATTCTGCATCAATCACAGCATCATGGCTGCGTAGGAGAAGGATCCGGGTACTGAAATGGCCAGTCTGCAGTCCAGATCTTTCCCCTATAGAAAACATTTGGCGCATCATAAAGAGGAAGGTGCGACAAAGAAGGCCCAAGACGATTGAACAGTTAGAGGCCTGTATTAGACAAGAATGGGAGAGCATTCCTATTTCTAAACTTGAGAAACTGGTCTCCTCGGTCCCCAGACGTCTGTTGAGTGTTGTAAGAAGAAGGGGAGATGCCACACAGTGGTGAAAATGGCCTTGTCCCAACTTTTTTGGGATTTGTTGACAACATGACATTTTGATTCACCATATTTTTCCCTTAAAATGATACATTTTCTCAGTTTAAACTTTTGTTCCGTGATTTATGTTCTATTCTGAATAAAATATTGACATTTGCCATCTCCACATCATTGCATTCAGTTTTTATTCACAATTTGTTTAGTGTCCCAACTTTTTTGGAATCCGGTTTGTATATATATATATATATATATATATATATATATATATATATATATATATATATATGTGTGTGTGTGTGTGTGTGTGTGTGTGCAGGGCCGTGCAGAGACGTTTAAAGGGGCGGGTGCTCAAAGTTAAAAAAGATAGAACATGTTGAAAAACAACAATTCACATTCATAACGAATATGGAATTGCATCATACTGTATGACTGTCATCAGGTCGGGACAATGCAAAGCAAACGTAGCCTATGTTTTACCTGATGGCGTACAATGTTGCTGTTGATTATTATATTATTAGTAATAATTTTTAAGAATCTATACACATAAAACACACAAACATGCACATGCAGTGCTTATTAAATGTTTAAACTGTACAGATACAATAATTTTACTGCTGGAAAATCAGAATTTTATCTAATTTGAAATATAATCCTAATATTATCTGTTACTTAATATATTTTCTTTAAAAATAGTGTTTTTTTATATCATAAATATAATAATCCATAATTATGTGGATATCCATATTAGATGGCTTTTAGTGAAATAAAACTGTAACTTACTTTAAAACTAAACACGTTCCCTAAAACGGTGGACACAGAGCTACAGACCCCCCTGTAACCCCCTTACCCAATTAGCTAGCAGTTAATGACCACCACTACTACAGTTCATAAAAGGACAGGTAATGTTTGTCGCGCTGTTGCACAAACAGCACGCTCATTTATTTCAATTCATTTGTTGTTATAGACTATAGTGTGCGCTGTACACCCTATTTACTGTTTTGCTACAGTCTGCACCTTCCAGTTAATTTGCCTGCTTCTCCTCCAGCTCCGCACCGTCCAGCCTGAAGAAAATGCCCGTGCACTTTGCGTGCTCGTACCCAGCTCGTAACGAGCGCGCTCTGCCCTCAAGGGCGAGCATTGGTTAATGGCAGGCATGTGACTGATGCAAGCCAGATCCTTTTATTTAGCAAAATTGAGATTAATAGTTACATTTTATTGTTGAGGGGCAAAGACAGGGATCTATACGCACATACACAGAAAAAAGGGCACTTGAGGCATCCTGGAGGAAAGCCGCCCTCCCCCCTCTGCACGTGCCTATACAGTATGTGTGTGTCTTTACAGTATATACAACGTGAAAGCGCGCTCAGTTACAGCTCAGTCCCTCTTCTCACCTTTGATAGGTGAGAAGTTATCAAACCGGTTTCGGATGGGGGAATTGGCCCAATTGAGGATTTTAAAACTATTTAACAAGACCGAGACGTCTCTGCCTAAAATGTATTTCTCCAGCAAAACATAGAATAAATAGAAATAAAATGTTTAATATTAATAATATTGATCTTAGCTGGATGGTCTAATTCTCCAAACCGTTTAAGATAGACTTAACACACTATAACTAGAATATTTACAAAACTGAGTTGTCTTATGAATAATAAAAAACAACTCATAACTCAAAAAGATCATATGTTTTTATATACTCTTTTAGATCATAAATAGACATGAATTAACTATATATATATAGTGTTATATATAGTTAATTCATGTCCATTTATGATCTAAAAAAATATATATATACTGTATATATACTGTATGTATACTGTGTGTATACACAAACAGCAAAAAACATGATGAAAAGCAATAAAGTGCTTAGGGCTTTTCATGTTTTTTGCTATTTGTGTCCAGCATTGAATAATTATTTCATCCATTATTTGACCACGGCTGGGAATAAGAGCTGGAATGTGATTGTGAATTTAGAGAGAGAGAGGTGTTTTGCTGGCGAAAAACATTTTAGGCAGAGACGTCTACTCTGCCTTGTTAATTGTTTTTAAAACCCCCAATTCTACGAATTCCCCCATCAGCGAAATCATGAATGAAAGGTGAGAAGAGGCATTATAATACAGTGGGGGTTCTGTGGGTCTCCAAACTCAGAAGGCTACGTGTCAGCCGATAACTGCTCCTTTGATCTGCTGGTTACAGCGGCGCGCCGACTGCTGATGAGTAGCCTGTACAAGCCAAGCTCTTCCCCAAAAAATAATGTGAATGTCTGTGTGACGGTTAACCCCTAGAGGGCGCCTAACGCCCGTTTTTGGTTGTTGGTTTTGTTTTGCAGTTTGTTTGTGTTATAGTTTAATGAAGACTTCATTTCCCAGTTTGCACCTCGGTCAGGTGACGTAGAAGCTCACCCGAACCGAGGGAAGTTAATGAGTTAATTATGTTTTATGTTTAGTATAAATAGCCTGGCTGAAGTTCAGTCAGGCGTCTAGCTTCCGTTGTATTTAAGTTTGTGTTTGGATGTTTATTTGACCTTTTGATGTTAATAAAAGGACTTTGCAAAACCGTCAGCTCGCCTCCGCAGTCATGCCGCGCACACACTCCAGACGCAGACAGAGAAGGAAACGTGACAGACTGCAACAATCACTAACCATTAAAATGTTTTTTTTTTATTAAACACGAATATATAAATTATATTTTCTTTACACATAATATTTTCATTATCTACAAGGGCATCGCTAGGCCATTTTTAGGGGGGCTTTAGCCCATCATCCCCTTTAAATTTATTTAAAGTATTTTTTATGTCTGCCAGTTTCCAACAAAAAGCAGCGGTATTGTCAAAGAATCAACAGATAAATATTTAATATTATTGGCACCCACACAGTTTATTCCATTGTCCAGCCTCATAGCTGTGTTGTTTATATTGCTAATCAATGTAAGTTTAAAGTTATATGCTGTTTTCTGGTTACATTTGTCTGATTGTACCTGTACATAGAAAAAAGTTTATAGGGTACACACACACACAGATATATATATGCTTAATTAAATTCTTAAATCATCGTGTTCACCCATGCACTGAAAAAAAGAACTTGTAAGATTTACTTGATAAAATCCTCTTAACAATTTGCACACATAGATTTGAAGTAAATTTTATTGCTCCAATATTAAGTAAAACTCACCAGTAATTGTCAGGTAAAATCTACTTAATTAAATTAACAATCAAAGAAATCAAGTAAAAGTTACATAATTATATTTAATGCACAAATTAGATTTATTTAAAATAATCAAGTAAAGGTAATTCATTCCCAGATAGCACACACACGTCGCAGAGATAATGCTCCCTAATGCATGTTACAATGACCAAATATGATAATAAATAAATAAACCACACTCAGCTAATAATAAAACACAGATTCGTTTATTTTTTATAAAAAAAAATACATTTAATAACAAGCAAACATTTGATTAATTTATACAAAAACAAGAAAACGAGAATACAGTAACTTACAAATGAGGTCTCAATTTGAAAACATGTACAAAACATAAAACACCACAAATAAGTATTAATCATAGAAACAAAATTAAACACCAACAGAAACGTTTTGTACTTTATGATTTTTAAATATGACCGTTAGATCCGTTGGTCAGGAAACTCCTGAAGTCAGATGCAGACACACTTTCAGTCACAAACTGCTGTGAAACAATACTGAGATAGATATTCAATTAAAATTCATGACACTTAATTTAGCAAATGAACAATATTTATACTTTGTTCCTCTCGCTTCACAACTCATGAGAATAGACCGAAACCAGAACTGAACCGGAGATTAAGGAAAAAGTGAGAAGCAAGAATCATGTGTGGAAAGATTAAGCATGCAAGGTTACAGGATGACTCTACTTTTTATTGTCTGCAATGCGATTTAGACAAATTAGAGCTGCTGTCAATACTGTATGAACATATGTACAGGTTCTTTACAGTTGAAATTTAACTTGTAACTTATTAATAAAATTCGGATTCAGAAAAAAATGTTTATTGCTAGTGCTCTTTTGCCATTTAATGCTTTAACACACACGACTCAGTTTGTTCAGAAATGGCATCTCACTGGCGAGGCTTTGTCTGAACACGCCGTTTTCACTCGGGGTGGGGGTAAGAAACACACATCTCGGTTTATTAATCCGCGCGCTCGGTTCGTTATTATTTTATTTATTTATTTATTTACCACAGGACCCCTGGGGGGCTCCGTAGGTTCAGGTTTTTACACGAAAACGGTGTTTTGTGAATCTCCACACTATTAAAAACTGAAATATTGCTAATTGTACGTCCTGAGATTAAGATGAACATTAATTGGGAGTCATGAAAGTGAGAATCACATCCAAAACAGAAAGCTAAACGTACCTCAAACACGACAAACTCCAGCTCCAGCCACGCCATGTAATACCTCCGTGATGATTCCCAACCGACTGATCCACAGCGCGGGCACAGCGTCTCCAAACACGCATGCACGGTTTAATTTGGACACATTTTCGGCTTCAGTAGACACACAATACTTCAGACTGAAACACGACTGCCCCCTACAGGTAATGAAGGGCATGTTCACAGCTTCCCGCACGCAGCCGCGCAAAGCCGCGGCAAGTCACGGGATCCCTTTTCTCGAAACGTGCGTTTTTAATGGCGACATCTGTAGGATTCTAAACAGAAGACTTTGAAACACGACTTTAAATAGACAAACTAATTAAACTAAACAAGGTGCATGTGATCACAATTAACATCATGTGACTGACATGTGAGGTGCAATGCATACTGGGAACTGAAGTCTGGAACAAACATGAACATGAAAGTCCTACAGAACACACACAACAGGAACACACAGGGAAAAAATGACAGTTAACAATTTACTGTGATTACTGATGTCATAATTATTGATATGATTGTAAACAATTTGTTTAAACCCCAGATAGCAGAACAACATTGAATCATCGTTGAATCAACATTAAAGCATCAACCAACTTGTCATTGAATCAATGTTGAAATTTCAATGTTAAATGTTGATTTTTCATCAGGTTTGCACCTTGAAATAATGTTATTTCAATGATGAAAAATAGATCAAGATGGGCATAAAATCAATGTTTGTTCAACGTAAATTCAATCACTTATTTTACATTGAATCAACATTGAAGCAATTATAGTTTAGTCTTGCTTTATGAACAGCAGGATTCTATGACAGTAAATCATGTCCGTTTTGATTTATTTCTTTAAATCAGAGACCATGTAGGGCTGAAAAGCTTTTTTTTTTTTTTTTTTTTTTTTTACAAAAAGTCAGTAACTCAACATCCTTCAGTTTACATGTAAACATATTTATTTATTTATGCTCCATACCCATTTAAACAGGAAGTAACATCACAATTACAATAAAACAACTATATAATAAAACACACTACAACTTACATACAAATTATTATAAACTGGATGACAAAATGACTTTTTAGAAGAGAACTATTAGAAGAGATTAATTCTGAATTCATAAAACAGAATCTAACTGCCAAGAGAAGAGACTGGAAAACCATAATATAAAATGGCAGCCTGCCTCAGCAAAATTCAGTCAAATGCAAATAGAAACAACCAAGTCAGAAACACAACAGATGACTGAAACATTATTCGTAAGTTGAAATGTATTTACTCAGCAAAACAGATAATAAGACATGAGTCTGAACTTATGGTTTTCCACCACGAGCAATTCCCCCCAGCCGTTCTGGGGCATAACGAAGCCATTTCTGAACTGTTGAAGCAAAGAAACTCTGTGGCCTCCTTTTCTTCAGCTTTCAGCTGTTGTTGTTGTAGTGCATCTAAAGAATGAAAAACAAACAAAAGGTTAGAACTATACAATGCTCTAAAAACTTGGAGTGGTAGTTGTTTATGAATGACAGAAGGTGGGTCCTAAATTTTTGGAAATGTGACTTTTACAAATGTACAGATATGCAACATATGTTTTGAAATGTCCTACAATCTTCCATAGATACAATGCACACATTTGATTTTTTTTAATATACAGGTCCTTCTCAAAAAATTAGCATATTGTGATAAAGTTCATTATATTCTGTAATGTACTGATAAACATTAGACTTTCATATATTTTAGATTCATTACACACAAACTGAAGTAGTTCAAGCCTTTTATTGTTTTAATATTGATGATTGTGGCATACAGCTCATGAAAACCCAAAATCCCTATCTCAAAAAAATTAGCATATTTCATCTGACCAATAAAAGAAATGTTTTTAATACAAAAAAAAGTCAACCTTCAAATAATTATGTTCAGTTATGCACTCAATACTTGGTCGGGAATCCTTTTGCAGATTCTTGTGTCTCTCAACTTTCTCTTCACAATATCCCACATATTCTCTATGGGGTTCAGGTCAGGAGAGTTGGCAGGCCAATTGAGCACAGTAATACCATGGTCAGTAAACCATTTACCAGTGGTTTTGGCACTGTGAGCAGGTGCCAGGTCGTGCTGAAAAATGAAATCTTCATCTCCATAAAGCTTTTCAGCAGATGGAAGCATGAAGTGCTCCAAAATCTCCTGATAGCTAGCTGCATTGACCCTGCCCTTGATAAAACACAGTGGACCAACACCAGCAGCTGACATGGCACCCCAGACCATCACTGACTGTGGGTACTTGACACTGGACTTCAGGCATTTTGGCATTTCCCTCTCCCCAGTCTTCCTCCAGACTCTGGCACCTTGATTTCCGAATGACATGCAAAATTTGCGACCTGTAGCCCATTTCCTGCACACGCCTGTACACGGTGGCTCTGGATGTTTCTACTCCAGACTCAGTCCACTGCTTCCGCAGGTCCCCCAAGGTCTGGAATCGGTCCTTCTCCACAATCTTCCTCAGGGCCCGGTCACCTCTTCTCGTTGTGCAGCGTTTTCTGCCACACTTTTTCCTTCCCACAGACTTCCCACTGAGGTGCCTTGATACAGCACTCTGGGAACAGTCTATTCGTTCAGAAATGTCTTTCTGTGTCTTACCCTCTTGCTTGAGGGTGTCAATGATGGCCTTCTGGACAGCAGTCAGGTCGGCAGTCTTACCCATGATTGCGGTTTTGAGTAATGAACCAGGCTGGGAGTTTTTAAAAGCCTCAGGAATCTTTTGCAGGTGTTTAGAGTTAATTAGTTGATTCAGATGATTAGGTTAATAGCTCGTTTAGAGAACCTTTTCATGATATGCTAATTTTCTGAGATAGGGATTTTGGGTTTTCATGAGCTGTATGCCACAATCATCAATATTAAAACAATAAAAGGCTTGAACTACTTCAGTTGTGTGTAATGAATCTAAAATATATGAAAGTCTAATGTTTATCAGTACATTACAGAAAATAATTAACTTTATCACAATATGCTAATTTTTTTAGAAGGACCTGTGTGTGTTATTTCAAAATCTGCAAATGTCCTACAATGTACATATTCAATGCTATGAAAACAAATATACTTAATGGAACAATGTAGTCTGTTATGTGCAAAAAAAAAAAAAAAAAAAAAAAAAAAACCTGTAGGACCAAAAAAATAAATAAATAAATCCGTGGCGACGGTTTTGCAATTTGTCCCCCGCACTCACAAATACTTAAACTGTTCCCTCAGTTTAACAAATCGTGGCCACGGATTAACAAACTGTATGCACAAATTTCCAATCCGTACGCTCAGATACCGTACTGTTTGCATATTTATTCTTAACATGAAGACTTATTTTGGTGATTTTATTACAAGCTTTTTACCCAGAGTTAGATGCATGCTGCACTGTTAATGTTATTATTAAATAACGCCTATTATTACATTGCATTTAGTTTGAGAGCAAAGTAATGAGAACATAAACTGTACATTATTTGTTTTGTATTGCTTTTTACCTTCTCCTCAAACTCACACTGCTTTGACTTTGATTTTCAAAGTCATCGGAACACCATTGTTTTCACACTGTACTATCTGTGATAGCATTTAGTTGCTGCTGTGTTCACACTGCACAATGAATTGGTGACAGGAGATTACACACTGCATGACTTTACAATAGGATGAATCGCCAACAACTCTGTCTGGTGTGCAAGCTACAGCCAAACGCACACAAGAAGTGATAAGGAAACAACGCAAGATCATGCTGACATTGTGGTCTATAATTCCTCCCTGAACAAATAATAATTAAAAAAAGATGACGTCCTTGTTTAAGATCCCATATGGTCAAAACTGAAATTTCATGGCTTTTTTCATGGTAACTGAGGTCTAGGGGCTATGTAACTACCATATAAGTTTCAAAACAGTCAATCCACAGTAGAATGCACACAGCCTGCATAAAGTAGCTCTGCCTTTTCACGAGCTGCTGTGACATCCAATCTACTCAGTCACCGCTTTCAGTCACCATCAACCACAATCTCACCCTTCTTTTGCCAAAACTTCACGTCCATGTCATTGCTGAACAACAATAACATGAAAACAAGTCGAAAAAACGCTGTTCAGTCGATAGATGTCGAAACTACATCATTACACAGGCTTCCGAACAACATTAATATAAAAGACCAGTGGCACGTCAGCTTCAGCATCTTTCACACAGCCATTCCATTAAACTTAAAAAATTTACATTTAAAATTTTATTTAGTTAATAGAAGTTAATTGATAAAGAAAATCTATTTATGACATTATTTTTGACAGCATTATGATTATTTATTAAAACTTCAGACAACAACAATTAGTGCCACGAGGTTATTTGCAACACTATATGTTCTACAAAATAGAGGACTACACACCTTACAGCGCAATATAATGTGGCTTTAGAAGAGGAAAGGTAGGATTAAGAAGTGAGCAAGTGATGAATTAGTATTATAGGTACCAAGCAGATACAGTAACAATAATGGGTGCCCTACCTTATGCAGTCTCCATTGATGCCTAATAAACATTGATACAAGTAGGCTATGGTTAAAGTGGTGAACTTATAAAGTCTTAAATGTTTTGTTTTCCCTTCTCAACGCATTATGCATTTACTCACCAATAATGGCCTCCTTTTTAATTTGGTCAAGTCTCCAAGTCGAAGGTGCCCAGCAGCAGATTCCGTACCATGGCAGTAGCAGAGGTGGAAAGGCGGGCTGCTCTCTACGCTTCTGCCTGGCAAAACACCCCAGAGACCTTTATAACTTCAATCTGAAAAATTATTTCACATCACAATATTAATTTATTGGCAACTTTTAGAAACTTTTCATGTTTCATACTTATTATGTTTAGCTTCCCAATAGTTAATAGGATTTTATGTATAAATGCAGATTAATGATAAAGATACATGCAGGGTAAAACTGCAACAGGAACAGTACAAAATAAAAACTGAAAAAAGACGGACATTCAGAGTAAAACAGTGCAAGATAAAAAAAAAAAACTGTACAAAACATATATGCAGGGTAAGCATTGGTGGGAGCAATGTCCAAGCAGTGTAGAGAAATATTTCTGTACGACTTCATTGTTTTGTGCTGTGTAGTATAGTATTGTAATAGCTGATCAGAGTGATCAACTCCCCATGTGCTGGTTGTACGCAGTCACAGTACATGGAAATGTCCTACATAAGGCAGTATTTTAGCCACCTGGAACTTGCTTGTTTGTGCTAAATAACATTACCGATAGCAGTGTTATAAGCTAACCAAAATGGAGCCAAATACACATTAGCAACCATAATCTAAAGCTATCCAAAACAAGGTGAATATAAACATCTGTAAACTCCATAAGGCATTAGCTTAGCCACCGGGAAATATCATGTTTGTGCTACATGAGGCAGCATGTTAGCATGATTTACCTAAACTATATAAATGGCATTGAAAGCCAATGTGTCACACAAGCTGACAAGAGCTAGCTGTAGTGAGGAAAATATTTACTAATATTAGTTTAATATTATCAGAATAAGAGTTATATAAGACTTAATAACTTACCCAGTGTAGCATGGGTCTATTCTCTGTTCAAAATGCTCCAGTTCGTCATCGGAGTCACACAGTCTTCTTCTGAGGTAAATGTAAACTCCTCCAACTTTCCAGAACATTCTGAAGAGTTTCCTTGGATGTGTAAGCGCGTGCCATCTTCCAAAACGTGCAGAAAACTCACTGAATCGGAGTATTTTCAAGCCTGTCTCTCTCTGTTCGTTTTTCATGCCGGTGTCCGGGGGCGTGGTCTAGTATGTAAATTACCCGGACTGATTTCCGTGTGATTGGTGCGTGGGCGTGACCTGCCTCGGGTCATTAGCATATAAGTGTGACAGAAATTCTGTGCCTCTCCTTGGTTTATATGGATTACATAAACTGAGAATATTTGTTTTCAATGTGACTTGCATCATTTAAAAGTAGACACTTTAAGCTTTATATAGATATATTTCTCATTTCAGTTAATTTTAGTGACGTGTTTCAAAAAGATTTTCACGGAGACTGAGGTTTCATATATGTGCATATATCCTCATATACTGTATATGGGCAATTAGGATTAGTTTTTTGCATTTTTTTTGTTAGTTCTTAGTTATTGCCTTGATAATAGAAAATATGAGCTAGGCATCATGTATGACAGTTGCCAAAGTGAGATATGAGCTAAAATGACCAGATCCTGCCATAGGAGACATATCTTGTATGTACATATATTGCTTATATGTGGATATAAAGAAGCAATACAGGAGACCTATATGGCCTGTATATGCACATATATGCACCTCAATGTTGCCTACATGTGGCATATATACGCATATATGCAGCATATATATTATCATATATATGCATATATACTGCATATAGGTTTCATACTGTATATGCGCATATATCCTCATATTTACATTTACATTTAGGCATTTGGCAGACGCTCTTATCCAGAGCGACTTACATTTTTATCTCATTATACATCTGAGCAGTTGAGGGTTAAGGGCCTTGCTCAAGGGCCCAACAGTGGCAACTTGGTGGTTGTGGGGTTTGAACCTGGGATCTTCCGAACCATAGTCCAATGCCTTAACCACTGAGCTACCCTGGCCCCATATAGATGCGGTTATATGCGCATATATACTGCATAGAAGTATGTGCTCTCATGTATAGAAGCACATGTTGTCCTTCACCTGCCATGATTGGTGTCTGTCATGTGACAGGGCAAAGATCACTCATGGGTGGGGCTTCCAATAACACAAATGTTTAATTCTAGATCAACATGTGTAATTGCTGTTTAAAAAACTATTTGTGTTGTGGAATTTAAATTTGTTTCACATAAAGGCTTAGGCTTATCTGATTTAATCATTATTGTCCTACAGTCCACCACCAGAGAACAACATAATCACCACAATGAAGTAAGTAAGTGATTCTGTATTAAATGATTTATTATTAATTTTCAGTGGGTGGAGAATCGTCTAGTCCACATTCTCCAGTGTCGGTTCCTGTAGCAGAACTGAGGCTGGTGCTGCTGGGGAGGACGGGGTCTGGGAAGAGTGCAGCAGGAAAAACCATCCTGAGCAGAGAGGAGAGGAACCAGGCTGCTACATCTACAGCTACATCTACATCCACCCAGCAGAGTGAGAGCACACAAGGGGAGGTGGCTGGGAGGAAGGTGACTGTGGTGGACACTCCTGACTGGTTCTCTCCTGGACTCTCTCTGGAGAAACTGAGGCACGACGTGGGACTCTGTGTCCATCTGTCTGCTCCAGGACCCCACGCCATCCTCCTGGTCATATCTGTAAAGCAGCCTACAGGAGATGAGAGAGGGATGCTGGAGAAAATGGAGGAGATTTTTGGAGAGAGATGTTGGAGAAACACCATGATCATATTCAGTGTTACTGATGAACTTCAGAAGAAGAACATTGAGGAGTTTATCCAATCAGGAGACCAAGAGGTTCAGAGACTTGTAGAGAAATGTGGGAACAGGTTTCACTGTCTCAACATTAAGGAGAGTGGAGATGGTTGTCAGGTCACAGAGCTGCTGGAGAAGATAGAGAAGATGGTGGAAGGAAGCAGAGTGAAATTCTACAGCACTGAGATCTACCTGGAGACAGAATCTCAGATTAGAGCGATGGAGACTAAGATCCTAAAGGAAAGAGAGGGGAAAAGGTTGAGAGTGGAGATGGAAGTGAAGGAAAAACTAGATAAGGAGGTGCAGGACTCTCTGAGAAAAATGGAAGGAATAATCCAGGAGCATGAAGGAGACATCAGACAACTGAATGACCGAACAACTGAACTGGAGAGAAAGATGAAAGAAGAGAGAGATGAAGAGAAAAAGAGTGAACTTGAGAGGGAGTTAAAACGAGAGGTAGAGCGAAGGACAGAAATGGAAAAAAAGCACCAACAGGAGATGGAGGAGATCAGGGAGGTGTATGAAGGAGAGGTCAGGATGGAGACAGAGAGAAACCTCATGAAGATCATCCTGCCTGAACTCCAGAGAAACATTTTGGCCTCAAAAACAAAGATGCAGGAAGAGTTCAGCAGACAGATGGAGGAGAAGAACAGAGAGCTGGAGACTCTTAAACAGAAACATTCAGATCTCACAGAGACTCACAATGTGCTTAAAGAGGTTTATGAGAAAACTGTGACAAGCAGCTCAGAGTCAGAGAGAGCAGCTGTAACAGGAGAGGCATCGAAGGGAATTTCTGAGAAATTTAAAGAATTCTTTCACTGAATAACAGAGTTCATAAAGCCGCAGACACTCAACCAGACAGAGACTAATGTGCTATTCTCACGGGACTAGTATTACCTGGAGACCTCGTGTGATTTGTAATAATTGTGGAGGTTGTCTGTGATCTTAGTCATGTGTGAATCGGCCATGTCTGTAATTTGTAAAGTAAAAATTCCTCCGCAAATGATCTGCCATATTTCAGTGAACACTGAGGTCCTGTGATAATATTAGTCCCGTGTCAATCAGCATGTCTGTGATATGACCAGGACTTGGTGAAGTTGTCTATCAATTTTTCAAGGTTTTTGTTTCCCGCGCGCCTTTTTATCCGTCTTCCGTGAAGAATTGAGGCTGCGTTGGAGTGTTTTGAGAATATTTTGTCATATCACTACAGTATACCATACAACAATACAACAGGCACGATAACTATATTTGTTTCATCTCACCGCACATTCATACATTTTCTCTCTGTCTCACACACAGTCTGCACACACACATACACACACAAACACAGACCTCCTCTTTTCATTGTAACACACTTTCCAGGATATTTTCCTGTATATTCAGGATAAGTCAGTAAATTTGAGTAAAATCACAGGCTTCGCTTATCCAGTGCGAATGCGCCACATGAAATGTAGATGTGGGGGAGTAATTTCTAAATCACACGGGGTTCCCAAATGATACTAATCCCGTGTGAACATAAGTGTGCAATCCATGCACAGTATATAACTTATGTCAAAACACACACACACACACACACACTAGGATAAGGTACCTCTCAATGAGTTCCTGTTATCATGAAGCTCCTCCCTACCGATTCAGCTTCCTCTCCTCCTCCTCCTCCTCATTCTGCCCTTCACTCCGGCCCTCATCATCGATTACACTTCACTCCTGCTCTCCTGTATGACTCTACACCTGATCTTCTACACCTGTCTGATGAAGCTGCACAATGAAGAGGAGGTGACTGCAGCAGTGTCTTACGCTGTCAGCAGACAAATAAATGGGTCCCTGTCTCTCCGTTTATTTTTTTTAATTAATCAATAAATATAATAATAATAATTTGTATCAGCACCAAATTGCATTAATAAGCTAAAACTGTTTTTACATTACAAAAACTCTGTTGTGCTACATCCTCAAAACACTAGTTGCTGCTATAATTTTTATTATAACATTAAGAATCACAATCACCAGACTTGAACAATTTTCTTTTTTTTTATTTTAAATCATGGCCGGTCATACAAGCATTTCACTGCATATCATACTGTGTATGACTGTATATGAATCTACGTGACGAATAAAATTTTAATTTGATTTCAAACAAAAAAAAAGTGTCCGAGAACCTGCTGATTTTTACTGTAAGTGCAGATCGCTTGATGGTTTTACAGATGTTTTCTGTCCTTTATTGGTTTGTTTGTTTGCCTGTTTTTGTGTTTGTATGTTTTCATTAAAAACATAAAAATATATTTTGGTGGGACGGTCTGAGCAATTCTGTAAATCCATATTCGACATAATTTGAATGTATTTCGCATCACTGATTAACACTGCCATGTTGTAGCCATATACTGTATGGTTCTCATATGCTATGATCTCAGTAAAACTAGACATTTTGTTCCTGTTTTGTACAATTTCTTTATGAAATCATCCTTCATTTTTACATGATCATTGTTTTCAAACCCATTTTTTATCTCTTATAACTAAGTGGTGCTTTTATTGTCCAAATGTAGCTTCATTTAAGATTCTTATTTAACAAAATAGTTTTAGCCATCATGAAAGAAAACTGATGAAGATTAAATATATAAATTTAAATGATCTGCTAAAGAAGAAACAGAGAGAGGAATTGAGCACTGAGTTCTACATTACACTACATCATGGCTGGGTTTGTAAATCTCGTGTCCCTCGGCTATTAGACTCTGAGGCCCTTATTGGGACTCTGTTACTGATTAACAACAGGGTAAGATAAGTGTGTCTTTATCTCTGTAGTAATATGATGTTCTGGTGTTTCTTATGGTAATGAATCAGTGGGTGTTATGTTGGGGTCTGAATCCTCAAAGTAAAGGATCAGTAATAAACAGTAGCACAGCACTCCTCAGGAATCATTTATTCATATAACAGGTTTGTGTTCCACATGCAGTTTGAGGAAAAATGTCTTTCCTCAGCATCAGTAGTGTTATGTCCAGGTACAGATTAACCATGTAACAATCAATCACAATAATGTATCTGATAAGGGAACTCACAGGCCACATGGCAAGAATGAGCCTGAAACCAGAGACAAAGTACAAAAGACACATTACAAGGTGCTGGATCATCCAGATGGTTTCAGAAATAGAAAGAAAAAAAATATCCTTAGCGAAATTGATTTCTGTTTTTATAAATAAAAATTATTGAGAGCTATATTTGTATAATCACATGATGATTACAAAAAGAAAGGCATATGAAATATATGTGAATTTTTAAGCATTTAAAAATTAAAAGAAAAATATCCATTCATATCATTCAGGGAGAAGAGACGTGACCTCCTGAATGATCATTTTGTTATTAGCTGGTGATCTTCCTGCAGATCCATCAGGTAATCCGTTGGCCGATCGAAACAGCCCAGCCACACATTTTTCATCATTAATGTGAATACAGAGAGGCATAAGGCTTATGAAATTGTCCTACAAATGGCAAGTCTTGTCATGATACACATTCAAACGTGAATTTCTTCGGCACTCCACATTTCTCCGCGGTTTGATTTCATCGCGAGTCGCTTGAAAAATTTACTGGAGTCAACAGGAAGTGAAAAGAATTTTACCCATAACCGCGTATCTCTTATACCCAAAGTGCATTAAACTATACCATTTCGTCAGATTTGGTTTGGTTGCTTTTACACCAGACGAACTGTACCAAAGTAGAGCGGATAAAGCGGTCCGAGACCACCCCGTCAGGCAGGTCTCGGATCGATTGATTTGGTGCGCTGTTACGACCCCCGGTCTAGGGTCAAGGGACGCAACAAAGAAAATAATAAATTGATTATAAATAAATTAATCTTGCAACCAAGAATTCAGTGCGTGAGTTTTTATTGTTATACACACGCACTCACACATACAGGAAGCTCTGGGCTTCAGGATTGAGCCAAGCCAAAACAATAAACAAACCCCCCCCCTCTATCTCCACCCTCAAGCTAACTAAACTACCAAAAGAAAAGAATATAAATCAAAATACAGCAACTAAACTAACTATCTAGCTACTTACAATAAACAGGAGAAAACAGGGGACAACAAAAATGGCGCCCAACCCCTACTGCTTCCTTGCAACTATGTACAAGTACAAAAAGAACAAAACAATATATATATACACAATATTTACAATACAGAAAAAGAAAGAAACTATATACGATAGCGGGAGGAACACCTCCATCCACGCTAACACAAACAAACAAAAAGAAAACCCAAAAACAACAAACAGGAAGGAGAGAGGCAAGGCGTGACACACAGGCTCTCTCTCCCACCAAACAAACAAACAATAACACACACACAATCAAAACAAATACAAAATAACAAACAAATACACAATCACACTCCAACACACAGTCAATCACACAATCACACACCAACACTCCAACACACAGTCAATCACACAATCACACACCAACACTCCAACACACAGTCAATCACTCACCAGTCAATCACACTCCAACACTCCAACAACAATCACACAAACACAGTTCAACAATCCAACAATTCAACAGAGCACGGAAGTCACACACAAGGTATAAGTCGCGCACTTCCTGCTTCCACTCGCCAGCTTAAGACAAGTGGTGCTCGCTGCAGAGCCAAATGGGAGGAGCTGGAGCTCCAGCTCCCCCTCGCTAGATCTAGTGGGCGGGGCTTGAGACGCTATCAAGCGCTACCAAGTGGATGTTAATGTCAGTGCAGGTTCAACCATAACGGAAGTAAATGCTTATCTTTCTCTAATATTTGTCAAGATTAGGATTTATTCTTTTCAGCATGGCCAGTACCATTTTTGTGACTAACGGCATTACGTAAATATTTTAATAATGCTTTATTGCCCACAAATAGTGTAGTTTTACGCAAATACTTGATACGAACATTACTCACTCTATATATGTGTGTGTTTCTAATAACTTTCTAAACGTTGTATTTATGTAAGCTTGTCTTATTTACTACTTATAAGGATGAATAGTTTCCTCACTTTTTAAGTGGCTTTGGATAAAACCGTTTGCTAACTATCTGTGCACCCCTCTTTAATTCATCAACTATTCTAAAGCATCTGATTAATAATGTAATAAATAATGAAGTTTATTTAAATTGAATTTTGACTATAATTTTAAACAGACTCCACCTTTATGTGATAGGCTACACATTATGCTATTTTTTACGTTTTATTATTATTATTTTAAATGGAAATAAGTGACCAGTCCAGTAGCCTAAAACCAGCCATGCAACTTCATTTAATGGTCACAAACTCCACTGTCCTACAAGTTTTTTGCTGGATTTATTTGTTTCTGTTAACCTAAAACAGGAAAATGTGCATCTAAACACAAAATAAATCTTAAATTTAGATAAAATGTCATAATAAGAAGTCATAAAATTATAAATATATTTCAAGAACACAACACAAAAATCAATATTTACATTACAGTACCCCACTAGTACATTCACAAGTGAGGGTTGTGTAAACAAGACACACGGATGTCTCTTTTGTCTCGTACTTCCTGCAAGAAAATGTCCATGTCCTCAACTCTCTGAAAAGTAAAAAGAAAGGGAGTCCAAATTTCTTCTTCATCCCTTTCACCTTCATAAAACATTGTGTTTAGGAACAAGTCTCGCATTGTGATAGCCAACAATGCATCTTCCTCCTTCATCTTCAGGATCTTTGCCAGTTCAATTTTCCCAGCAAATTGGTGTTGGTTCTCCTCCACCCACTTACAGGCCAGCAAAATGTTTTTCATCACCACTGAGTCCTGTGTGCAAGATAAGGATTCCAATAATAATGTAATTAGTGAAGTTCTGCTTATAAACACCTATATAAAACAGAAAAGGTAAATGCATAAACGATTTAAGCAATACATAAACATTGTGTCTACATACATAGATTCCTGTGGTTGGGGTGATCTCCATGCTATCTGACTCAGCTGGAGTGACTTCCATCATGTCATCTGGATTTGGTAGTTGTTCCTGGGTGACTAGTTGTTGGATTTGACTGTGGCAAGTGACAAACATTAGGCATGGTTTTAGGCATGCATTGTTTATATATTGTCTGCACACTGGAAATCCACAGTATGGATGTTTAAATCAAAAGTATGATTATCAGTACCATACCTTGTCAGAGGAAATGTCTGAATTAACTGATAGCACCACCACTTCCTGATTATAGGCATGTCAGACTAATAAAAGATAGCAATTGAAAGGCTTAGTCTTTTTTTGAATGTCTTTTTGCTTTATAAATAACCATAAATTGATGCAAACTCACCGCAGCAAAATCAAATGGCTTTGAGAGCGTAACATGGAGTGCATACTAAAAAACAAAACCAAAACTTTATTAACAAATGTGGTGTTTAGCACACAAACACAGCTGCATAGCAATTATAAGACCACTTACCATCAACATGAATACCCCACAATCAATTCCTCCAAGCTGAAGAGGCGCACCCTGTAAATTTTAGACAATTTACAATTAGACCATATTCAATAAATACATTATATAGCTGTCATGTCCGGTAAATGTTTTTATTTAGTTTTGTCTTTGTTTATAGTTTTGTTAAAAAAGTGCACTTTAAACTCAGTTCACCCATAGCGGGTTATTTGTGACATCTGTGCACTGCATTCTTTCGTAACACTCACCTACAGATATGAAAAGTTCACAAGCAAATAAGTTAAAAAGCTGTACCTCAAAATCTGCCAGTACAGACATGTTCCAGTGGCCAGGTGAAATGTGACTTGCCAGTTTTCTAAAGGAATTACAGGCAGTCAGATGTAAACAAAGATGTATTTGACCATATTGCAATAAAAATGTTGGAGCTTTATGTTAGAGCCAGGGGTTTGTGTTTTACCATGATTAAATTATAATTAGATAATACTGAAAACCATAACTGGCTGAAACATAAAAATATGAACTCAAACAGATCCACCATACATTTCATAATGCGCTACACATTTCAGTTCATGAAGTCGAATGAAAGTACTATTCCATCACTCTCCAACCCTGTAAAAAAAAACACAATTTTATAGCCAGTTCATTTAAAATGTGGAAAAGACTATTACATAATAAAAGCTGGTTTGTATAAGAACACAGACATTCATTTGTTTTAGTATGAACTCCAAACACATGCATGTTATTAGTTTGAACACAGAACGTCTCGGGTTACATTTCTGTAACCCTGTTCCCTGAAAGGCGGGAACGAGATGCTGCGTGAAAACGCTATGGGAACCAGTTTGTCGCGTTGCCGGTCGTTGAAGCATGCTGTGAAAACACGCCAAAGTTTTTGGCTATATATAACCTCGACAGGTGACGTCATCTGATTAGATGTAGGTGGAGGTTATAAAAACAGGTGAGCCGGCAACGACCTCAGATTAATTTGTCTGAACAGCCGTCCGGTCACGTGGTAGTGCGGCATTGCGACGCAGCATCTCGTTCCCGCCTTTCAGGGAACAGGGTTACAGAAATGTAACCCGAGACGTTCCCTAGCAAGGCTACACTCGATGCTGCGTGAAAACGCTATGGGAACGAGAATACCAACGCCGCCGCACTACAGGTGTCTGGACCCCAAGGTTGTGTAGCGTGTGCGCACAAAGCCAAGAAGGTCTCAGAGCTATGCCTGGGCAGCTAACTCGGGGGCAGTGAGCCCGGAGTAGCATGAACATCCAGATTTATAAATGTAAGAAATGTGTGCGGGGAGGAACCAACCCTTCGCGCCACACAATTACTGCAGGGGATACCTCCTGCTGGTGAGACTGGGATGATCACCCTGGTTGGGTGAGCCCTGCTTCCCAGAGGCGAAGTGAACCCACGCGCCTCATAGGAGAGGGCAATATGCATCTCTCACCCAGTATAGTGGCGCTCTGACTTACGCCACTAGCTGATGCGGTGGACGTGAATCTGAAGAGCACATACTGGATAGTAAGTGAAGTTTCTCCTGCTCCGAAGCTGTAAAAGGCGGAGGACAGAAGGCTTCAAACAATGCAGCTAAGAAAATCCTGAGGGTACTAGGGCACAAGCCCAAGGACAAGCTTTTACTGCAGAAGCTCCAGCACTGAAACATTTTGGCAGTGGACTGGGTCTACCTGCTTGGCACACACTTGTTGCAGGGAATACCTCTTGCTAATCCAATAGCTGAGGCGATCCCCTGGTTGAATGAGCCCTGATTCCTAGAGGCGAAGTGAGCCCACGCGCCTCATAGGAGAGGGCAATAGCATCTGACCTACGCCACTAGCTGATGCGGTGGACGTAGATATGAAGAGCACAAGCTGGACACAGCAAGTGAAGTCTCTCCTGCTCCGAAGCTGTAAGCGCGGAGGACAGAAGGCTTCAAAAGCAATAGGGTGCCTGTTGGGTTTATAGTTAGCTTTTGGAAGATAGTTGAGAGAGGATGCAGTTACGCACGTCCTGAAAGTGCTAGGGCATAGACCCGAGGACGGAAACTCCAGCACTGAAACAATTCGGCAGTGGACTGGGTCTACCTGCTTAGCAGACACTTGCTGCAGGGGAATACCTCTTGCTAATGCAATAGATGAGGCAATCCCTTTGGCTGAAAGAGCCCTGATTCCTAGAGGCGAAGTGAGGCCACGCGCCTCATAGGAGAGGGCAATAGCATGTCTCATCCAGCACATGTAGAAACTGCTCTGACCTACGCCACTAGCTGATGCGGTGGACGTAGATCTGGAGAGCACAAGCTGGACACAGCAAGTGAAGTCTCTCCTGCTCCGAAGCTGTAAGCGCGGAGGACAGAAGGCTTCAAGAGCAATAGGGTGCCTGTTGCGAGGAGGGAAACTCCAGCACTGAAACAATTCGGCAGTGGACTGGGTTTACCTGCTTAGCAGACACTTGCTGCAGGGGAATACCTCTTGCTAGTGCAATAGATGAGGCAATCCCTTTGACTGAAGGAGCCCTGATTCCTAGAGGCGAAGTGAGGCCACGCGCCTCATAGGAGAGGGCAATAGCATGTCTCATCCAGAACATGTAGAAACTGCTCTGACCTACGCCACTAGCTGATGCGGTGGACGTAGATCTGAAGAGCACAAGCTGGACACAGCAAGTGAAGTCTCTCCTGCTCCGAAGCTGTCAGCGCGGAGGACAGAAGGCTTCAAGAGCAATAGGGTGCCTGTTGGGCTTATGGAGCTTTCTGAAGATAGTTGAGAGAGGATGCAGTCACGTACGTCCTGAGAGTACTAGGGCACAGACCCGAGGAGGGAAACTCCAGCACTGAAACAATTCGGCAGTGGACTGGGTTTACCTGCTTAGCATATACTTGCTGCAGGGGAATTCCTCTTGCTAATGCAATAGATGAGGCAATCCCCAGGGTTGAAAGAGCCCTGATTCCCAGAGGCGAAGTGAACCCACGCGCCTCATAGGAGAGGGCAATAGCATCTCTCATCCAAAACATGTAGAAGCTGCTCTGACCTACGCCACTAGCTGATGCGGTGGACGTAAATCTGAAGAGCAGTAAAAGGCGAAGCACATCTTAGAAGGCAAGAGGTCCGCCTTGCTACATGAAAATCTCTCCCTGACTACTTCGGAGTGGGGTTACCATTCCCCGTGTGTCAGAGATAGACTGGACAGTACTACTGCTCCCGCATCCATGCTGGAATGTAAATCGCTCTGAGGGACAGGAACCTGGTGCGCTAGCAGTTAGCGGCGCGAGCACAGTCCGCCCTGGCGATAACATATGAGACTGCCATACTATTGTCCCCCGCCCTAGGACATGGCAGCCTCTCAACTGCTGGAGGAAGTGCTTTAGGGCCAGAAATAGAGCCATCATTTCGAGGCAATTGCTGTGCCATGCGAGAAGATAGCCTCTCCAGCTCCCTTGGGCTGGACAGTCATCAGAGACCGCACCCCAGCCTATGAGGGAAGCATCTGTCGTTAGCCTCAGTGACGACAAGATTAACTTAGAGTGGGACCCAAAGTAGAGACCGGGGTCTGAACCACGTAGAAAGGGTACGAAGCACCTGGCGCGTAACCCATATTGGGGATTGGCCCTAGTGATATCCCCTGGTTCTTAGCCACAACTTAGAATGCTCTCATGTGCAGAAGGTCCAAAGGTGTCACCGTGGATACAGCTGCCATGAGAGCTAGGATGTCTGAAAGTGATGGTCACTTTCTGGTCTAGCTTGTTTTCCTTGAGGGTGTTGAGAATGGGTTCGATACGAGCGGGAGACAGCTGTGCCCGCTTACGACCGAATCCCATATAGCACCCAATGTGTTGTCCTCTGCACAGGAAAGAGCACGCTTTCGTGGCGTTGGGTCCCAGTCCTGAGAACAGAGATGAGCTAGGACGACATGCTGATGTCGAAGCACTAGCCACCGGATGCCCTGGGACTCCCGTAAGAGCCAGGGCTAAATCCGTGCATTTTGTATGTGTGCGGGTGAGCTAGACCAATGGAAGGACCCGATACTGGTAAGCTTCGCCCCCGAAAGCGAACCTCAGGATCTCCCTGTGTTGTGGCAATGTTTCTGTATAAAAGTAAACGTCCTTAAATCGATTGTCAGAAACAATCGCTTGGTAGGGTTGAGAGCAATCACCTTTACAGTCAAGAACTGAACTGTATTCAATGATTTTCAGGTAGCGGGAGAGCCCGCAGAATCTGAAATATTGGACGCAGCCCCCGTTCCTCTTGGGAACCAAGAATACCGACTGTAGTAGCCTGACTCACTGTCTGGTGGGGGAACATGTTCCATTGCCCCCTTCCCCGGCAGCCTGTCAGCAGATGCGCACTTTCTGGTTTCATGGAAGTGGAGGCCACGCCATTGAAAACACAGAAGGTGAAGTGAGAACTGAATCCTGTAGTTCCTCTCTCCAGTGCTTAGTACCCAAGGAGATATACTTGGCAGTAGCTTCCACGCTGCCAGTTTCTCATAAAAGGGCAAAAAGTTTCGGCAGCTTGGTTAAACGGGGGGGAGGATGTTAGATGTTCGGCATCCTGAAGCATGGCAGGAAAAACCGAAGAACTAACAGCCTATAGGACACTGGTGTTGCCCGAACACCAGTGGTGGCGGAGCAAAACACCGACCTCCTGGGGGTGCCAGGGAGAACACATATTCGTTAAAAAGGAATTCTGGGTGCCTTTCCCTATTGGGGGGGCCACCCCCATTTATTTTATTTTATACACACATATATCCATATATATTTATTCATTCATTCATTCATTCATTTTCTATACCGCTTAATCCTGTGTTCAGGGTCGCGGGGGACCTGGAGCCTATCCCAGGAGACTTCGGGCACTAGGCGGGGTACACCCTGGACAGGGTGCCAATCATATATATTTATATTTATATATATATATATATATATATATATATATATATATATATACATATACATATATATTTTTAAATCAGTCTGACCTCCTGTGTGTAGTGGAGCACCAAGCTAACCCACTGCCTGAAAAGCTTTTCCCTCTAGGGCAGATAAAAGTCTACACAGCTAGAAAGGAAGTATAAGCTTACCAGGGAGGATGATGTCCCAGGAGAGAGATAGCCTGTGAAGCGTCTCTGCTATCTGGGCGTCATCATACAATCCCGCGTTTCCATATCGACTATATTTAAATAAACAAATAAGTCGATGGCATGAAAAACACAGCATGAATACAGCCTACTCCATGAAAGGGTTAACTCACATGAAGAGAGCTGAGAGGGGGGGGGGGGGGGGGGGGGGGGGAGAGAGCGTCATTGAGGCTCCGCCCCCCGGCCACCCGACAGAAGCTGCCGTCTACTGCTTGTTTTAGTGCTTAAGGCTATTTTCATCTCCGGTAAACAAGAGAGGAATCCTCGTGATGACAAACGCGGAAGAAAGGAGTTTTCTTACCTCCGTCTGCCGCAGCTCTGTCAGATGCACGAGTTTTAAGCCAGGAACGCGCGGCGGCTCGCAGCTTCTCACGGAATGCCCGGCGCGCGCAGCACTAGTCGAAGCAGTGTAGAGATCGCACTCCGATATGGATTATCACACACGGAGGGATTAAACTCGTCAAATCGGTGAGTTAAACACCTTCTTATTTTGCTGGTTTATCACAAGCACGCTTCACAACTAGGCATTGAAGACAAATGATCTGAGGTCGTTGCCGGCTCACCTGTTTTTATAACCTCCACCTACATCTAATCAGATGACGTCACCTGTCGAGGTTATATATAGCCAAAAACTTTGGCGTGTTTTCACAGCATGCTTCAACGACCGGCAACGCGACAAACTGGTTCCCATAGCGTTTTCACGCAGCATCGAGTGTAGCCTTGCTAGGGAACACTAGAACTTGAAATGTGCTATCCTCTGGTAAAAACCTGAAAATCTGAATGTAACTCCCATGTCCAAAGTCTCTAGGGTTCATGGAGTCAAAAAATAAAATCTCCCTTGACTTTGGCTTAAGGATCTGTAAAAGAAAATGACATTAGAAACCAGTAAGGACAGCAGAAAATTCTTGGCCAAAGCAAAACTGATGATACTGGACACACTGAGCTAAAATTGATCCTATTACAGTAATCTTAAAGTACTTTACTGTTGTAAAAAATAACTTCCTTCCATTAATGTAACTTAACATCTTGTTTTAAAACAAAGTATGATGATGTGCAGCAAACCTGACCTCAAAATTACTTTCAAAGTTTGGATAATAGGCTACCAACAAGAAAACAAGCTACAACATGAAATGTCTGGTTTGTTTCCCGTAATGCACACTTGAGTAATTATGACCATGTAACAACCAAAAAGTACAAAATTACATTATGCATAGCAGGCTAACATATGGAAAAATGTAACTTAACACATATAATCCAGTGCCCTGACTCCAGTGAGGGAAGTAAAATAAAGTCCTTGGTTGCAGCATCATCCTGTGAGAATCATGGTAAACCACAGTTGTGATGATTAATATTCTATATATGATTATTGATTTCTTGCACTAACTATTCATATTGCAAAATAAGCAAATCATTAAAATGTGTGCCACAAATTTTAAAGGATACTAACAGGTAAAGTTGGCCGAGGATCATTGTTATATGGGGGCAACCATGTGACCACCACATAACTGTTGACAGCAAACACATCCTTGCCCTAAAAGGATGCAGTGTGACATTAAACATTTTTCATATCCCCTGAAATACAAACAGAACAAAAGCCATCAAACTGACCTGTAAAGCTGCAAGTGCAGCTATGAGCTGAAAGCACTGATTAGCAATCTGATAAAAAGAATGGATGAATATTAGTAAAGTTGCATTTATATCAACCCTGTCAACAGCAAAATAATGCCTATGAATGGACATTTACCGTTGCCTCTAACTCATCAAAGGCCAAAGACCAAAAGTCACTTCTGTTTAATGTTTGGGCTGGGCTTAGCTGAAGTAAATCCTCACTTGGATCTTTGGCTCTATCCAAGACATAAGCCATCTGATAAAATGAAATAGACATTGTTATATAATTCCTACAAATATGAACAGTAATCCAGATAAAAAATACTCAAGACAACCATTGCAATATGAATAAATTACCAAATTCTGTTGTGCTGGGAGATACTCAACATCCCATATCCTCCTGTCTGCTTGTTCATCTGTCTGGCTTGTTGTTACACTTTGAACTAGGTGAGGTGGGCTAGGGCAGTCTTAAGAGAAAATCCATATTTGTAAGTGAATTTTTATGGTCTTAGTAAAGCTTGTTTATACAGTAGCAGAAGAAGGTTGGAAAAGTGTACAATTACAAGTGTAAACAATTAAATTACTGATTAGATAGATAGATAGACAGACAGACAGATAGATAGATAGATAGATAGATAGATAGATAGATAGATAGATAGATAGATAGATAGATAGATAGATAAACTGGACTAATCAGATTTAAAAATGTCCAGCTGTTATGTTCATACAGTAAAATACTTAATGTTGTACACAGTGTATTAAAACATATACAGGAACTGAACTCACAGTCTAAAACATTATAAACATTCATAATGACACACTGTTCATGTTCTGTGCTTAGATACAGAGTCACTTTTACTCCTTAATCTTCTGTTTCTAAACATGATATTTGTTTATGTGTTTATGCTTCTTTGTACACATATAACACCAGAGTCCAGTCTGTACCAAATGTAGAGTTTAACATTAGAACTAAAGAGCTGCTGAAGAAATGAGCTTAGATTAATCCTATTATTATTATTATTATTATTATTATTATTGTTATTGTTATTATTATTATAAACAGTTAACTAATTAGTTTAGACAAACAGAGGAGAAGCACAGAGAGCTGGAGACTCTTCAGAGACACATTCAGAGACTCACAGAGACTCACAGACTGAGGGAAGAAGTTCACCAGGAAACAGTGAGGAGTTTAATATATCAGAACCAGCAGCAGCTTTAGTTCACACTGCATGTAGGACTTTGGTGTGATTTCGCTGTTGCTGGTAAAAATCCCACATCGTAACAGAACTCTTTTATTGTGACTTGAGGTCAGAGGTCGGATATTTCCTAACATGTGTATGATTTTGTGCCACTATAACAAATACAGCTGTTAATAAACTCCTGGTGCTGTGAGAAATGTTATTACTGAAATCACACCAAACTCACAGAACAGTTACACACACAGTAGTGGCGGTGCTGAGAAAGTGTGTTAAGGAAACTGGTACTGTGTTACCACAGAAAAGGTCATCTCTACTCTAAATAAATGTTTATATAGATAATTACAATCTGATAAATATTTTGTCACTACTATTTACATATTTAAAAATTTATTAAATTAATAATTAAAATAATCAAATTGCACTAAAAAGAAGAGTTTTGAGGATTTTTTAAAAATAGTTTACAATACTTTTTAAAAAAAGTCTTGAGTACAGACATTTTCTCAGTTATGTGACACACTGCATTATTTCATGAAATTAACTGAAAGAGAGAGAGAGAGAGAGATTGGTGATTGATCATAATCATTTGTAATAAATCCCTTCACCAGTAGAGGGCAGACTGCTGATTATGTTTCTTTCTCATTATAGAAGTCAGATTGGGTCTTTATTTCTGTACATCAGTGGATGAGTAACAGCAGAACAGATCCATGCAGTAGGCGTGGTCACTAAAGCACTAAATTATATTCATTTCAGAACCAGGAAACATCTGCAGTGTGTCTAATAAATTCAGTTATGATCAGGTAACACTGTAGCTCAGCCACATCAGTTCCGGCCCTCCTGGTTCGAGTTGTTCATTTCCACTGGAACCTCAGACAGACCTGCAGCAGGTGATACACACAGACACACTGGGGCTCTGGATGATGAAGGACCATTCCTGCCCAAACACTCAAATACAAACACACACTAACACACACTATCATCATAACACACTAAGAAAAAATAACACACACACTGTACTACTGGAATTACTAATTCACACATTAATTCTAGATTAATAAAAAACAACACTGCACTGTGACACTCTAACACTGCTATACATCAGGACCAGCTTAATCATACACACATGAACACAGCTTTAATAATTTTTATTAACAATATTTCCAATACACATATGCACATGAAATTAGATGCTAATAAAATTACACAGCTAAAGAAATGCAAAATAATATTTTGATCCATAAAAAGGTTAAGTGCAATAAAGTGGAATGATACAGAGACAAATATAACTATAGCAATATATGAGTGAGAAAAGGCAAATGAACCAGTTAATTGAAATCATCTGGTTTCTCTCAGGCGGCACGTTAGCTTAGCACTGTCGCCGTGCACCTCCGGGGTCCGGGTTCGATTCCCACCTTGGCTCTGTGTGCGTTCCCAAAGACTGTCAATTAGTACCATGAGAATAATAAAAGGTCCAAATCAATCACCTGATGTAAACCTGATAGAAAAGATGTCCAGTCGACAGATTAGAACAGACTAGAACTGTCTAAGATCAGGTTAACGTCTTTATTCATGAAGAATTTAAAGCCGTCACTACAAACAAAGGCTTATAAATATCAGTTAGGGAGTTTAAAATGATTCCTTGTGCCATTCCATCTAATTGTACATTAATTAATAAATTTTTTTATGTATTGGAATATACTATTTTTAGCTGTGTAGTTAGTTTAGTTAATATCAGTGTCAGTGGGTCTCATTTAAATGGTGTTTAATAATGAAAAGCGATGCTGAATAATTGAATACTTGTTTCTCCGCACTGTAGACAGACAGACAGATATAAAGTCACATTAACAACAGCACATGAGTTAAACATGATTATAAACACGACACACTGTTCATGTTTTCTACACAGTTACAGTGTCAGTTGCATTACTTTAGTAGTAATAGTGACAACAGGACATAGTGTAAGCTAATTATTAACTATGTAGGTGAACTATGAACAGGGACAGGGTGTGAGGGAGGCAAAGATCTCTCAGTGACTGTAATGATAGTGAAAGTTCCTGACTTTGACCAACAGGTGTGACGGAGCCGTTAGACTTGATACAAATATTTTAGTTTCTCTGTGAAAAGCTAAAAAATTGTGTAATGCTCTCTGTAATGAGGTAAATAGTGAAGATGATCTGGTGTGAAATGTGGACAGACTTCAGCTAAAGCAGCAGATATGTTTATATGAGGAACAGAAAAGGTAAGAGGAGTTAGCATCATGCTAAAGTACATGTTAGTCACCAACCACTCAATAACCTGTTAAACTAATCCTCCAAATACACCGTGGAACTGTGCTTTCTAACAGTGTGTTTGTGTGAGTTAAGTTGTTTAAAAGGATGACTCTCTCTTTCTGTGTGTGTTTAGGATTTTATTAGTTTGAACCGACAGTAAGAGATAAAGATGGCGACTGCAAACAGTAAGTTACATTTACAGAGATACATTTATCTGTATTATTTACTGCAGATTAAACTAACTGTGTGTGTGTGTGTGTGTGTGTGTGTGTGTGTGTGTGTGTGTGTGTGTGTGTGTGTGTGTGTGTGTATGTGTTTCCTACACAGATGAGTTTAAACTCATTGGTCCCAGTGATACAGAGGAGTATAAACCCTCTGCTGTGACTCTCTCGTGTCGTCTGTCTCCTGAAATCAGTGCTGTTAACATGGAGATCCGGTGGTTTAAGGAGACAGACTGTGTTTGTGTCTATAAGAACAGACAGGTGACAGAGGGGAGACGTTACGAGGACAGAGTGAGTCTGTTCACTCAGGAGCTGGAGAGAGGAAACGTCTCCTTACAGCTGAGAGACTGTACACGGTCAGATGGAGGATACTACCTGTGTCAGGTCACTGATGGAGACAGAACAGAGGAGATTACAGTAGGGATGGGTAAGTGTTCCAGAACTCCACACTGTATAAACTCTACATCATCATCTGTGCTTCTCATCTCAGTAGATGAAACACACACTCAGTATTCAGTATGAGGTTCAGTATACAGGGTGCTAACGTGGAGTGGAGTTTATTTTAGTCCAATAAACAGTGAGTGTGTTTTTCACTCTGATACACACCTGCACAAGGGCCTAAAAGCAGCAGCTTGTACAAATACTAATTAAATAGTGATTGATAAGTGAATCACATGTTACTTTTCCTGATAATCAGGGATTCGATCAATATAACTTTACATCAGAGACATTTTTACATCAAAGAGGAAATTTAATTACACACTAAATGTGGCCTTTAGATTGTTAGAGTTATTTGATATTTAATAAAACAGATAATAAATATAGTGCTGAGAAACCAAACACACACATTGAGGTTAAAGTGAGACATACACTGGACTACTGACTAACCTCAACTAACCTCAACTATAAAGAGTAACTATTAAAAATGTAAAAATGTTAATTGGTCTGGATAAGGGTGTCTGCCAAATGCCATAAATGTAAATGTCTGATGTTTGAGATTTTTAGAGTAAGAATATCTGACTAGTGTTTAATAACAGGTGTATAACAGTCCAGAGAACACATTAGTTAGTCAGGTATCTGACTTGGCACACACTAATGCACTGTGTACACACTTCTCCACTTCTATACGGCTGTAAATTAATAACAGAGAGTAATAACAGGAGTTTACAGCTTTTAGTGTTGGACTTGTGTTTTACACAAATCAGTCCACAAACTGATCCACAAGTTCCCTCAGCTCCTGATTCTGCATTGGCATCAGATCCTCTCCCTGATGAATAAGGTGGCGGCTTTGCTCTGTGGCAGAGAGAGAGACAAGGGCTAAGAAGCGAGGAATTGCTTCAATCCACCATTTCAAAAGATTAATATGATACAGCTCAGTGCTTTTGCACTTACCCGGCTGTTGCAGACGATAGTTCACTGGCTCGACTCGTTCCACAACGGTTAAGGGTCCTTACCAACGGGCCTGGAAGGTGACTGTAGCACTGGGGAGAAGAAGCAGTACACGATCGCTCACCTTAAATACGCGTGACTGAGCCGGCTGGTCGTAGGCGTGCTTCTTCTTCTCTTGTGCCTCTTGTGTGTGCCGTCCCATGATAGCGAGAACTTTGTTGATATTTGTTTGAAGTTCCTGCACAAACTCACTTACAAACCTGAACGGTGAGCGCTGCTCCTCAAAGGCTTCCTTGGCAAACATCACACTTAAGTTTTGACATGAATGGCGTACCTTGGTCTGTGAGTACTTCTTTGGGGGGGCTGAAAGGGTACAATTAGGATAGGCAGTGGAATTAGCAGAGCGCCGAGTGGCGCAGTGGTAAAGTGCTCGTCCTATCATCCGGAGATCGCCGGTTCGAACCCCGGGTGATGCTGTAACCTCTCACAGCCGGAGGACTAAGAAAGAGCTGATTGGCCGAGCTCTCTCGGGGGGGAGGGATGAGAGGTACTCGTGCTCCCACATTAATCACGGCTCTACAGCCAATCAGGGGCGTCTGTGAGCTCGCGCACGCGGAAGGAGCGGCTAGCGCTTTCCTCCGAGTGTGTGACTCCGCCCCTAATGGTGCATGAGCAAGCAGTTCGAAAAGATGCGGTCGACTGACATCACGCGGTTCGGAGGAAACGTGATAGTCTTCGGCCCTCCTGGCTGAGTGGTAGTAGTAGCCTTAATGTGGGAGCCCCCTACTGACAGGGAGGAATTGGCCATGACTAAATCAGGGAGAAAATCGGGAAAAAATAAATTAATTAAAAAGTTTTTTAATGAAATAAAAGAAGTCGCGTACTGTACATCTGCATTGAGCCCCGGCCAGTGAAATCTGTACTTTATTTTCTCTATAGTGTTTTGCACGTCACAAGGTGACCTCCAAAGGGTGTGAAATGTTCCAGGTGCATCACAGTGTGGATTTTAGCCTGTGGAACGACCTGAGATCACATTGAGATTCACATTGTTTTGTATGATTATACATATAAGTTATTTTCTACAAAGAAATATAAGGCTGGCCGGAGCTGCGGGTCGTCACAACACACTCTTACAAGTGAAGCGCAGTCTTTCAAAGATTCTACATATTTACAGTTGAACCTTGGATTACGAACATAATTCATGTTGGCTGTGGATTTGCCCGTGACATTACAGTTAAAGCCTCGAACTCCATTATGGGAAATTATTGACTTTGGAAAAACTTGTAAAAGTAAAGATGTAAAATTGCGTCAGAGGCAGAAGCCTTGTTACATGAAGTTTTTTAGTCTTTAATAATCGGGTCTGAGCTTTAGGCAGAGATCACTCATGTAAGTAACACACTGCACATAGCAGTCTCACTGGACTTTTTGATGTTTTCAACAATAATTTTCTCTGCACATCTAATGGCAACTAAATGATCTGCTTATTCAGAGTTCAGTAGGAAACACCACCAGAAATGGAACTAATTAATGCTGTAATAATAACTCTAATAATAATTATTACTGCTGTAAGTAAATTTTTCCTGATTCAGATATAAATGTGAATGAACGTGGTGATGCTCAGCATTTTCATTCGATATGACGTGTCTTATTCACCAGTTGATCACAGATGTGTGTTACTGCACCCAGTATTTAATTGTTTAATTATAAATTATTTATTATTCACTATGTTGTTATATTAATATATATATATTAAACTTTTAGCTGAACATCTTTGAACTAAAAGCAAAGAATGAAGTTATTCTGACTGTAAATCAAAAGTTTTTCTCTTTATATTTTATCTAATATTACATTTCTCTCTGTTTCACACGACACCTTCAGCATGGGTGAGTAAATAACTCGACTTCACACTAATGATAAACATTTATATTTTATAAATTCAAATTCAAATTTCTAATTTTATTTGTCACATACACAGTCATACACAGTATAATATGCAGTGAAATGCTTACATGACCGCCAGTGACCTTAAAAAGAAAATAAAAGCTTGTACGTAAAATAAATATCAATAAAAGGAAATACTAAAGAAATAAATGTAACTAGTAAAATAAACTGTACAATAAGGGCATAATAAAAATATTGCAAAATATAGAAATATATATATATATATATGTCATGTTTCCTGCGGTGTCTGCGTCGGAGGTGTGTGCGCGGCATGATCGCGGAGGCGAGCTGACGGTTTAACAAAGTTCTTTATTTTTAAACAAAACATTAACTCCAACACAAACCAAACTATAACGACAAATGCTAGACGCCTGGCTGGAGTTCCGCCAGGCTATTTACAGTATAACAAACATAAACATAATCATCAAATTAACTTCCCTCGGTTCAGGTGAGCTTCTACGTCACCTGACCGAGGTGCAAACTGGGAAACGAAGTCAAAAACGAAACTTAAAACGAACTACAAAACAAAAACCAAAAATGGGCGTTAGGCGCCCTCTAGGGGTCAACTGTCACAGTACCCCACAAAAAAAAAATGCTCCTCTGGAGCATCATCGGAGACCCCGGACACCCACCCCAATGTTCTACCTTCCACCTCCTGACCGGGAGGCTGGGTGACGGGGCTGGAGACGTGCTCGGCCGTGGCAGAGCTGGAGACGTGCTCGGCCGTGGCAGAGCTGGAGACAGGCTCGGCCGTGGCAGAGCTGGAGACGTGCTCGGCCGTGGCAGGGCTGGAGACGTGCTCGGCCGTGGCAGGGTTGGAGACGTGCTCGGCAGTGGCAGGGCTGGAGACGTGCTCGGCCGTGGCAGGGCTGGAGACGTGCTCGGCCATGGCAGGGCTGGTGACGTGCTCGGCCGTGGCAGGGCTGGTGACGTGCTCGGCCGTGGCAGGGCTGGTGACGTGCTCGGCCGTGGCAGGGCTGGTGACGTGCTCGGCCGTGGCAGGGCTGGTGACGTGCTCGGCCGTGGCAGGGCTGGTGACGTGCTCGGCCGTGGCAGGGTTGGTGACGTGCTCGGCCGTGGCAGGGCTGGTGACGTCCTCGGCCGTGGCAGGGCTGGTGACATGCTCGGCCGTGGCAGGGCTGGCACTGCGCTCGACGACGGCGTTGGAGCGGTCACTGCGCTCGACGACGGCGTTGGAGCGGTCACTGCGCTCGACGACGGCGTTGGAGCGGTCACTGCGCTCGACGATGGCGTTGGAGCGGTCACTGCGCTCGACGACGGCGTTGGAGCGGTCACTGCGCTCGACGACGCCGTTGGAGCGGTCACTGCGCTTGACGACGGCGTTGGAGCGGTCACTGCGCTCGACGACAACGTTGGAGCTTGTGCAGAGCTCAACAGCGGCATTGGAGCGCGCACTGCGCTCGACGACAACGTTGGAGCTTGTGCAGAGCTCAACCGTGGCGTTGGAGTGTGCACTGCGCTCGACGACAACGTTGGAGCTTGTGCAGAGCTCAACCGCGGCGTTGGAGCGTGCCCTGCGCTCGACGGCGTTGGAGCGTGCCCTGCGCTCGACGGCGTTGGAGCGTGCACTGCGCTCGATGACAACGTTGGAGCTTGTGCAGAGCTCAACAGCGGCGTTGGAGCGTGCACTGTGCTCGACGACGGCGTTGGAGCGTGCCCTGCGCTCGACGACGGTGTTGGAGCGTGCACGGCGCTCGACGACGGCGTTGGAGCGTGCACGGCGCTCGACGACGGCGTTGGAGCGTGCACTGCGCTCGATGACAACGTTGGAGCGTGCACTGTGCTCGACGACGTTGGAGCGTGCACTGCGCTTGACGATAACGTTGGAGCTTGTGCAGAGCTCAACAGCAGCGTTGGAGCGTGCACTGCGCTCGACGACGTTGGAGCGTGCACTGCGCTCGACGACAACGTTGGAGCGTGCACTGCGCTCGACGACAACGTTGGAGCTTGTGCAGAGCTCAACAGCAGCGCTGGAGCGTGCACTGCGCCCGACGACGACATTGGAGCTTGGGCAGAGCTCAACAGCGGCGTTGGAGCGTGCATTGCGCTCGACGACGACGTTGGAGCTTGCTCGGCGCTCGACAGCGGCGTTGGAGCGTACTCGGCGCTCGACAGCGGCGTTGGAGCGTACTCGGCGCTCGACAGCGCCGTTGGAGCGTACTCGGCGCTCGACAGCGGCGTTGGAGCGTACTCGGCGCTCGACAGCGGCGTTGGAGCGTAATCGGCGCTCGACAGCGGCGTTGGAGTGTACTCGGCGCTCGGCATCGGCGTTGGAGTGTACTCGGCGCTCGACAGCGCCGTTGGAGCGTACTCGGCGCTCGACAGCGTCGTTGGGCCGTACTCGGCGCTCGACAGCGGCGTTGGGGCGTGCAGTGCGCTCGACGACGGCTCTGGAGCATGCAGTGCGCTCGACGACGGCTCTGGAGCGTGCAGTGCGTTCGACAGTTCAACGTCGTCCTCAAAGCCGGGAGGTGGCGGCAGAACAGGTGCGTGGGACAGCGGCTGCTGGCATGCTAGCTCGCTGTCCTCGAAGCCGGGAGGCGGCGGCAGAACTGATGCATCGGTCAGCGGCTGCTGACACGCTAGCTCGCTGTCCTCAAAGCCGGAAAGTGGCGTAGGAGTGTGCACCGCGCTCAACAGCGGCGTAGGAGCGTGCACTGCGCTCAACAGTGGCGTAGGAGCGTGCACCGCGCTCGCCGACGACGTTGGAGCTTGTGCAGGGCTCAACAGCGGCGTTGGGGCGTGCCCTGCGCTCGACGGCGTTGGAGCGTGCCCTGCGCTCGACGGCGTTGGAGCGTGCCCTGCGCTTGACGGCGTTGGAGCGTGCACTGCGCTCGACGGCGTTGGAGCGTGCACTGCGCTCGACGGCGTTGGAGCGTGCACTGCGCTCGACGGCGTGGGAGCGTGCACTGCGCTCGACGGCGTGGGAGCGTGCACTGCGCTCGACGGCGTGGGAGCGTGCACTGCGCTCGACGGCGTTGGAGCGTGCACTGCGCTCGACGGCGTTGGAGCGTGCACTGCGCTCGACAGCGGCGTAACGTCGTCCTCAAAGCCGGGAGGCTGCGGTAGAGCCGGTGCTTGGTGCAGCGGTTGCTGACACGCTAGTGCGCTGCTCTCGAAGCCTGGGGGAGGCAGAAGGATAACGCTCCCTAGCTCGCACGGAGACTGGATGATGGACACGCCGTTCTCCCCTCCGTGCAGACACGGCGCGCAGTCTTCCTTCGTGACAGGCTCAGGTAGTGGCCGGGGGAGGAGCGCATCGTCCAGACCCGGGAGGGGGATCGCTTCCGGGGCTACAGACTGGTTCTCCCGAACCTGGACGAACTGCAGTTGGAGCTGCAGTACCTGCTTGCGCAGGTCACGAATGCGCTCCTGGTTGGACTCCGCCCACCGCCCGTAGAAGCCTACCTCGTCGCCGTGCCGCAGCGGCGTCCAGTCCTCCATGCTCAGCTCCGGTGGTGGGGGAAGCGTGCTGTCCGCGCCTTCTTCAGGCAGTGGCCGTGGGAGGAGTGCATCGTCCAGATCCGAGAGAGGGATCACTTCCGGGACTACAGCTTGGTTCTCCCGAACCTGGACGAACTGCAGTTGGAGCTGCAGCACCTGCTCCCGCAGGTCATGAATGCACTCCTCGTTGCGTTCCGCCCACTGCCTGCAGAATCCTCCCGTCTCTCCCTCGGCCGCTACACCTCTCGGCGGTGTGCGCCGTAGGACGGGTCCGCAGCCTTCCCAGCTTCGCCTTGCCATTCTCTCTCTGGCTGTCATGCTGTCCTCCCGTGAGCTCGCTGGCTCGATGTGCTCACCATTTTTCCATCCTTGCCCCACTTCCATCTCGCCGTGCTCCTCGCTGGCCTCCAGCAGTTCCGCCAGCTCGTTAGATATAATAACTTCTCCTCCCAAGAAATTTCCTAGGAGGGGATCCTCCGCCATGCCTTTTTGTAGGTCTAGCATTCTGTCATGTTTCCTGCGGTGTCTGCGTCGGAGGTGTGTGCGCGGCATGATCGCGGAGGCGAGCTGACGGTTTAACAAAGTTCTTTATTTTTAAACAAAACATTAACTCCAACACAAACCAAACTATAACGACAAATGCTAGACGCCTGGCTGGAGTTCAGCCAGGCTATTTATAACAAACATAAACATAATCATCAAATTAACTTCCCTCGGTTCAGGTGAGCTTCTACGTCACCTGACCGAGGTGCAAACTGGGAAACGAAGTCAAAAACGAAACTTAAAACGAACTACAAAACAAAAACCAAAAACGGGCATTAGGCGCCCTCTAGGGGTCAACCGTCACATTATATTTATATATATATATATATATATATATATATATATATATATATATATATATATAATTTACAGTGACAATGGTTATGCAAATATGCATGAAAGGTGACTAGTGAAAGTGACATGTGCAATTGTCCAGATGTATAAATTGCAATTGTCCAGATGTATAAATATTTAGTGCAAGCGTGTATGAATGTGTCCATGATTGTCCAGTCAATGTTGTGAGCTTAAAAAGATATTATTAGTCCTGTGTGGAGGTGTGATTGTGATTGAGCGACCTTATCGCCTGCGGGAAGAAGCTCCTCCTCAGTCTCTCTGTGTTGGGCTTTAGGGAGCGGAATCGCTTCCCAGACCGCAACAAAGAGAACAGTCCATTACTGGGGTGACTGAGGTCCTTCACGATCTTCCTGGCCTTTGTCCAGCACCGCTTGCTGTAGATCGAGTGCAGGTCAGGGATCTCAGTGCGGATGATGCGCTCAGCTGATCGCACCACCCTCTGTAGAGCTCGTATGTCCTGCATGGTGCTGTTCCCGAACCAGGTCATGATGTTTCGCGTCAGGATGCTCTCTATGGTGCAGGAGTAGAAGTTCCTGAGCACCTTGGAGGGCAGTCTAAAATCTCTCAAGCGTCTGAGGTGGTACAGACGCTGCCGGGCCTTTTTCACCACAGTGTTGATGTGACAGGACCATGACAGGTCCTGAGTGATGTGAACACCGAGGTATCTGAAGCTGTCCACTCTCTCCACTGGGCTCCTGTTGATGACGGTGATCTGGTAGTTCCTCTCCTGCTTTGTACAAAAGTCCACTATCAGTTCCTTTGTCTTGCTGACGTTCAGGAGGAGATTGTTCCTCTGGCACCAGTTCTCCAGATTTCCAATCTCCTCTAGGTAGTCCGACTCATCATTGTTGGTGATCAGTCCGACCACGACGGTGACCAGGCGTTCAAAGCACTTCATCACTACTGAGGTAAGGGCTACAGGGCGATAGTCGTTGAGGGAAGCAGGATGTGGTTTCTTCGGGACAGGAACAGTGATGGACTATTTGAAGCATGTGGGGATCACCGACTGAGATAAAGAGATGTTGAATATCTCAGTGAACACAGGTGCTAGCTGGTCTGCGTAGGCTCTGAGAATGCGACCTGAGATGCCGTCTGGTCCTGCTGCTTTCCTGGTGTTCACTCTCCTGAAGGATCTCCTCACGTCGTGCTCGGTGATGATGAGCGCGTTCCCGGTGCTGGCAGTGTCTTCCTGTCTGCAGCCGGTAGCGCCGTTAGCATTAGCGCCGCTAGCATTAGCATAGCTAGCGTCTTTAGCTGCAGCATCGAAGCGAGCATAGAAGGTGTTCAGCTCGTCTGCCAGAGTCGCGTGTGCGTTCATCTTACCGGATGTTGGTGCTTTATACTCCTTAATTGTCCTTAATCCCTGCCACAGGCTCCTAGAGTCACTCTGTTGAAGCTGTGACTCTAGTTTTCTCCCGTAGCGCTGCTTCGCCTCTTTCACCGCCTTCCGGGCCTTGTATGATGCAGCCTTGTACAGTTCCATGTCCCCCGACGCAAGTCCCGTGTTGTAGGCAGCGGTGCGAGATCTCAGAGCGTCGCGGATGCTTTTATCCACCCAGGGCTTCTGGTTGGGAAACGTTCTGATTTCTCCACGGTATCGTCCACTAGCTTCCCAATTAATCCCACAACCGCTTCCGTAAACACGCTGACATCGTCATTGGAGCTGTTTCTGAACATGTCCCAGTCTGCGTCATCGAGTGCGTCCTGTAACGCGGCCACCGATTGGTCCGTCTAGCACGCGACCTCCCTCTGAATAGGAACTTCCTGTTTCAGCCATTGTTTGTATTTTGGCATGAGGAAGATGGCGGCATGGTCGGATTTACCAAACGCTGGACGAGATTGCGCCTTGTAGCCGTCCTTGACCGGTGTGTAACAATGATCTAGTGTCCCATTACCCCTGGTGGGGCAGGTGATGTGCTGATGAAAGTTCGGCGCTGCGCGTTTGAGGTTGGCACTATTAAAGTCCCCCGCCACACGTCCCGGTGTTGTGTCTGGTGCTGTGTGAGCGCCTCATGCAGCTCGCATAAGGCAATGTCTGTGTCCGCTTGTGGTGGTATATAAACGGCGCTGATTATGACCGATGTGAACTCCCGTGGAAGATAAAAACGGCGACACATGATGGACAGTAGTTCCAGGTTTGGTGTGCAGGAGCGTGTAAGAGGAACAACGCTCGTGCGGTTCCACCAGCTGTTGTTCACCATTAAGCACATGCCGCCTCCCCTTGACTTGAACTTGAGGTGAACTGAGAAGAACTCGGCTGGTTGTATGGCGTGGTCCGGCACCGCTCGGTTCAGCCATGTCTCAGTGAAGTAGAGGAGATTGCAGTCCCGAATGTCTCTCTGGAACTTTATCCTGGCCCTGAGGTCATCGAGTTTGTTCTCCAGTGACTGGACGTTGGTGAGCAGGATGCTAGGCAGAGGTGTGCACGGGATCTCAGCCTGTTCCTGACGCCGGCTCATTTCCCTCGGGACCGCAGCGTCGCGTCCATTGTTCTCCCTCAGGATCTCACTCGGCCAGCTCGGGTCCGGGGTTAAAAACGTCGAATTGTGAGTACATTGTGTACCAATAGAAACAAGAGTGTCTCTATCATACCTACTGTAATGTACTCAATGGTGGTGATTTTGCCGATTTTAAAACACTGAAAACTAACTTAAAGAACAAAAACAAAGAAAAGGTGGTCGGAGCAGTCGTGACGTCAGCCGACCTCACCGGCGCCATCTTGGAATCTAAACTCAGCACATGTATTAGATTTTAATTCAGGAATCAAATAGAAACATAAAAACATTTCAGATGATGTTTATGTGAAAGACTCTGATCAGTAAGTGAGATTCCACTTCCATCAGTCAGCTTCTTTCCCACAATGCACCTGTGTGTAACCACACTGTACTGGAATAATGTAGACAGAGACGTTTACCATGTCGAGTAAAAGACACAACAAACATGTAACATATAACACACACCACTGCCACACTCCATCAGAATCTCATACAGAATCATATAAGAATAAAAATATAACATTTCCCAGGATTCCTCTGGATGGAACAGTTCAGTATTTTTTCTATTATTTTAATAAGCTGTGACTCATAATTGTGTTCTTACTGAAACACAGAGTGACATGACATTTCCTGACACTTCAAAATAAACATAAATCAGAGCTTTAACAGTGTTCAGTGCTTGTAGACAGAATAATTGCCATCACTCGCTCTGCATAACAATCACACCATATTGTGAAAAAGCATTGAAGAGTTGACTCGGCCTAGCGTTTAGCCTCTTTAAGCTAACAGTAGTAAGTCATGTTAATGCACACAGCATAAAGACAACCTGACTGAACTGAGAACAGAAGTCCTTCACTTCATTTATTAAACTTCTATAATAGGAGAGAGGGATTTAGGAGTGAAAGAGAGAAAAACAGAACGAGATCACACATCTTCCCAAGTCTACTGCGACATACAGTATCATATGCTGTCGTAACCAATATATAGACGAGGCCGTAGCAAAGCACATCATTCTGTTATCTGTTCAGTTTATTACATTGATAAATGTCTGTGTTTATAATTAAAGGAAGTGGGAATCTGATATTCTGTATATTCCTTTATGTACTACAATAACACATAGATATATTACAGAATATTTAACTATAGATATAAAATACACAGGGGGAAATGCACATATACTGACATACTGTATATTGGTAAATACATGCAGATATCAGAAAATAGTATTTTACAATAAATCACAAGATATTTCTGTTCCTTAAGGGGAACTAGCGGTATATTAGCACAATGCTACATTATACAGATTTACTGTGTGTGATGACTGATTGTTGTCTAGTTTTCCTCTTTTTTAATAAGAAACACATCTGCTGTGTTTTAACCAGAGTAACAGTTCTTTCACATTTTCACATGAAACAATTCACATTTATAATCATGTATTAAATCTTCACTCTCTATTATTTACTTTCACAGGGCCCGTTCGGTGAGTATAAAGTCTTTTCTCTGGTAGTGATGTGTTGATGCTGCATGAATAATATATTTATTGTGCAGATGAAATAGATTGGTCTGTGCTGTGTGTTCAGACTGCAATAGCACATATAGTGTTCTGTAGTGAACACAACTGACTGTGATCGCTGGCAGAACATTCATCATGCTGTTGTCTAGTTTATCATTAGTGTTACACACACACACACACACACACAAACACACACACATCTGACCTACACACTGATACTGAGAGATACAAAGCTGAAGGTTTTTGTTTGATTGTAATTTTATAGTAATAACTCCTTTATAAAGTTACTGAGACTGACTAATATTACTGTAGTGTTCACTGTCCGGCTTCCCAAAGAGTCACACACACTAATATTTCATTTGCTCACAGGTTGTGTTGATGGTGTGTAATGTGGTGGATAATTCCTGTGTATAAATGCTTCCTCATGCTCACAGAGTCCAGCGTATGTCCAGGACATCTGGGAACAATAATGATGTATTGATGTAATAACCTGAACATTCAGTACATTTAATTAGATTATTTTTGTTCTGATTCGCCTCATTAACAAGTGGTTTTCTGATAGTCACACAGCTGTTTAGTCCCAATCCTGTGAGCTCTGTGATTTCTGCTGTCATTTATGTGTTATTTTTTTTAACGGCAACTTCTCCAAGTGTTTTCATAACTGATCATTCTCATCTATGATTTATATATCTAATATTATTAATTACCAAAGCATTTTTAGGAGTCTAATCAAACTTTCTTTGTATTTTTGTCGGATCATCAACTAAAAGGCATCTGGGTTATTCAGGTGAGTAATATGTACTAAACTACAGTGGTGTGAAAAACTATTTGCCCCCTTCCTGATTTCTTATTCTTTTGCATATTTATCACACTTAAATGTTTCTGCTCATCAAAAACCGTTAACTATTAGTCAAAAATAACATAATTGAACACAAAATGCAGTTTTTAAATGAAGGTTTATGTTATTAAGGGAGAAAAAAAACTCCAAATCTACATGGCCCTGTGTGAAAAAGTGATTGCCCCCCTTGTTAAAAAATAACTTAACTGTGGTTTATCACACCTGAGTTCAATTTCTGTCGTCACCCCCAGGCCTGATTACTACCACACCTGTTTCAATCAAGAAATCACTTAAATAGGAGCTACCTGACACAGAGAAGTAGACCAAAAGCACCTCAAAAGCTAGACATCATGCCAAGATCCAAAGAAATTCAGGAACAAATGAGAACAAAAGTAATTGAGATCTATCAGTCTGGTAAAGGTTATAAAGCCATTTCTAAAGCCTTGGGACTCCAGCGAACCACAGTGAGAGCCATTATCCACAAATGGCAAAAACATGGAACAGTGGTGAACCTTCACAGGAGTGGCCGGCCGACCAAAATTACCCCAAGAGCGCAGAGACAACTCATCCAAGAGGCCACAAAAGACCCCAGGACAACATCTAAAGAACTGCACGCCTCACTTGCCTCAATTAAGGTCAGTGTTCACGACTCCACCATAAGAAAGAGACTGGGCAAAAACGGCCTGCATGGCAGATTTCCAAGACGCAAACCACTTTTAAGCAAAAAGAACATTAAGGCTAGTCTTCATTTTGCTAAAAAACATCTCAATGATTGCCAGGACTTTTGGGAAAATACCTTGTGGACCGACGAGACAAAAGTTTAACTTTTTGGAAGGTGCGTGTCCCGTTACATCTGGCGTAAAAGTAACACTGTCACACACACCCGTGCTGCGACCGGCACTAGGACCTGGAAGTAAGACGGTCGCAAACCAGGAAGTATAAGAGGAGTAAACAAGCCATAGCTCCTCACTCTGTCATTGAGTTTGCCCATGTTGGTTCAGGTCGTTTCTCTGCTAAACCGTGAGTACTCACTTTCTTGGGTTATCTTTCTGATTCGAGTGTGTGTTTATAGGACGCGGGTTAAATTTGTGTTTTTCCCTTGCTCCGTTTTTGTGAGAGTCCTTAGACTAAATCGCGTGGTTATCCTGCCTACTCTCTTGCTTCCGCATTTGGGTTTACCATCCACGCTACATTGGGCTAACCGCTAAGGCTACGTCTTCTGGTCCACGCAGGTTAGTTCTGACAAACACAGCATTTCAGAAAAAGAACATCATACCAACAGTAAAATATGGTGGTGGTAGTGTGATGGTCTGGTGTTGTTTTGCTGCTTCAGGACCTGGAAGGCTTGCTGTGATAGATGGAACTATGAATTCTACTGTCTACCAAAAAATCCTGAAGGAGAATGTCCGGCCATCTGTTCGTCAACTCAAGTTGAAGCGATCTTGGGTGCTTCAGCAGGACAATGACCAAAAAACACACCAGCAAATCCACCTCTGAATGTCTGAAGAAAAACAAAATGAAGACTTTGGAGTGGCCTAGTCAAAGTCCTGACCTGAATCCTATTGAGATGTTGTGGCATGACCTTAAAAAGGCAGTTCATGCTAGAAAACCCTCAAATAAAGCTGAATTACAACAATTCTGCAAAGATGAGTGGGCCAAAATTCCTCCAGAGCGCTGTAAAAGACTCGTTGCAAGTTATCGCAAACGCTTGATTGCAGTTATTGCTGCTAAGGGTGGCCCAACCAGTTATTAGGTTCAGGGAGCAATTACTTTTTCACACAGGACCATGTAGGTTTGGATTTTTTTTCTCTCTAAATAATAAAACACCTCATTTAAAAACTGCATTTTGTGTTTACTTGTGTTATCTTTTACTAATAGCTAAATGTGTTTGATGATCAGAAACATTTTGTGTGACAAACATGCAAAAGAATAAGAAATCAGGAGGGGGGCAAATAGTTTTTCACACCACTGTATTAATCTTCATAAATCTCTTACTGATACTAGCAGCTTAAAAACATCTTAAATTGTTATAATAAGTCTATTACCCAGTGATGGGTTACTATGGTTACAGCTCACAGTGATGGTCAGAAAAACTATCACACAACTGACACATTGAATAGCAACATAAACATTGAGCTGTTTGTTAACACTAGAAGCACCGAGCAGCGGTCATCTGACCGCAAGGTGGAAAAAAAAAAAAAAACTTCACACTCGATCAAAATCCAGGACCCTCCTTTCATGACTTTTCCTAGATCTGTGAGCTTAATCACCCAGCATGCTTACATTTTTTAAATCGCACCTGTAAAAGCCAGGATAAAGCTATTTTGCTCTTATTTACGTGAAATCGCTGACAGCTGCGCGGCGGCGTGACGTTTCCTGCATTTTCCAACCTGCGATTCTCATTTCTCTCAGCAGATGGTGCAAGGGATCGCGCATACTATCTATGCGTCATTCAGTGTGTATATCTCAGGTTTCATTCATTCCATATATGCAGTTTATATATATATATATATATATATATATATATATATATATATATATCAATTATATCAGTATATATCAATATATATATATATATATCAATTTCACGGAAGCATATGCTTCGCCATATGACAATTCGCCATGCATTCCCGCATTGATAATCAGCGATATTTTATAAGGAGATTTAGGGTGCTTTCACACCTACAGCATTTGGTGCGCACCAAACGTGTTTGGTCCCTTGGTTTGGTTCGTTTGCGTTGATGTGAATGCAATCTCGGTACTTTGGTGCGCACCAAATCAATCGATCCGAGACCTGCCTGAAGGGGTGGTCTCGGATCGCTTTATCCGCTCTACTTTGGTGCAGTTCGCCTGGTGTGAAAGCAACCAAACCAAATCTGATGAAATGGTATAGTTTAATGCACTTTGGGTATAAGATACGGGGTTGCGGGTAAAATTATTTTCCCTTCCTGATGACTCGATTAAATTTTTCAAGCTCGACTCGCGATGAAATCAAACCGCGGAGAAACGTGGAGTGCCGAAGAAATTAAGTGCCTCTCTGTATTCACATTAAAGATGAAAAAATGTGTGGCTGGGCTGTTTCGATCAGCCAACGGATTACCTGATGGATCAGCAGGAAGATCGCCGGCTAATAACAAAGTGATCATTCAGGAGGAGGGCACGTCTCTCCCTGAAGTGGCGGCGATGCGCAGTCGGCGAGATGAATAAACCGGGAAGCTGGTTTGGAGTCACAGCCGCGAATCGTGTTCGAAATTAATTATCTGAAAATAATGATTTGCACGTACAATGCAGTGCGCGAGGATCAGCACCATGAGCGCAAAGCAAAGCTGTTCCTCCATGATTATTGAAAGTGCCGCGATTTTCTGAAAATAGTCTGTTTCCGGTGCCGATGGGCTTCGCGGTCTATTTTGGTTCGTTTAGAACTCTACATATGTGAAAGCAAACCGTACCAACATCTGTTTACTACATTGTAACATTTTTCTGACTGGTGCGGACTAAAGCAATCGAACTATAGGTGTGAAAGCACCCTTAGGGATTTAGCTCTACTTAATTTTATATCGTTTTGAGAAAATCCATTAGTTCGTTCATTTTATTTGAAGCTTCTGAAACTTCGGATGTTTTTTTGGTTAGATTAGTTCTGAACTCGCTCCCGTGAAACTATCACTAAAACAATGTAATGAGCCCTCCTGAGGATATAAAACTTAGAAATTATTAGAAATATAAAAATTATTATTGTGTTTGAATAAATAATCAGATCTACCACAGCAGATAATAAACTATGCTATGTCATAACCGAAGCAAACACCACGATTATGCCTCGTTTCGTTCGACGGGAACGTGGTTCACTTGGCCGCGGTGTATTATAAACCTGTGGAATGTTTCACTGTTTATGCTCAAATACTGTAAGAGTAATAAAAGCGAGTGAAATGTGGAAATGATGTGTGGCAACTCAATGAGAACTAAACCAAAGATTTCGGTAACTCCACTGAGTGTAACATCTGCATAGTGACACTGAACATCTTCACTTTTCCGTTTACCTCTGAAAAAAAAGCTGTATTTTGTTTGTTTATATTTAGAATTTTTATAACAGTAGAAGAAGTACGTGCGCGCACGCACACACATAGACACACACACACTCACACAGACACACACACTCCCCTGAGCCCTCGGGAAACATCCAATCACTTTCGGTATACAAATGAGTCAAGACGTAGCCTAACGTGGTGTCGCGTCGGATTTCAGCGGTCACGGAGTGGGAAGACTTTGAAGAAGCTGCAGTGACAGTAAACAGCTGAACAACTTCACTTTTCCGTTTACCTCTGAGACAAAAAAGCTGTATTTTGTTTGTTTATATTTAGGATTTTTATAGTAGTACGAGAAAGTTATAGTTTGGTCTGTGTACTGTAGTTCGCACCCTTGTAGAGAATAAATAAATGAATAACACTGTCACATCCGAACCACCTCAGCCCTGGAGAGAAAGATCCGGCTCACCGGATTACTGAGCCGTAGCTTTGTCTCCCCCTAGTGTGTCTACGTATGTCATTGTCACCCATTAACATCAGATAGAGATCACCTGTGTCCACCTCACGTGTCTCACTATTTAACCCAGCTGAACCCAAACTACACTGTCTGGTCATCCGTTATGCAACCTCACGTAACCCTTGTGTGTGTCTGTCTTCTCCCCCAGGTCTAAGCGGTATCTGCAGGCGAAGGCTCGCGAAGCAGGGCAGCTTCGAGTTCTGAGTAAATTCCTCTGTGGACCCAGAGAGGTTTCTGTTAGTTTCCTGGCATTCTCCAACGAGTAAATAGTCACTTGTATTCCCGCCTGCAGACCGCGCCTGGTAACCGACCAGAGGGTAGCACTTTAGTTAATCTTTATTTCATTTGAGAAAGAATTCTGTGTTCAATAAAGACTGTCCTTTTCCTGCACTTGCGTTGCGTGTGTGTGTGATACACAGAGAGAGAGAGAGCGACATGACAGATGACCAGACCCAATTCCGAAACGCAGTAGGAACGCCCCTGTCTGGAGACACTGTGCCCATGATGGACTATATCCGCAGGAAGCAGGGGCAAATGGACAGCCTAGCCAGGGCAATCAATGACCTCGCCCATAGTGTTCGGGACATCGCGACAGGTCAGGCGCCGCCCTCCGCGGCACCCAGGCGCCTCTCACGATCCCCCCCTCGAGCTGCTCCACCGGAAATCCACCGGGGGATCCCGAGGGCTGTAAAAAATTTCTCCTGGCCTGTGAGCTGTACCTCATGGACTATCCCGATCTGGACGATAGAGCAAAAATCAGTTTCGTCACACAACAGCTCACAGGTCCAGCGATGGACTGGGCCACCGCCATGTGGAGCATGGGCGGCCGGGACATGAGCGACTTCGTGCGGTTCCTCCGCGCCTTTCGCACGGTCTTTGATCATCCGGATCAGGGAAAGACGGGAGAACAGCGCCTACTGAGGCTAAAGCAGGGACAAGCCACCGTCGCGGAGTATGCTGTCAAATTTTAAATCTTGGCCGCGGAGAGCGAATGGTGCGAGAAGAGCTTGCTCGCCCGCTTCAGAGATGGACTACAGCCGGAAATTCAGTTAGAACTGGCATGCAGAGATGCGGAGATGGACCTGGATGAGAATATCCAGCTGGCCATCAAGCTAGATCAACACCTCCGCGGTCAAAAACGGCAGCCCTCCACTAAGATGGTAGGAGGCAGGTTCGAGCCGCGCCGACGCACCAGCCTCAGTAGAAGCCCAGCGGAGCCGCACGACAACCCACAAGCTGAGCCCATGGACGTGGGCACATCCCGGCTGTCCGCACAGGAGAGACGCCGCCAACTCACTGCGGGCTTATGCTTGTACTGCGGAGAGGGGGGACACCTCATAAAAGAATGCCCCTTATTACAAGTAACTCTGAGCACACCACCACGCACCACCCATTCCTTTTGTGTTAATGTCACCTTGTCTTATAATAATCATGTTGTGTCTGTTTCCCCCCTAATAGATTCCGGGTCGGCTGGGAATTTTATTTCATTTTCTCTTCTTTCCTCGATGCACGCTCCAGTGTCGAAGCTTCCAACCCCGATCGAGATTAAAGCTCTTGATGGCAATCCATTAGGTCAATCGCCAGTTAATATGATATACATGCCACCACGATTAACTTTCCCCGGCCACACTGAGGAGTTAAAATTTTATGTGATTTCCCAGATGAGTCAGCCCGTCGTGCTTGGCCTCCCATGGCTCTACTCCCATAACCCTAATTGGGCCGGCTCCCGCATCCTTTCATGGTCTCCTCGGTGCGCAAAATTCTGTACGCCATCGCCATTGATGGCCCAAACAACTACAGTCGAAAGTCCCCGCGCCCTAGTATCTACCCTAGTGCCATCAGAGTACGCTAACTTTCAAGACGTGTTTAGTGTTAGGGCAGCAGCACGACTTCCTCCTCACCGCCCGTGGGATTGTGCTATTGACCTCCTGCCGGGGAAAGCACCGCCGTGCTCGCGTATTTATCCATTGTCCCTGACAGAGACTAGGGCAATGGAGGAATATGTGAATGAGGCTCTCCAGCAGGGACTCATTAGTCGCTCCACGTCGCCCGCATCGGCAGGGTTCTTCTTCCTCGAAAAGAAAGGCGGGGGCCTTAGACCCTGTATTGATTATCAGGGACTCAATGCAATCACAGTAAAGTACAAGCACCGACTCCCCCTGGTCCCGGCCACGATCGACCTGCTCCGCGGTGTATCCATCTTTACTAAATTGGACCTCCGCAGCGCTTATAACCTCGTTCGTGTTCGCAAGGGTGACGAATGGAAGACTGCGTTTAGCACGACATCAGGTCATTATCAGTATAATGTGATGGCTTATGGACTGGTAAACGCACCTGCGGTGTTTCAGGGGTTCATGAACGACGTGTTCCGACGTATGTTAAACCGTTTTGTCTTAGTGTATCTAGATGATATCTTGGTATACTCGCGGTCATACCAGGAGCACGTTCATCATGTAACTGCCGTTCTCCGTCGCCTGAGGGAACATGGGCTCTATGCGAAGGCGGAGAAGTGCGAGTTTCACAAAAAGGAGGTTGCATTTCTGGGCTATCGCATAGGGCCACTGGGGGTTCAGATGGACGCAGCCAAAGTCAGGTCGGTACTACAATGGCCAGAGCCCACCTCAGTGAAGGCGCTACAAAGTTTCCTCGGGTTTGCCAATTTTTACCGGCGCTTTATTAGGCGCTATAGTACATTGGCAGCACCGCTCTCCAGCTTATTACAGGGTAAACCACGGCGATTAAGCCGGTTCATGCCGGAAGCGCGCCTCGCATTCCAGCGTCTAAAACAAGCTTTTACATCAGCACCCATATTAAAACTTCCCGATTCTAATAAGCCCTTCGTAGTTGAGGTCGACGCGTCAGAGGTAGGACTAAGAGCGGTACTGTCACAGCGCCATGGCCACCCAGAGAAGCTTTACCCCTGTGCTTTCTTTTCGTGGAAGTTGACACCTGCCGAGTGCAATTATGATATCGGTAATCGCGAACTGCTAGCAATAAAAGCGGCGTTAGAGGAGTGGCGGCATTGGTTGGAGGGAGCAGAACATCCCTTCATGGTACTAACAGATCACCGGAACCTCGAGTACCTCCAACAAGCAAAGAGACTGAACCCTCGTCAAGCCCGCTGGGCACTGTTTTTCACTCGTTTCGACTTCATCATTACATATCGCCCCGGTTCGAAAAATTTAAAGGCGGACGCCCTATCCCGCTGTTTCGCGTCGCCGGACCGAACACCGGTTCCGGAACCCATTTTGCCCACGTCACTCGTGGTGGCTCCGATCGCGTGGGACTTCGACGCGGAGATAGCCCAGGCGACACGGTCCGAACCCGTGCCGTCGAGCTGTCCTCCGGGCCGAACCTACGTGCCGGACGCACTACGAGAACGGGTGACGATGGATGCACATACCAATCTCTCATCTGGACACCCCGGCGAATTAAGAACCTTAAAACTGCTAGAACCTAAGTTCTGGTGGCCAAATATGCACGGAACAGTGAAAACAGTCGTTTCGTCTTGCGCTACCTGTGCAGCCACTAAAAGTCCCCGAGGGTTGCCAGTTGGTAAATTAATGCCCTTGCCAACACCTAACAGACCGTGGTCACACCTAGCTGTGGACTTTGTGACGGACCTGCCAGTGTCAAAAGGGTACACGATAGTCTTAGTAGTAGTGGATCGCTTCTCTAAAGGCTGTCGCTTTATTCCGTTCTGCTCTCTCCCGACCGCCTTCCAGGTGACAGAAGCCTTATTCAATACAGTGTTTCGCTACTATGGTATTCCGGAGCACATCGTTTCCGATCGGGGTCCCCAATTCATCGCTAATGTCTGGAAAGCTTTTTTCCAGAAATTGGGGACCACAGTTAGTCTAACGTCAGGCTATCACCCCGAGTCTAATGGACAGGCAGAGCGGACTGTTCAGGACCTCGGGAGGTTCCTTCGCGCATATTTTAGTAGTCGACAACATGAATGGGCAGACTGTTTATTCTGGGCGGAATATGCGCGAAATTCTTTACGACACTCCTCAACCGGCCTAACGCTGTTTCAATGCGTGCTCGGATATCAGCCACCGCTCTGTCCATGGGATGCCACTCCCACCGATATCCCCATGGTGGATGAGTGGTTCAAGAAAGCGGAAAAAGTATGGGAGTGGGCATACCCACATCTCCCAAGCAAAAAATTCGCCGATAGGCGGCGAAGGGAAAGTCCTCCGCTCCAGGTAGGAGATCGGGTTTGGCTCTCGACAAAGGACCTCTCTCTCAACCTCCCCTGTCGTAAGCTCTCCCCCAGGTTTATTGGTCCCTTCCCTATAATATCCCAAGTTAACCCTGTTTCATTCAAATTACAACTACCCACACACATGCGTATTAATCCCGTTTTTCATGTTTCTCTTCTCAGGCCAGTGATACGGGGGCCGCTGGACGGAGGTGTCGTAGACCCTTCGCTCCCCAGGGCTGTGGAGATCGAGGGCGCTCCAGCGTTTAGAGTCCAACAACTATTGGACTCCCGGAGGCGGGGGGGCTCCCTCCACTATCTAGTGGAATGGGAGGGGTATGGGCCGGAGGAACGCAGCTGGGTTCCGGCAAGGGACATACTGAGCCCGGAACTCATTTCCGAGTTTCATCGGGCTCGGCCGGATCGTCCTGCGCCACGACCTCCAGGCCGACCTGCCCGCCGGCAATTCCATCAGGCCGGTGGGTCTCTAACCCCTTTGGTAACTCAAGGGAAGCGCCCACCTCCCCTTTAGGTAGCCGGTCCTGGAGGGGGGGGTAAAGTCACATCCGTACCACCTCAGCCCCGGAGAGAAAGATCCGGCTCACCGGATTACTGAGCTGTAGCTTTGTCTCCCCCTAGTGTGTCTACGTATGTCATTGTCATCCATTAACATCAGATAGAGATCACCTGTGTCCACCTCACGTGTCTCACTATTTAACCCAGCCGAACCCACACTACACTGTCTGGTCACCGTTATGCAAACTCACGTAACCCATGCGTGTGTCTGTCTTCTCCCCCAGGTCTAAGCGGTATCTGCAGGTGAAGGCTCGCGAAGCAGGGCAGCTTCGAGTTCTGAGTAAATTCCTCTGTGGACCCACAGAGGTTTCTGTTAGTTTCCTGGCATTCTCCGACGAGTAAATAGTCACTTGTATTCCCGCCTGCAGACCGCGCCTGGTAACCGACCGGAGGGTCGCACTTTAGTTAATCTTTGTTTCATTTGAGAAAGAATTCTGTGTTCAATAAAGACTGTCTTTTTCCTGCACTTGCGTTGCGTGTGTGTGTGTGATACACAGAGAGAGAGAGAGCGACATGACAAACACCTTCATATCCCCTCTCAAGAGAGTGCCATAGTCTATTGTTAGTTTTAATGATTTGGCTGAAACTAATTATCACTACATATGTACCCTAACACCATTGATCATGAGTTTCAGCTGAACCTAATTCTATACTTGTAAGAGAAAATGTAGATGCAGATTCCAAATGTGTATTTATATAATAGATAGATAGATAGATAGATAGATAGATAGATAGATAGATAGATAGATAGACAGATAGACAGACAGATAGATAGATATAGGCTATTCCTAAAATGTATATATTACAAGTTGATAAACTGATCTCAAGGGAGGTGTGTCTGTACGTGTGTGTGTGTATGTGTGTATGTGCGTGTGCGCTGCAGCCTGTCCTTTTTTCAGCGGATTTTTCCGCTACCGCAGATCAGTTATCTTTTACAGAGAAAAACCGTTATTTTTACAGATTTTTCCTACATTTATACAATTAAACACCTTCATTAAACGATCAGCACTATATGTTTAGCAGTGAAACACCATTATTTTACAGACTTTTCCCAAAATGTATATGATTTAACACATTCATTAAAACAGCACTAGACGTGTAGCAGCAAAATGTTTTTATTTTACAGAATAAAATTATTACAATCAAACACCTTCAATAAAGCATTAGGCATTTAGCAGGAAACACTGTTATTTACAGATTTTTCATAAATTGAAGATCAAACACTTTCAAACAAAGCAATAACACAAAACCCCTGATATTTAACTTTTTTTCATAAATTCCTATGAATACACATGTTCAATAACGTGTTAACTCAAACTCAACATTACAATATTTGTAAAAAATAGTCTGTAGAACTGTGACACAGTATAGTACAGGTATGATGCAAAATACAATAAAAAGGAGTTCAGTTTTATAGCATTACAGTAAAATCCTAAAATGAAAAACAATGAAATATTTAGACTATTGTGCTATAACAGTGAAACATTCTCTCTCACAAACTTAAACATTGCTGTGAAACATCCTTGACTAACAACCTATGAAGAAATGAACAATCTCAAACAATATTCTCAATGTTCCAATTAAAGTTGGATTGGAAACTTTATTACAAATATAGTACAATGTGGTTCCCTTTTTAACTCTATTGTTCTTATATAATGTATGTGTACAAATAACTTAAACTTTTAGTTCAGAATCCTAATGTCTTAGTGCAAAGTCAAAAAAGGTTTCTCTAACGTTTTTGGTACAAAAATGACACCATAGTTCCCCTCATACAAGCTAAATATCAAAATGTAATTTAAAGCGCTGCTTTAAAACAGCTACACAGCAAATACATTATCCTTGTGTCAGAATATGCAGGCATGCATTAAGAAAGCTGATGGCTAGATTGCCATGGTGATATTTCAGAACAACTGTAATACAAAAATATATATTTTTGATAAGTATCAGTCTCCTAAATTCTCTTCACATTCTTTGAAGGCATGAAGCAGATACTATAGCCTACATGTACTGTAAGTGTAGAATAATCTTTTAAAAAGTTATGAAAAAATGCTAAACTTGCATCTTAGAACTTAAATATCAAATTATTATAAAACTAATATGATTTACCTCAAAATTACAAAGAAAAACAAAAAAATTTTTGTATGGACATTAACCTTTATCTAATGAGTTTTGTATTTAATTACAATTTATTATTGTAATTTTACATAAAGTTCAAAAACAGAAAAAACACAGTAAAAATAATACGGTATTTTTACTGTTAAAAAATGGAAAAAAAAGGTCATTTTTCAATATTGAAATAATCCTTAAAAAACAGTCGACTTCGTAATTTTCAGATAATGTCTGTAATTTTACAGAGATTTGTATGTAGTTTAAAAAAAAGGAAAACTACTATAAAATTTGAAAGTTATTTTCCGTAAATTTAGAACTTTTTTTCAGTGTACATATTTAATTGAACATGAGGATCTGTGTAGAGACCCAACACCAGGAACAACATTAATTTACTTAAAACCATTTTATTAAAATCTGTAGAACAAATTTAATGTCACTTCAGAGAACAAATCCATGAGAAACTCTCAGTGTCTGAATTGTGTTGTGTGTTTTAATCACGGCTGACTGATGGTCATGAAAGTATAAGTCAGATAACAAACATTGTCTTTAAAAAATATATAAATATCTGGGACTGTTGACTTTCATGCATAAGTATATTAATATATTGTGTTATTGTGTGAAAACACAATATTTTGCAGCCAAATAATAATAATAATAATAATAATAATAATAATAAACACATCCAGATACTTGATTCTCCTGTAGACGGGAGGATGTTTATCTCTCATTTAACAATCAGGTTAGTGTATAGTGTTAGTAATATCACCTGTCACACACACACGCACACACACGCACACACACACACACACACACACACAGTGATGTGAACAGAGAAACACTTCAAGTTTATTTAACACTTTATTTACATACAGTATGGAGTCGGGTATAAAACCTTCACACTGATTTATTCTCTTTCACAGAGAGACAGAGAATGGACAGAAGATGAGAGAATGAAAATGAAGAACTCGGCTCTACAGACTGGTGAGTGTGGAAGGAGCTACAAAAGTAAACACACCTGATCATGTGTTGTACAGTAAAGTGTTCAATAGTGAGATCTCCAGTAAACATCTGAAACTCACAACTTTATTTCCACACTCTCTATTATTATATTCTCTATTATAAAAATTATTTAAATATTATAGAGAAAGCACACAGAAAGTGTTTATGGAGGAGTAAAAACTTAGTGATATTCACTATACACACTTAACTTTTAATATCTGTAACTATGAATTAATCTAAGTCACACGTTTTAAACTCAAGGCGCTGAGTCCAAACACACCTTAAATGGGATTCAGTGATTGATGCCGAATCCTGAAACACATCTGAAACACATCACCCAGTGTACAGAGCAATAAATACAGTCTGCTGGGGAAAAGAAAAGATGAGAGAGAGACAGGAGACTAAGTACATGTCAGTTCCTAACAGAGACAGTCCTGTGTGAGTTCTCCATCAATCTCCTAATGTTAGATAGTTTTAATGTTTGAAAAAAAAATAAAAATCTAAAAACAACAACAAAAACAGCGTCAGTATAACTAATGTTATCACTTGATATTTCAAACAGTTGTTTACTTTGTTCTTCTTTTTTAAGACTCGATCCTACTTTCAATGCCTAGTTTAACAGATGTTAATTACCAGAAAAATATATTTAAAAATAAATAGTTGTAGTTGATGGGCTGTTAAATAATGTTAAATAATGCTTACATGTTATGGGTGTTATTTGAGTTTGACATCCTGCTCTAAAGCTGGTATTCTCACCCAGTGGGGCGTGGCTGTTGTACTGTTACATTAGAATATCAGAGTCCCGATGGACACATCATCAGATAGAGACAAATGTTTTGCCACTAACTAGCTAATGTTTGGACACAGTTACAAAATGGAGAACCTTTTGTAATAAAACTATGATGTGTGAGATAAACCTGTGCTAGTGAACGCTCCAAGACATGTGCTGTAATGTATTCAGTGACGTTAAATACATTAATTGTGTATTTATAGGGGCAGGCAGTGTGTTGAATGTTCTGAAATCATGTCAAATGAAGCTAAAAAAACATCAAAGCTCAGAGACACTTAAACACAAAGCACCCAAGATGTGTTGGGAAGCCAAAAGAATATTTTCTAATGAAAAGGGTCGTGTTTCTGGTACAACAGAAGGTCATCACAATATTAACAGTGCAGTCAGAAGCGTTGTTGAAAGATAGTTATTTGGTTTCTGCTCATATAGATGGAGCTTGTTTTGTATAACGGTTAAGATTTGTGTAAGGAGTTAATGGGGAACCGACTGCAAACACAATTCAGTCCATACCACTGTCTACTGACACCATTAGCAGAAGAATTGTTCTCATGACTGATGACATTGAATGTCAACTTGTGGAAAGAATAAAGACATCCCAATCATTTACCATACAGGGGGACAAGTTCACTAATCTTTGCAACGTCCCACCTAGTCTTGATCTGCTCATTTCCAAGCAAGTCCAGGTGTCTCACTAGTGGGAAATGGAATATTTATTTTAGTCGTTACAGCTGACTGTCATGTCTCTTCAGTAATGCGGACGCAAATGCAGGCCTTGAACAAGAAATAGTCTTTATTTACAAAACACAACTCAAAAATCCACTCCCAACCAAAAACTATAAACTTAACGAAAGACGTCCAAAAAGCATGGGAGTCCTTCTCTTTCTTTTACGAGATACCGGTTTTCCTTTGCTTGCTGTAACCTTGGGAGTTCCAGGCTCCTTTTTAGTCCTGGAGGGGGAAACAAGCAGAACACATACATCACACATGCACGCACAACGGTGGACAGACATGGGACTCCGGGGTCGGCTGGTATAAATAGAGAGAGACAAAAGGATGCACAGGTGTTCTTCATAATTAGATATGGTGAAAGACATACACACATAGACACACTAGGGGGAGACAAAGCAACGGCTCAGTAATCCGGGGAGCTGGATCTCACTCCCCGAGGCTGTGGTGGTCCAGATGTTATAGTACCCCCCCCCCCTCCAGAACCGGCTTCTGGAGGAAGGCGAGGGCGTCCCCTATGCCCGGAGGACGGGCCGCTGGGCGATCCGGCCGTGCTCGGTGGAATTCTGCGATGAGTTCGTGACTCAAAATGTCTCGTGCCAGGACCCAGCTCCGTTCCTCCGGGCCGTAGCCCTCCCACTCAAGTAGATACTGCAGAGCCCCCGCTCTCCTCCGTGAGTCCAGCAGTTCTTTGACTCGGAACGCCGGGGCACCCTCTATTTCCACAGCCCCGGGGAGCGACAGTTCCGCTGCTCCTTCATCCAGTGGTCCCCGAACCACCGGCCTGAGAAGAGAGACATGGAAGACAGGGCAAGTACATAGGTGTGCTGGGAGTTTTAGTTTAAAAGACACTGGGTTTACTTGTGCGGTGATGGGGAAAGGGCCTATGAAACTGGGGGAGAGTTTTCTGCATGGGAGATTGAGGTGGAGGTCCTATGTTGAGAGCCATACCCGATCTGCCCGTTAAATTCGGGGTGATACAGTAGCCCAACGTTAGGCTAACATTCATTCATTCATTCATTTTCTATACCGCTTAATCCTGTGTTCAGGGTCGTGGGGGACCTGGAGCCTATCCCAGGAGACTTCGGGCACTAGGCGGGGTACACCCTGGACAGGGTGCCAATCCATCGCAGGGCACACACACATACACACACTCACACACCCAATCACACACTACGGGCAATTTAGGAACGCCAATTAGCCTAACCTGTCATATTTTTGGACTGCGGGAGGAAACCGGAGTACCTGGAGGAAACCCACCAAGCACGGGGAGAACATGCAAACTCAGAGACGGGAATCGAGCCTGGCCGGGGAATCGAACCCAGACCCTGGAGGTGCAAGGCGACAGTGCTAACCACTACACCACCGCGCCGCCGTTAGGCTAACAGTGGTCCCCAATTTCTGGAAGAACGCTTTCCAGACCCTGGCGATGAATTGGGGACCACGATCGGAAACAATATCTTCCGGTATGCCGTAGCAGCGAAACACTGAAGTGAATAGGGTTTCTGCCACCTGGAGGGCTGACGGGAGGGAGTGAAACGGAATGAACTTGCATCCTTTAGAAAATCTGTCCACTACTACTAGGATTGTAGTGTACCCTTTAGATACCGGCAGATCTGTGACAAAGTCCACGGCGATGTGGGACCACGGTCTGTTTGGTATTGGCAGGGGATTTAATTTTCCAACAGGAAGAGTACGTGGGGTTTTGGTAGTCGCACACACTGCACAAGATAAAACTACCTTCTTCACGGTTTCCCGCAGTTTTGGCCACCAGAAATTTGGTTCTAGTAGGTGCTGGGTGCGTGAGATGCCGGGGTGACCTGATGCAAGGCTCGTATGAGCCGCGATCGTCACTCGCTCGTGTAGTGGCTCCGGCACGTAGGTTCGATTCGGAGGGCAGTCCCTAGGCACGGGGTTGGACCGCGCCCACTGAACTATCTCCGACTCGATGTCCCACGCGATCGGCGCCACCACGAGTGATGATGGCAAGATAGGCTCCGGAGTGATAATGGGCTCCGGCGACGGATAATAGCGGGAAAGCGCGTCCGCTTTTAGATTTTTAGAGCCGGGGCGATATGTAATAGTGAATTGGAAATGCGTGAAGAAGAGCGCCAATCGGGCTTGACGTGAGTTTAACCTTTTTGCTTGTTGGAGGTACTCCAAATTTCGATGATCCGTGAGCACCGTGAATGGATGTTTCGCTCCCTCTAGCCAGTGTCTCCACTCCTCCAGCTTTCACTGCCAGCAGCTCTCTGTTACCGATATCATAATTCCGCTCGGCAGGTGTTAGTTTCCTAGAAAAGAAAGTGCAGGGGTGGAGTTTCTCAGGGTGGCCGTGGCGATGTGACAGGACCGCCCCCACGCCTACTTCTGATGCATCGACCTCGACTACAAAGGGCTTCTCCGGTTTAGGTAGTTTTAACACAGGTGCGGTTGTAAATGCTGTTTTTAGGCGTTGAAACGCGCTTCGCGCTTCCACTGGGAACTCGTGAAGGCGTTTCGGTTTCCCTATTAACAGTGAGGTGAGGGGCGCTGCCACCATACTGTAGCCCTGAATAAATCACCTATAAAAATTGGCAAACCCCAGGAATCCCTGTAGCTCCTTAACTGACGTCGGTTCCGGCCATTGTTGTACCGCCGCGACTTTGGTCGGTTCCATCTCGACCCCCAGTGGCCCTATGTGATAGCCGAGGAATGCCACCTCCCTCTGGTGAAAGGTGCACTTCTCTGCCTTCACATAGAGCCCGTGTTTGCGCAGGCGACGAAAGACAGCAGTTACATGAAGAACGTGTTCCGAATATGACCGCGAATATATCAGGATATCATCCAGGCATATTATAACGAAACGGTTAAACATATCCCGAAACACGTCGTTCATGAACCCCTGAAACACCGCAGGTGCGTTTACCAGTCCATATGCCATTACATTGTACTGATAATGCCCAGATGTAGTGCCAAACGCCGTCTTCCATTCATCGCCCTTACGCACACGAACGAGGTTATATGCACTGCGGAGGTCGAGTTTGGTGAAGATGGAAGCACCTCGGAGTTGGTCGATAGCGGCCGGAACCAGGGGCAGTGGGTGCATATATTTTACTGTTACTGCATTCAGCCCTCTATAATCAATACAGGGGTGTAAGCCCCCCCTTTCTTCTCTATGAAAAAAAAACCTGCCGAGGTGGGAGACGTGGACCTGCTGATGAGCCCCTGCTGAAGTGCCTCACTCACGTATTCCTCCATTGCCCTGGTTTCTGCCACTGACAATGGATAAACACGCGAGCAAGGAGGTGTCTTCCCCGGCAACAGCTCAATCACGCAGTCCCATGGGCGGTGAGGGGGAAGTCGTGCAGCTGCCCTAACACTAAACACATCCTTAAATCGCATATACTCTGATGGTACAGTAAAGATTACTTGGGCAGTCGGGCTCTCAATGGTTGTGGTTTGGACCGCCAATGTAGGCGGTGTACAGAATTTCGCGCATCGCGGGGACCAAGAAGTGATGCGGGGCTTGGTCCAATCGAAATTGGGGTTGTGGGCGCTAAGCCATGGGAGACCTAGCACGACGGAATGGTCTGACCGAGGGAGCACGTAAAATTTTAGCTCCTCCATGTGACCGGGGAATGTTAACCGGAGGGGCGCAGTAATTAATTTAACGGGTGACTGATCCAAATCTCGACCATCTAGAGCTTTAATAGATATCGGATATGGAAGTTTCGACACGGGAGCTTGCAGCGAGGAAATTAGGGTAGAAGAAATGAAGTTCCCAGCCGCCCCGGAATCTATCAGGGGAAAAACAGACACAACACGATTATTCACTGTTAACTGGGCTTTTACACAAAAAGGTTGATGAGTGCGGGGTGGTGTGTGTAGTGTTACTTTTCGTAACGGGCAGTCTCGGATGCGATGATCATTCCCCCCACAGTAAAGACACAACCCTGATGTCAACCATCTTCTCCTCTTGGCAGGGGAGAGATGGGAAGTACTCACATCCATGGGCTCCGGCCGGTTCGTTTCAGGCGCTACGGGAGGTGGTCGACGTGGTTGTTCGCCGGTTCTTGTCTAACCCTCGGCCGGGAGCGTTGGCTGCGCAGGTGCTGGTCCAGTTGGATCGCCAGGTTGATCGTTTGATTCAGGGAGAGGCCCGTATCCCGGCACGCTAGCCTCGGGCAGGAGCCCGTCCCTGAACCTGGCGAGGAGGCTCTTCTCGCACCAGCCACTCTCCGCAGCCATCACTCGGAACCGGATGGCGTAGTCGGCAACGGGAAGGTTCCCTTGACACAGCCTCATGAGTCTTTGTTCTCCCGAGCGTCCCTGATCTGGATGGTCGAACACGGCCTTCATTGCCCCGATGAAGCTGCTGTAGCAGCACGCGAGCTCCCCGCCTGTGCTCCAGACCGCCGCCGCCCAATCCATGGCTGGTCCTGTGAGCTGTTGGATGACGAACCGAATCCTCTGCTGGTCCGTCATGTCAGGATAGTCAGTCAGGTACAGCTCACAGGCCATGACGAATCGTCTGCATCCCTCGGGATCACCGGCATACCTTTCCGGAGGAGCCGCGCGGGGTGGTGACGGTGCGGAGCGCCTCGATGGTCCGGCGGTGGGCTGGTCTGGCCGAGCCAGTTCTTTCACGCAGTGGGCGAGGTTGCTCACAGCTCGTGCCATGCTGTCGATTTCTTTTTGCTGCATTTTCATGTACTGCATCAGGGTTTCATCCTCCGGCAGGGGGACACCTGCTGCGTCCTGATAGGTCTGTTCATCTGTCATGTCTCTTCAGTAATGCGGACGCAAATGCAGGCCTTGAACAAAAAATAGTCTTTATTTACAAAACACAACTCAAAAATCCACTCCCAACCAAAAACTATAAACTTAACGAAAAACGTCCAAAAAGCATGGGAGTCCTTCTCTTTCTTTTACGAGATACCGGTTTTCCTTTGCCGGCTGTAACCTTGGGAGTTCCAGGCTCCTTTTTCGTCCTGGAGGGGGAAACAAGCAGAACACATACACACAGAACGGGGTTTCACACATGCACGCACAACGGTGGACAGACATGGGACTCCGGGGTCGGCTGGTATAAATAGAGAGAGACAAAAGGATGCACAGGTGTTCTTCATAATTAGATATGGTGAAAGACATACACACATAGACACACTAGGGGGAGACAAAGCGACGGCTCAGTAATCCGGGGAGCTGGATCTCACTCCCCGAGGCTGTGGTGGTCCAGATGTTATACTGACGGCAGCAAAACACATTACAGTCTAATTTAGTTCTTTATTTTTTTCCATGTTATGCTTTTTCTTTATTGTGGGCCTTAAATTTCTAAAGGTTGTGAACCCCTGCTCTAAAGCATGTATTCAGAGGTGGAAAGAGTAATAAAATTTTGTACTCAAGTACAAGTACTGTTTCTTCAGTGAAATTTTACTTAAGTACAAGTAAAGTTACCATTATAAAAATCTACTCAAGTAAAAGTAAAAAGTAACTCATTAAAAAATTTACTCAGAGTAAAAGTTACCGAGTTACTTTTTTATTTTAATTTTTTTTAACAGCGGCGGTGGGTTGAGGCATTCTAGCATAGTTCAAAAAAAGATGAGCAGATATAAATCTCAAACTAGTTGTTTTTAACTGAAGGAACACCTTTGCATAATAAAGCTGTTGTCTTTCTTGTGCTTGAAAATCAAAGTGGTCATTTAAATATGGTGTTACGTCCCAGTCTAGGGTCATAGAGCAAAAGAATGGTTCAGGGTTCTATTTTAAACTGTATGGAAATGGTGGTATATGGCAGAAAGAACTAGATCCAATCATTAACTGATGAAATAATGTTTGTATGTATATATATATATATATATATATATATATATATATATATATAAAATGTATATACACACACACATACATACACACACACACACAAGGAGGAGGAGGATCAGATTCAGCGTGGACCCAGGCCAAAATAATAAACAAAATGGTATTTATATTTAGTTATTTAGTTATTTAGTAATATTTAGTTATATATATATATATTTTTGCAGATTACCTGCAAAAAATAAAAAAACAAAAATACAGGTACCTTCCCGGACTCCCTAAACCAAAAACAGTGAAATTATCTATAAATATATACAAAGACCAACCAAACCAAAGGGACAAAGCAATAATCAAAGTCAATGGGAGGCAAAAAGTCAAACCAGAATACACAACCAAATATCAAAACGCCAAAATCACAACCTCTTTCATCTTTCCCGCGTCTCTCTCCGGTTAATAAATGGTCGCGGTAGTCGATGACGTCACTCAGGGCGGAAGCGACCGTGTGGAAGGTCAGGAAGATGCCGATGTCAGAAAACCCGGAGTGGAGTCTGGAGCGGCGCGCGACCAGGACATGATACACACACGCGCGGCGCAACGGGGCATTTATACAAAGCATAATATTTTTATTATTTTAGCATTTTCATTCATTTATTTTTTACTCAGTAGCGAATATGATTTAAAATGTAGCGAATTACAATACTTCAAACAAAACGTACTTAAGTAAAAGTAAAATTACAGATTTTTAAAACTACTTAAAAAAGTAGAAATACACAAAAAAGCTACTCAATTACAGTAACGCGAGTAAATGTAATTCGTTACTTTCCACCTCTGCATGTATTATAAGGATATTATAATTAAAGGCTTAAATATTTAGCCAGTTTTAAACTGACCTACATTTAGGTATATAAAATATGATGATATTATAATAAGTAAGAGTGTGAAGTACCTCCCTGGTTTTACTATAATAAAATCAATCAATCAATGTTTCTAATTAATTAAATTGCTCACTTTATGTTTTCTATTAAATAATTACAAATTGTAATTTTGACTTTAGTCATAACAAGCTGTACTTCTGTAACTGATGACTGATTATGATCACATTAATCATTCAGTGCACTCTCCTGCTTAATATTTTTAAGAACTGAAGGGAGCATTAAAATCACTGGAACATAAAGACCAACAGCTGGAGGATTATAAAAGACAAATAGAGAATAAAGATACAGAACTGAGATGCAGAGAGAAAATCATCGAGGAGAAAGACGCACAACTCAAAGATGCAAATACAAGACTAGAGAAGACGAGTAAAGAGCTAGAGGAGAGAGACAGAGCTCTACATGAGAGACATCAACTACTGAAACTGAAAGACACACAGATACAGGAGACACAAATACAAGTGGAGGAAAAGGACAACAGACTTGTGGAGAAGGAGAAAGAATTAAATGAGAAAAATGAAGAGCTGAAGATTCTAAAAGAACGTTTAGAGACTAATGAGAAGACTCTTTCTGAGAGAGACGCAGTGTTAATGGAAACTAATAATAAACTTCAACATGCTACTGAACAAGTTAAAGAGAAAATCTCACAACTGGAGAATATGAACAAACTGCTGAGTGAGAAAGAAACACAGCTGAAGAACACAGATAAAGAGCTGGAAACCAGTAAAGACAAACTGGAGACACTGGGACAGGAGCTGCAGGACGAGAAGAGACAACTAGAGGAGATGATGATCGTACTGGAGCAACAGAAAACTGAGTTATCAGAAAAAAACAAACAGCTTGAAGAGACAGAGAGACGTCTAACTGAGAGAGAGACACAGCTAATGGAGAGAGACAAACAGATTCAGGAGAAAGACAAATGCCTGACAGATAATCAACAAATGCTTCAGTTGAAGGACAAGACACTGGAAGAGAAGGACACACTGCTCAGAGAGGTGAAAGAAGAACTGGAGAAAACAAAGAGGACATTAGAGGAGAATCAGACACAGCTGAAAGACAAAGAGAGACAACTGGAGAGTGTGGAGAATGAACTGGAATCCAGTAAAAACAAACTAACTGATCGAGACAAACAGCTTCAGGAGAAAGACAGACTTCTAGAGGAGAAAACAAAGCAGCTGCAGGAACAGACAGATCCAGAATCATCAGCCGCCATCAGGAGAAGAAACAGCAAGGACGGGTTACATCCAGATAGTGAGTTATAACTTTATAAACTTATAACTTTGTTATAAGTTTTTTTTTAAAACATCAGTACAACTAGTAAATCTACACCTAATGAATCATATGTAAGGACATGAAATATACTGTAATGATACTTAATGCTGCAACTCTTCAGCTACTGTAAGGACGTGTAATTTAAACAGTGAAAGTGGTGAATTATAGTGTATAAAACATTACTTTAATGAGATTCTCTGTCTAACTCTACCTTCTGAAGAACGTCTCTCTCATTCTGACTGGTTCTGATGTTTCCTAGTGAGTGGAGAGACTCAGGACTCAGCAGCACCAATCAGGAGAAGAAACAGTATGGAGGGATATCGTCCTTCATGTAAGTGATTAAAAATATAATTGTCTAAATCTGCTTATTCTGTCTCTTCATAGACATCTACCCCTAAACTAGTGTTGAGTTACACACTGAACACTAACTTTAATTAGATTACAGTGAAAAGATCAATATTGTAACTCTGGCATTAAACAGTATCAGTAACTAATAATGAGAAATAGAAGCACATGTTGTCCTTCGCCTGCCATGATTGGTGTCTGTCATGTGACAGGGCAAAGATCACTCATGGGTGGGGCTTAAAATACCACAAATGTTTAATTCTAGCTCAACACATGTAATTGATGTTTAAAAACACTATTTGTTTGTGGAATTTAAATTTGTTTCACATAAAGGGTTAGGATTATCTGATTTAATCATTATTGTCCTACAGTCCACCACCAGACAACAACATAATCACCACAGTGCAGTAAGTAAGTGATTCTGTTTTAAATTTTTTATTCTTAATTTTCAGTGGGTGGAGAATCGTCTAGTCCACATTCTCCAGTGTCGGTTCCTGTAGCAGAACTGAGGCTGGTGCTGCTGGGGAGGACGGGGTCTGGGAAGAGTGCAGCAGGAAACATCATCCTGAGCAGAGAGGAGAGGAACCAGCCTGCTACATCTACAGCTACATCTACATCCACCCAGCAGAGTGAGAGCACACAGGGGGAGGTGGCTGGGAGGAAGGTGATTGTGGTGGACACTCCTGACTGGTTCTCTCCTGGACTCTTTCTGGAGAAGCTGAGACAGGATGTGGGACTCTGTGTCCATATTTCTGCTCCAGGACCTCATGCCTTCCTCCTGGTCATACCTGTAAAGCAGCCTACAGGAGAGGAGAGAGGGATGCTGGAGAAAGTGGAGGAGATTTTTGGAGAGAGATTTTGGAGAAACACTGTGATCATATTCAGTGTTACTGATGAACTTCAGAAGAAGAACATTGAGGAGTTTATCCAATCAGGAGACCAGGAGGTCCAGAGACTAATGGAGAAATGTGAGAACAGGTTTCACTGTCTCAACATTAATGAGAGTGGAGATGGTTCTCAGGTCTCAGAGCTGCTGAAGAAGATAGAGAAGATGGTGGAAAGAAGCAGAGAGAAATTCTACAGCAGTGAGATCTACCTGGAGACAGAATCTCAGATAAGAGTGTTGGAGACTAAGATACTGAAGGAAAGAGAAGAAAAAAGGATGAGAGAGGAGATGGAAGTAAAAGAAAAACTAGATAAGGAGGTGCAGGACTCTCTGAGAAAGATAGAGGGAGTGATCCAGGAGCATGAAGGAGACATCAGACAACTGAATGACCGAACAACTGAACTGGAGAGAAAGATGAAAGAAGAGAGAGATGAAGAGAAAAAGAGAGAACTTGAAAGGGAGCTGAAACGAGAGGTCGAGAGAAGGACAGAAATGGAAGAAAAGGTGAAGAAACTAAAAGAAAAGAGAGAGAGGGAGAGGAGAGAGATGGAGGAGAGACACCAACAGGAGATAGAGGAGATCAGGGAGGTGTATGAAGGAGAGGTCAGGATGGAGACAGAGAGAAACCTCATGAAGATCATCCTGCCTGAACTCCAGAGAAACATTTTGGCCACAAAAACAAAGATGCAGGAAGAGTTCAGCAGACAGATGGAGGAGAAGAACAGAGAGCTGGAGACTCTTAAACAGAAACATTTTAAGGTCACAGAATCACACAGTCTGCTGAGTGAAGCATACCGTATAACTGTGCTGAGCTTTACAGAACCAAAAGAGTGACTTTAGTGAATATGAGGCAGAGAAAATGAGACTTTCTATTAGACTGGTGTACATGGATCCTGACCCTCTTAGTACAATTCTAGTATTTTTGCATGTCTCTGGGAAAAAAGCTTGATTCAATTCCCCAACATGGAACCCAGACACAGGGCTGCACAGTACAGTGTACTTTCAGATCCCAAGGCTGGATAAAATGTAAAGAGAGTAGGAAATGCATTTGCCAAAAACCTGTCAATACAAATATGTCGATCTGTTGATCTGCTGTGGCCCCTAACAGGAGCAGCTAAAAATAGAAGAGCAAGAGTGTAAATAGATCCCGACTTTATACCATCTGATATACCTCACTGGCTAATTCACAATAATTTGTATATTTCTGGTAAAACTGTCATCTACAACTAACTCTTCTATAAATATTTAATGTCACAGTGCAGGAGAATTCTCTGTTCTGATTGTTCAGAAAATGTGTTTTTTGACTGCAGCCCTGATCATTGTTTATATTTTACTGTAATATTTTAGTTCTAAATTGGTACTAACATAACTTATTATCTACAGTGTATATAATCTCAGAAAACAAAAACACAAAGTGTTTATAATCAGGGGAGACATTCCATCTTATACTGTCTCTACACTCACTACCGTTCACTTCACAATCTGTGGAACAGACAGACCGCATCACTATGACTCCTACTTACACACTTAACTTAGACAATGTTTATAGCTGGAAAACCTACAAAGATGCAAACATGAAATGGAGTCGTAAAACATTATTAATGACACTTTCTGTTAGAGTAATGGTTTTATTAGTGTCACAGAGAAACATTTTGCTCTCAAAAACAAAGATGCAGGAAGAGTTCAGCAGACAGATGGAGGAGAAGAACAGAGAGCTGGAGACTCTTAAACAGAAACATTCAGATCTCACAGAGACTCACAGACTGTGTAAAGAGGTTTATGGGAAAACTGTGAGCAGCTCAGAGTCAGAGAGAGCAGCTGTAACAGGAGAGGTGTCGAAGGGAATCTTTCAGACACTGACCGACTATTTTGTCACTGGATAACAGAGTTTATAAAACCACAGACACTCACACAGTCTGAGATACTGTAAAGTGTTTCATGCAGTGATTGTGGACGGGGCTGGACTGTGACAAAAAAAAAACCTTTTTGGCCTTTTTGCTCCAGGCAGCTGAACACTACAGTAGAAGAATTGGTCTAGACAGACATCACCCATGTACAGAACATGTCAGATCATTTTACTATCCTGGAAAAGCGTGTTTTTGTTTGTTTGTTTGTTTGTTTGTTTGTTTGAGGTTTATGAGAAAACTGTGAGAAGCAGCTCTGAGCCCGAGAGAGCAGCTGTAACAGGAGAAATTTTAATAATTTTTTCACTGAATAACAGAGTTCATAAAGCCGCAGACACTCACACAGTCAGAAACTGAGCGTGCAGTCCAGAGACAGTGGACAGAGCTGGACTGGGATAAAAATACAATTAATGTTTTTGCACTGTATACAGTATAAGTTATGTTGCTTTTCAAACACACACACACACACACACACACACACACACACACACACACACACACACACTAGGATAATGTACCTCTCAATAAGATCCTGTTATCATGAAGCTCCTCCCTACTGATTCAGCTTCCTCTCCTCCTCCTCCTCCTCATTCTGCCCTTCACTCCGGCCCTCATCATCGATTACACTTCACTCCTGCTCTCCTCTATGACTCTACACCTGATCTTCTACACCTGTCTGATGAAGCTGCACAATGAAGAGGAGGTGACTGCAGCAGTCTCTACAGATGTCTGGAATCTTTGCACATTTGGCTGCAAACCTTTAAGCTTTTCTCATGTAGCTTTTACAAATTTTTTTGGCTCTGATGGTGGACATCATTGAGAAGAGAAATTAGCATAAGGCTAATTAAGGAGCTAATAAGCTAACAAACTGTCCTTTCACATTACAAAAACTCTGTAAGGAAATGCCCTAACCAGCGTGTATAGTGTAGATGTTTATTTTTTATATGATCTGTTCAGTTGGCTGTAAGTGTGTATAATATAATTTAAGTTAATTCTTTATCTGTCACATATACATCACTGCACAGTAAAACTCTTTCTTCACATATCCCAGTGTAACTGGGGTCAGAGTGCCGGGTCAGCCATGATACAGCGCTCCTGGAGCAGACAGGGTTAAGGGCCGCGCTCAAGGGCCCGACAATCACAACTTGGTGATGCTGGGGCTCGAACCTCCGACCTACTGATCAGTAACTCAGTGCCTTAACCCTCTTAACCCCCCCTAAAAACATATACACATATATTAACATGAGTTATGAGACATTTTGGGACATTTTACACACTGAATGTAAGGTTTTATAATATTGTAAGATATTATAATCTAATGAGAAGATTCCTGTGTCCTGAGAACAGACCCCTCACTGTGCTTCCTCATGTCTTATGTGGTAACACCTTCTATATCCTGAACCCAGACTAATATACATCCACATGGCTCCTGTCTGCTAGAACCCTTTTGTTTAATCAGGAGAATGTAAATGTATTTCCTCTCTCCTGTCTGTCTCCGGGTCTCTATGACTGACATGTTAATGACGGGTTCTTTTGATGTTCGGGACGTAGCACCGTTTAAATGTGCTCTCTTTGCTGAGAATAAACAGAGATCTTCAGACATCATACCTGTGTGTGTGTGTGTGTGTGTGTGTGTGTGTGTGTGTGTGTGTTGTCTCTCCCGGTCGATCTGCCCCAGACTGGTTAGTGTATCAAGGTGCGGCGGACACAACAAGAAATAACTCTTAGTTTAAAACTTGTAGCTCAGACACACCTCTTCTTCATTTAAACCTACTGTAACACTGAAGTAATAATATTATACCTCAATGTGTTCGATGCCTTTTATATAATAGAATTTTGACAAAATAATATTTGAATATAGAAGCACATTATATCTATTTATATTTACAGTTCATGTTGTCGTACATCCTCAAAACACTAGTTGCTTCTATAATTAGTATTATAACATCTAGGAGCTCAATCACCAGACTTTTAGCTCATAGGCGGTTATACAACCATTTCACTGCATATTATACTGTGTATGACTGTGTGTGACTGTATGACTGTATGTAATAAATAAAATTTGTACTGAATTTGAATTCAAACTAAGAATAAAGTGTCAGAGAAGCTACTGGTTTTTACTGTAAGTGCAGATGTGTTGATGGTTTTACAGATGTTTTCTGTCCATTATTTGTTTGTTTGTTTTTTGTTGGAATGTTTTCCTTAAAAACATAAAACTATATTGTGGTGCGATGCTCTGAGCAAATCCATATTTGACATAATGTGAAAGTATTTTGTGTTACTGATCAACACTGCCATGTTGTAGCCATATATGACCTTCATGTGCTATGATCTCAATAAAAACAGATATTTTGTTTATATTTTGTAAAATTTCTTCATGAAATCATCCTTCATTTTTACATGATCGTTGTTTTCAAAACTGTTTTTATCTCTTATAATTAAGTGGTGCTTTTATTGTCCAAATCTGGCTTCTGTTCATTTAAGATTCTTAATTCATGTCACAAATGTGTTTTAGCAGTTTGTGGAAAAATCAGTAGTGTTACATCCAAGTACAGATACACAGTATTTCACTCTACTGTGTCACTACTTTTCTCTCAGACAGTTCAAAGTCAACTCAGAGTGTTTTATTTTTAATTTTTATTTATTTTACATTGAATACATGGAATACAACAGAATAGAAAACAACCTCAATGTACCATTTCAATCATTTATTAAAACACTGTCAGGCTTAAAAACATACATGACTGAAAAACATCACATCTGCATAAAATGGCAATAGGGCACTATATGCAGTGCAGAATCTGTTGTTTATACTTCATTTGAAGATCAAATGGTTTGAAATAAAACAGCTCATTAACGTTCACTACCTTTACAATTTGGTCTGGATGAGATCTGACTGTAAAAGCATGGTAATGGTCATCAAAACAGAGTGTTTCCATCAGTGTTCCACAGAGCAGTACATGTTCATCTTTCACAGCAATAGTCTTGATCTTACAAAACACTGGCATCTCACATGCTGCTTCTGTACAGATAATAAAGGCAGGGCGATACTCTGTGCCATGATGTTTGATCCACTTTACAGAATAGACAAGTTCTGATATTTCCACCCCTAATTTGGAAGCAATGTCCATGCCACCTTTAAGTCCACTGAGTTCCATCATCTTCCCTGGACCAAGAGTCAATGTGTGCTGGCTAAAAGACTCCCAGTGTATTGCCATACAACTCTGGTGCTTTTTGGCTAGCGTTTTGGTGATGTTTTTCAAGCTTTTTAATTGTGTTTTAAAGAATTTGTGTTTCGCTTCATAACGCATACACCACATGTGCAGAATTGGTCCAATTTTCCTTATACACTGTGGGTGGTAATGTATCATTATGTGATGCTTTGGCAACAGATTTTTTTCAGGAAATAATTTTTTGAATAGCTGGTGATGTTCAGTTATTAAATGTTTAAGATAAATGGTCATGCCTTCTGTTAGGACTGGTGAAAATACAATGTTAACAATCTGTAGAAGTAAAAGCAAAAGATACGGGTGTTTATCATCTCTCTGCACTAAATCACCCAATAACAGAGGCATGTTGCGTAACAAGCACCAAGATTGGATGGCATTTAAACCTAAATCGTTGCTTCCACCAAACAATTTGACCATTGGAGGACGGTTCCTCTGCTGATTGTAACCGTAATCAAAAGCATGTATTCGACCAGCAAGATCATCAGCACTTAGGAAATTATGCACAATGTACTGCAGAACAAGTTTTACCTCTAGCTGAGCGACACCTTCCAAAATGTCGTGCATTATATCCACAGCAAAATTGTTTGCTGTGTTGAAATACTTCAGTGAATTTAACAAACACACCGGTTTGACGCCATAAACATGAGGTAGTGTAGAGTCATCTTGTAACCTTTTACAATGCAGAGCATGCATCTCAGGTGTTTTTAGAACAACTTCAGGGTTATCTTCGGAAAACACATATTGAAAGCGATCTTTCTCAAGAACACAGAGACGACAGCAATATTGAGCCCCAAATGACTCCAGAAATCCTAATAAAGTGTGTAAGCCAAGGTTATCCCCTGTGACTTGAACAACTGTCCCCCTTACACAATGTCTAAATAACGGATTCTTAACCCCCTCAATCTCAAGCACTTTTAGATCATTTACTAGAGGCTCAATTATAGAATTAAAACCATACCGTCTAATATCCTGTGCATGAAAGAGGGCACATAAATGAATGTTATCCAGTGAGGAGTTAAATATGCGGGGAAAATTCCTCAATGTAAAATAGATAGCACCCAATTTGTGTATACCTTTTTTGGAACCCAAAGGATTAGCGGTCTCGAAATCATCATAAAATAACTGAATTTGTAAAGCATCTTTTTCTGTGCAAAATAAAGGATTACTTTTAAAATGTGCCGCATCACTAAAGTCAACATAAACACCTTCCTTTGGAACACGCCTGGGTTTAAACAAATCAGTAAGATGCGGATTTTGTAAAATTGACTTTAGTGTTTCTAAAATGGGAATATAAGAAAATGTATCTGTTACAACAACTTGATCAAATGTTCCAATGTTTTATTTCTCCTGCTATTAAAACTTGTGCCAAGCACTATTTCGGTTGGTTCCACATGTCATGTGGAAACAGACAGAGCAAAGCTGCATCCTGGGCCTGACTGTGAATCTCAAAAACTATTTCCTCCATAGATGAAACAAAACCACTTACAGCAGAATGACGTAACCCAGCAAATTTTAGTTGTGCAACAGATGCACACATATCCAAAGTGCTCTTTTTTGACTTTAACAATCCAGATGTTGTGGTCACCTCTCCAACAGAGCCAATCTGATCAAATGTTTGAGCACTACTTTGTCCTTCTGCCTTAGCAGTCTCATAGTTGTCAATGGGGTCAAAATGCTGGTCACTTTGCTCAGGATGTTTTGTATTCAAATGTTTTCTGAACCCTGAAAAAGTCCCAAACACAGAACAACAACCTGCCTCTACATATTTAAGGCGAAGCTTCTTTCCAGGAACAAAACCATGAACTAATCTGAAGTGCCTAAGAAGCAATTTTGAACCATATAACTCAAACAAAACACTTCATGAGGGCAGAAAAACTTAGCTACTTAAATTTATCACCTAGCTAAGCAGCCTTGCTCTAACCTCAGCAACACGAGGACTCTCCTTCACTTTGCCAACATCTATGTTGTACACAGTGGTCTGAATGAAAGTGTTCATGTTGTGTAGCATAATGTTGTAAGAGGTGCCAAAAACAAAGTGTGCCTTAAACAGCTCGTCAACGGCACCAAGAGAAGAGGTTGACTTGCATGGAATGGCCTGCCGATCAAGAACGATGAAGTACTGGTGAACTGAATTCTTCTGAGGTCCCACGGCCAGGAGGTAGGGCTGAGCAACAGCTGTAATTTCCCGAAGATGCTCCTCAATGTTTGTTCCACTCTGAGAAAGCCAAGCAAATTGGAAGAGAACTATCACCAATATGTTAAATATAAAACAGAAAAATCAATAAAACAAGAAAAAAAAATAAAACCTTCTTGAAGACAACAAGGTGTTTTTCAGCTTGAGAGGCAGACACCTTTCCTGGTCTTTTCCGGCCTTGGGCAGAAGGTGGGATCAGATGCAACAGAAGTATTATAGAAGAGAGGTCGCTGTCCCAACCTGTTTACACACATACATTATGTTAGCAAAATCTGATCAATAATGCAAACTGGAAGTGAAATAAAAGAATGGAAAGAACATGTATGGGTACCAATTCTTAATATTCCTCATTAATATTTAAAATATAAACCTAATCTTAAACATCTTACCAAAGTCAACACCCTCTTCTGGGTCACCAGTAGGAGATTCAGCTGCCAGCAGTAGTTCTTCCAAATCACTGGTGCTTGGAAGCTTTTTACACTGCTGAATCACTTTTTTCTTGAATGCAGTTGTCCACTTTTCCAGTAGCTTGCCTGACACTCCTTCTCCAAACATCAGAACAAAGTCTTGCTCAATCTAAGAAGAGGCAGAAAAGGATGAGCCAATTGTTTTTTTCTAAGTACCAGACAAATCATTATGGATATAAACCCAAGCAAGTAGTGAATAAACTTACATTTAAACATTAGTACAATTTATTGTATTGTTAAACTGTTAAACGTATGATTATAAACACTTTACCAAGCCTTTAATGTCTTTGAATCGTGGAAAGACGGAAAATCGTGTCAATATATCACTTTACTGCATGGGGTCAAGAACCATGTTGCGGCGATAATCGAATGTCAATTTCATTTTTTTCTTGATGGCGTCCTCATCAGAAGAATGGCTCAGGAATGCAATTGCTTCCTTGCATTCATCCTCACTCAGGGTGGTCTCTGAATTCAACTCTGACTGCCGTCTTACAGTTGGTCCACCAGACACTGCTTCAGCAGAAGTTCCTTGTCCTGATGATGAACAACAAAACATTTTATAAGCTTCAACACTGCTCAATGAATGACAAATGAAGTTAATCCTTAAACAGGCAATTTAGCAAGAGAACTCCTGTAAAAGATTGCAGAATGAGCTACATAAAAGTAAAAAAAAGGTAGATTTCAGAATTTCATTGTGTACCTTCAAATGACGCACGTCGTTCCTTAGCTAAGCCTCTCTGTATACAGTAGTTTTGATTCTCCATGCCAAGTACCCAGTACCGCTTTCGCCATCATAATAATGTTCCTTAGAAAAATACAAATAAAGATAAAAAGTCTTTATATTCAACAGCAAAATACACCGTCTGTAGTATGGCTATGTGAGATTAGCAGCATTTAAAATGCCAACACAGAATTAAAACTCAAAGCTGACACTTACGTAGCCATTTTTTATAAAAGGGGTCACTCAGGTAAGGGAACAAAGCCACAATTCCTCTGGTATATTTTTCTTTCACTTGCCTTGGTGGTGATGTACTGCAGTAAAAAAAAAAAAAAAAGAGATTTTTAGTGTCTTTGGCATGAATTTAAACAACAACAACTAAAAATTTAAACTAGAGAGATCATATATACACCGGGTAATGATTATGAAGATTACCCATTCTTTTCTGTCATGTCAGCTGTTAAGATGTTAACCATTTTCCTCCTTGTTTCGTCCCCCAGAGACTTAGTTCGGTTGTATTCATTTATTATATTCTCCCCACCAGGTTTCTGGACAAGAATGGTTTCCACCAACTCAAAAAATACATAAATAAATAAATAAATAATATTTGTATATATCAGGGCGGCGCGGTGGTGTAGTGGTTAGCACTGTCGCCTTGCACCTCCAGGGTCTGGGTTCGATTCCCCGGCCAGGCTCGATTCCCGTCTCTGTGTGCATGGAGTTTGCATGTTCTCCCCGTGCTTGGTGGGTTTCCTCCGGGTACTCCGGTTTCCTCCCACAGTCCAAAGACATGCAGGTTAGGCTAATTGGCGTTCCCAAATTGCCCGTAGTGTGTGATTGGGTGTGTGAGTGTGTGTATGTGTGTGTGCCCTGCGATGGATTGGCACCCTGTCCAGGGTGTACCCCGCCTAGTGCCCGAAGTCTCCTGGGATAGGCTCCAGGTCCCCCGCGACCCTGAACACAGGATTAAGCGGTATAGAAGATGAATGAATGAATGAATGAATGTATATATCAGTAAGTCTCATAAATCAACATTAATCAAAAAAATTATAAATTTTGATGAAAAAAATACATTTATGAGTTAACAGTCTTTTTTTCCTTTTTTTTTAAACCACCAAAATGTAAAAGTACAAATAAAAATTTTACCCACCTTTTTAGCTTCATCATCCAGCCTCATTCGTTTACTGGAGGAGTTTTCTTCAATAATGACTCTATCCTGTGAGTCACTGGAGTCAATGGAAGAAGACAGGGACTGATTTGACTGGCCATGAGATGCTTGTGGAGAGGCTGAGCCCAAGTCTGTTGGCAGATAAATAATTATGGGGAATTATTGTTAATTAGTAGTATTACATTTCTAATGAGTAATGTAATAAATACAAACCTGCATTATGTTTTATGGTAAGAACTCCGACTGAGGATCTGACTACATCCTCAAAAACATCATCATCCACCTCAGTCCCTGATTCATCAAAAACCTTCACATTCTCGGGTACAGATGGAACACCAAACTTTAAAAATGCTTTTAAAAAAACACGCACTTTTATGAGAAAGTACATTTACATTTAGGCATTTGGCAGACGCTCTTATCCAGAGCGACTTACATTTTTATCTCATTATACTGTACATCTGAGCAGTTGAGGGTTAAGGGCCTTGCTCAAGGGCCCAACAGCGGCAACTTGGTGGTTGTGGGGTTTGAACCTGGGATCTTCCGAACCATAGTCCAATGCCTTAACCACTGAGCTACCCCTGGCCCAGTATACAGACTTACAAAGTATACAGACTTACAAGGTTTTACACATCAATGATTAACTTTGAACATCAGGGCACAAGCAATATGTGACTATACATATTCTCATATAAAATTACTAGACATTCATCAAGTAACAAATAAAAATACATAAAAATTAATGTAATGAAAGGATGTGTTTGTTTTTACCAGCAGTCAAAAATTCCTCCAGGCTCAGGTCAGTTATCTTGACACATTTTTGAGAATCCCCAAGTTTCACCTTAACCAGCATGATCTGTAAGAAGTGACAAGAGTATAACACAGATTATAGTATAAAAAGATTTCATGCCCAACATATAAATAAAAATGCCCACAGTAATACGGTTGCAATAATTTGCATAATCACCTCCGTTAGATCAATACCACGTGTAGTATGGGGATGTGAGATCAGCATCATTTAAAATGAATTGGTCATACAAAATAGCAAAAAAATAATAAATAAAGTCAAATAATTCAGTAAATATTCACTTTTCATCTAGTGATGCCATACATATTCATGTGGGATTGTCAGTTCTGTACACCGATCAGCCATAACATTATGACATAGCTAATGTTAACTGTTATGAGACAAAATATTAACTGAAAATTTCATTTTGTTCATTGAATTATGTAACATTTACCCTGAAATTTGACATCATCAGTTAATCATGGTGTGTTTTGTCCCTCACAGCTCTGGATAAGGGTGTCTGCCAAATGCAGTGAAAGCTAGTGATGAACCGTCGCCGCCACCCTTGGCTTGCTCATCAGAGAAATTTCATTCATTCGTTTCATTATTATCTGCACATTTTTCTCACACATCCACACTTCCAATTATTTTCTTTTCTAAAATTATTATTATTTGTTTTTATTTATTTATTTTCTATTATAATTTTATTTATTTATTATTTTATATATAATTATTCTATATCTATACTGTATATATATATATATATATATATATATATATATATATATATATATATATATTTTCTTTTTTTTAATTTCTTTAATTTTTGTGAAGCTGCTTTGAGACAATGACCATTGTTAAAAGCGCTATATAAATAAAATTGAATTGAATTGAATGAACTGGATGATGGTTCATTTCAAAGCATAATTACACTGTAAAGAACATACTGTAGAATTTACAATAATTTACTGGCAAAAAAGTTGCCAATAAAATCCTGTAAAATAGCCGTTAATTGGTGTAAAATGGATTACAGTATAATACTGCTTAGCAATTTACAATAAATTGATGTTTGCAGAATACAGTATTTTTATTTTTTTTACAGGATTATAAAATTAAACTTGTAAGAAGGCATTACGGGGTTTTTTTTGTAATTACGCTAAATTACAGTACTTACCTGGCAACAAAAGTTGCCAATAAAATCCTGTGAATTCAACAATATTTTAACTGTGAACTGTACTGTGCTGTGAACTGTAACTGTACTTTACTATTATACTGATGTAAATGCATTAAAACAAAGATTTAGAAAAATAATCACTCAAATTCAAAGCTGTTGTAAGTAAACTGTTTATTAAAGCTGACACCTGACAACACTTCAGCACCGTCACTGGTAACATCATTTTACTTTATCAACTACAGAAAAACTTATAAAAAATCAGCTGTTACAAAACAACTACAAACAACTCGAGATTAAAGCATAAAGCAATAGTTAAATAACAGTTAAAGGGACTGTTTGCCTAAAAATAAAAATGTTCAGCATTTCAGTCTGTTGTGTCTGTTTATATGCAATTATTTCAAAAATACTCTATCGAGAGCAAAGTGAATAAATCGGTAAGAAAAAGCAGCATTCATCAACACCGGCATGACATTTTACCTTTTAGCTCCGGTATGTTTCAGCTTGCCTGACAAAAAAATTAATAATAAAAAATTATAAATTAACGACAGATTCCTTTACAAAATATATATATGAATTACTTTACATTAAAAGAAATAATTAATACTTATGAAAGTAAATTTAATTGAACACCAGGTTTCAAACCATATCAGTCGGCGCAAAACCATAATGTAACAGCACAGTAAATTCCTGTAATATAATATTTAAGATAGAGTGAAAGCACCTCCTACCTGTAAATTAATTACAGCTAACAGTGAAATATACAGTTAACACTTGTAAAACCCTCTATAACCCATAATGCATTGCAAATTACAGCAGTAAATTGTAAAATGGCAAAAAAACGGTAAGTTTCTGTATAATTTTGCTGTAATAAATACAGCAGTTTGTTACAGTGTATGTTTAAAGTATTTATTTCATAAATGCTTCAAAACTCCCAATTTTCCAGCAATGAGTTCAGGAGTGATCAGTCGTCTCTTCTGATCGAGTTTCTGTTCCCCCCTTCACAACCTGACTCCAGTTTAGACTGTATGACTCGAGACGATCTATCAGTGTGTATGTGAGTGTGGAGACGTCAGCAATATTAGTTAATATGAGTTAATACTTTCCCCATATCCTCATCGAAGTACCAAACAGGAACATTGAGGACGCAGTTCATCTTCCATCTGTTGTCTCATCTGCATCTGTTTGTCCTATGAGCAGAAACGCTGTGTGTCCACATGTAGGACAAGTGTATGTTAGATATAGACAATTTTTAAAGTGACACGTCTTTGACAATTGATTGAATTAGGTTAACTACTCGCTGTTGTAAGACAGTGGGATACAGGTCATGCTCTGCTAAGAATGAACACGTGTACTTTCTGACTCGAAACATGGTGGATGTATATTTTAATAATTAAATTACAATATATACTAATAATCTTTTTTTTATTAAATATGTATGTTGTACAATTGGAAAAAAATAAACTCACTGCAAGCTCAATATTGTCATGACATTTATACTCATGATGTCATATGTAAATGTCTAACCATAACTGTATTGGACATCTGGGACAAGTACTTAATTATTCTACCAGAAATGTTACTGTAGCCTGAGATCTTGTATTACTAGAACAAATCCATAGATGTGTTTATAGCAGATGAGTGTGATTTCATATTGCTTTTCTGCAGGTCCTTGGAAGAACAGTTTCTATGGCGAGAACTATTTCAACCCGAAGATCGAGTCCTACGCCACTGTGAACCACATCTCGCAGCTTTCAGAAGACCAGGTCCTGGAAGTGGTGCGCTCCAACTACGACACGCTGACTCTGAAGCTGCAGGACGGGTTGGACCAGTTCGAGCGCTATTCGGAGCAGCCCAAGGAAACGGCGTTCTTCAAGGAGCTGGTGCGCTCCATCAGTCTGAACGTGAGGAAGAACGTTTCTCTCAACACCCTGAGTCAGGATGTTCTGTTGAAGGAGTTCTCTTCTATATCCTGAGAATCTGGAACCGTAACCAAGTCGGGAAAAGTCGTCTTTGTCTTTATCTCTGATTTGATTGATTAACACCCAGGCTTGAAAAAGTGTTTAAAATATTTTGATGATACTAACGTTCTTCTTTAGTATAAAGGGTTTTTGATGATGATGATGATGATGATGATGATGATGATGATGATGATGTTGATATCATTGCTGCATTTATCAGATTTCTGTTTTTTCAACATTGTATTCAATTCAGATTAAATCAATTTACTATAAGATTCACCTGTTTGATCCTGCAGTCATTTCTCTCTCTCTCTTTTTTTCAAAATGATAACACATTAATCATCTTGAATTAATATTCAGAGTTATATAATCCATCATCAATTGTATATAATACATCATTACTGCTTGGTGTTTAAAATCCTTAGAAAGACCTTGAAGAAGTGGATTAGAGACAGTTATTCCAAGACAGGTTACTGAGTTCTTGTTTACGTCCTGAGACCATAACCATGACGTAACCATAACGACAAACTCATCCATCATGTAACTACTGATTTTTATCACATGAGTCATTGGTCAAACCCTCAACATGAATGTGTTTGAGATCTTGAGTATATATGTATATATTTTGTTTCATTTTGTGGAGCATTTATTGATTTTGTCAGTGTTTTTTTCAGTTTTTTTTTCCCTGATTATGTTCATTAGAAATCATGGTTTAGGTGTTTTGCTGAACTGCTTCATTTTTTATTTTATTTTTTATTTTTACAATTTTAAAAATATTATCTTCATTCATCTTCTATACCACTTTATCCTTCTATTCAGGGTCGCGGGGGATCTGGAGCCTATCCCAGGAGGCTTAGGGCACAAGGCAGGGTACGCCCTGGACAGGGTTAAAAATATTATCTGATATATAATATTATAATCTGACTTTTTTTTTCATGTACTGACTAAATAATGTTAAAATATTTTCATCTTTCAGAACTCTTCAGATCCTCAGTGTTTCCCAAGTTTGAAAGATAAAAATTTTATTTAAACGACTGGAGTGTTTTAATTTTTGTCAGTCAAAACTCATTAAAGATATTCATTATAGATTAATTAAACATGACGAGCTACTGTTGACCCTCAACACACTGTATTGGATTTTCTTTCTTTTTTTTCTTTTTCTTTTTTTATCTAGTATAAATGTTCACATGTACAATATGTGTTTCATTACTAGATTGTAATAGAAAAGAAATAAAAAACATAAACAATATGAAATGTTCTATTGTGCTCTGCTTATCTAAAATATAACCATTTTCCTCCAGATGTTTAGGAGTGATGTTTGTAGCTGTGTACGATGGAGGTGTGTAGTGGATGATAACACCAGGCCACACTAATCAAACACCAAATTATTCATGATAATCTGTTATACAACATCCACATATTAGAGACACATCCACATTGATACGGTTTTGTACAAAATGTAGGTACGTAGGTTGTGATAGAAAGGTGTCAGAACACACAGTGCATCTCTGTTATGGTGGTAAAAGGGGCAGCTACTCAATATTAGGGGCAAATCATCAGTAATGAAACTCTCCAGAGCATCGGCAGTGGATTTGGGATTCTGAGCTTTAAAGATATTAAAAGGTTGTGGGTTTGAGTTCCACCACTTTTGTGACCAAAAAATAAATGATAAATAAATGACACTAGGGGGCAGCATCGGGGCATTTATAAATCAAAACAACATACATGAGCAGATGCTGCCCTCTTGTGGACGATCTAAGTGTAGCAATACCAGAGGTACACTACAAAAATAGTCAAATTAAAAGTCACCAAATTAATGAGTAGATTTATAAACAAATAGGCAGAAGAAATGCACAGAATAAATAATACAGATAGATCTACAGATCAGATTTAAAAAATGTCCAGCTTTTATGTTCATACAGTAAAATACTTAATGTTGTACACAGTGTATTAAAACATATACAGGAACTGAACTCACAGTCTAAAACATTATAAACATTCATAATGACACACTGTTCATGTTCTGTGCTCAGATACAGAGTCACTTTTACTCCTTAATCTTCTGTTTCTAAACATGATATTAGTTTATGTGTTTATGCTTCTTTGTACACATATAACACCAGAGTCCAGTCTGTACCAAATGTAGAGTTTAACATTAGAACTAAAGAGCTGCTGAAGAAATGAGCTTAGATTAATCCTATTATTATTATTATTATTATTATTATTATTATTATTATTATTAGTATTATTTAGGATATACAGTGGTGTTCAGAATAACAGCAGTGTGTTGAATAAAGTGAGTAAAGCTCCATATCCATATAATAACCTTTAATTTAAATCACATAAATGTATTGGACTCCCTGTACATTCTATTCTGTATCACAACATGAAGAAAAATGTGCTAAATGTATTATTAGTTTAATGTAAGTGAAGAAAAACAAATATTAGTCTGTTAAAAAAATAGCAGTGTCATCACTTACTCTCAACACCACTGTACAGTACGCGCGTGATTAAGAACTAATATTGCTGAGCACAGGGGGCGGGGTTATCAGGGGTGAGGGGGCGGGGTTATCAGAGGTGAGGGGGCGGGGCTTTCTCTCTGTAATGGAGCTGAAAGTGAAAGTAATTCTGGACTCGGAAACAGAACAACTGCACCGTCACACTTCCTGATATAACGGTTTAAAACAGGAGGAATTTATACAGTGACAATTTACACACGATATTTAAACTCTGTAATGAGGTAAATAGTGAAGATGATCTGGTGTGAAATGTGGACAGACTTCAGCTAAAGCAGCAGATATGTTTATATGAGGAACAGAAAAGGTAAGAGGAGTTAGCATCATGCTAAAGTACATGTTAGTCACCAACCACTCAATAACCTGTTAAACTAATCCTCCAAATACACCGTGGAATTGTGCTTTCTAACAGTGTGTTTGTGTGAGTTAAGTTGTTTAAAAGGATGACTCTCTCTTTCTGTGTGTGTTTAGGATTTTATTAGTTTGAACCGACAGTAAGAGATAAAGATGGCGACTGCAAACAGTAAGTTACATTTACAGAGATACATTTATCTGTATTATTTACTGCAGATTAAACTAACTGTGTGTGTGTGTGTGTGTGTGTGTGTGTTTCCTACACAGATGAGTTTAAACTCATTGGTCCCGGTGGTACAGAGTGGTATAATCACTCTGCTGTGACTCTCTCGTGTCGTCTGTCTCCTGAAATCAGTGCTGTTAACATGGAGATCCGGTGGTTTAAGGAGACAGACTGTGTTTGTGTCTATAAGAACAGACAGGTGACAGAGGGGAGACGTTACGAGGACAGAGTGAGTCTGTTCACTCAGGAGCTGGAGAGAGGAAACGTCTCCTTACAGCTGAGAGACTGTACAGAGTCAGATAGAGGACATTACCTGTGTCAGGTCACTGATGGAGACAGAACAGAGGAGATTACAGTATTTATGGGTAAGTGTTCCTGAACTCCACACTGTATAAACTCTACATCATCATCTGTGCTTCTCATCTCAGTAGATGAAACACACACTCAGTATTCAGTATGAGGTTCAGTATACAGGGTGCTAATGTGGAGTGGAGTTTATTTTAGTCCAATAAACAGTGAGTGTGTTTTTCACTCTGATACACACCTGCACAAGGGCCTAAAAGCAGCAGCTTGGACAAATACTAATTAAATAGTGATTGATAAGTGAATCACATGTTACTTTTCCTGCTAATCAGGGATTCATTCAATACAACTTTACATCAGAGACATTTTTACATCAGAGAGGAAATTTAATTACACACTAAATGTGGCCTTTAGATTGTTAGAGTTATTTGATATTTAATAGAACAGATAATAAATATAGTGCTGAGAAACCAAACACACACATTGAGGTTAAAGTGAGACACACATTGGACTACTGACTAACCTCAACTAACCTCAACTATAAAGAGTAACTATTAAAAAATGTAAAACTGTGAATTGGTCTGGATAAGGGTGTCTGCCAAATGCCATAAATGTAAATGTCTGATGTGTGAGATTTTTAGAGTAAGAATATCTGACTAGTGGTTAATAACAGGTGTATAACAGTCCAGAGAACACATTAGTTAGTCAGGTATCTGACTTGGCACACACTAATGCACTGTGTACACACTTCTCCACTTCTATACGGCTGTAAATTAGTAACAGAGACTAATAACAGGAGTTACAGCTTTTAGTGTTGGACTTGTGTTTTACACAAATCAGTCCACAAACTGATCCACAAGTTCCCTCAGCTCCTGATTCTACATTTGCATCAGATCCTCTCCCTGATGAATAAGGTGGCAGCTTTGCTCTGTGGCAAAGAGAGACAAGGGCTGAGGAGCGAGGAATTGGTTCAATCCACCATTTCAAAAGATTAATATGATACAGCTCAGTGCTTTTGCACTTACCCTGCTGTTACAGATGATAGTTCACTGGCTCAATTTGTTCCACAACGGTTAAGGGTCCTTGCCAATTGGCCGGGATCGTGAATGTAGCACTGGGTAGAAGCAGCAGTACGCGATCGCTCACCTTAAATACGCGTGACTGAGCCGGCTGGTCGTAGACGTGCTTCTTCTTCTCTTGTGCCTCTTGTGTGTGCCGTCGCATTATAGCGAGAACTTTGTTGATATTTGTTTGAAGTTCCTGTTCAAACTCACTTACAAACCTGAACGGTGAGCGCTCCTCCTCAAAGGCTTCCTTGGCAAACATCACACTTCATTTTTGACATGAATGGCGTACCTTGGTCTGTGAGTACTTTTTTGGGGAGGCTGAAAGTATAAGTATGCTTATGATAGGCAGTGGAATTAACAGAGTGGGGGCGGGTTTAGCAGGTGCTGTACACTGACCCGTGGGACAGTTCTGACAGAAGTCATGTACCTGGGCTTCCAAGTGGCGCAGTGGTAAAGTGCTCGCTCTATCATCCGGAAATCGCCGGTTCGAACCCTGGGTGATGCTGTAACATCTCACAGCAGGAGGCCTAAGAGAGAGCTAATTGGCCGAGCTCTCTCAGGGGGGAGGGATGAGAGGTACTCGTGCTCCCACATTAACCCTCTGAGGTCCGCGAACGCATATATGCGTTTTGAGGTGTTTTCACCTGATGACGCCAATAAGAACTTAAATTACACTTTCAGTTTTGATCAGACAAGATCTATATATTAATCGAATCTGTAAAGTGTCTACTTTTATTTGTATGCACACATGTTAAAAATAAAACTTTGTGCATTAATAAAATGAATAAAATAAACCGGGTGCGCTTTCAGCCGGTTCAGTCTCCGCGAAAATCTTTTTGGAACACGTCACTAAAATGAACTGAAACTCCGCGAATACTGCACAGACAGACATGAGAAATATATCTATAGAAAACTTAAAGGGTCTACTTTTAAATGATGCAAGTCACAGTGAAAACAAATAATCTGTTTTTATGTAATCCGTATGAAAGTAAGGGTTGGTACAGATTCTCCTGTATCGGCTCATTACAGCTTATGCGCTCCCGCCTGCCTGCGCTCGCTGTTCATATGGAAATGAACTGAGGTGAGGCAGGTAATCATCTATTTATGCCCAGGGCATAAAACAACAAGCTTCATCAAAGAGTTACTTACTGTTTCTGCGTGTTGGAATGATGTCATGCTACACGGGTGAAGAAGTAAATAATAATAAAAAAAAAAAAAAGAAGTTGCATACCTCTGCGTTGAGACCTGGCCAGTGAAATCTGTACTTTATTTTCTCTATAGTGTTTTGTACCTCCCAAGGTGACCTCCAAAGGGTGTGAAATATTCCAGGTGCATCACAATGTAGATTTTAGCCTGTGGGATGACCTGAGATCACATTCAGATTCACGTGGTTTTGTATGATTATACATATAAGTTATTTTCTACAAAGAAATATAAGGCTGGCCGGAGCTGCTGGTCGTCAAAACACACTCTTACAAGTGAAGCGCAGTCTTACAAAGATTCTAAATATCTACAGTGGAACCTTGGATTACAAACATAATACGTTCCAGAAGCGTGTCAGTATTCCAAAACACTCATAAATCACCTTCACTCATAAGTGAATTTCCCCATAAGACATAATGGAAAAAATTTTTTTTGTTCCACAGCCCTAAAAAATGAATACATAAAAAACTATTAATCCATCCATCCATCCATCCATCCATTTTCTTCCGCTTATCCGAGGTTGGGTTGCGGGGGCAGCAGCTTCAGCAGGGATGCCCAGACTTCCCTCTCCCTGGCCACTTCTTCCAGCTCTTCCGGGGTGATCCCAAGGCGTTCCTAGGCCAGCCAAGAGACATAGTCCCTTCAGCATGTCCTGGGTCTTCCCTGGGGTCTCTTTCCGGTGGGGCGTGTCCGGAACACCTCACAAGGGAGGCGTCCAGGGGGCATCCTAAATAGATGCCCAAGCCACCTCATCTGGCTCCTCTCGATGCGGTGAACGAGCTTCTCACCCTATCTCTAAGGGAGAGCCCAGACACCCTGCGGAGGAAACTCATTTCGGCCGCTTGTATTCGCGATCTTCTTCTTTCGGTCACTACCCACAGCTCATGACCACAGGTGAGGGTAGGAACGTAGATCGACCGGTAAATTGAGAGCTTTGCCTTTTGGCTCAGCTCCTTCTTCACCACGACGGACCGATACAGAACGCGCATCACTGCAGACGCTGCGCCGATTCGCCTGTCGATCTCCCGTTCCATTTTACCCTCACTCGTGAACAAGACCCCGAGATACTTAAACTCCTCCACTTGGGGCAAGATCTCTATCCGACCCTCCTTTCCAGGACCCCTGAATAGACTTTCCCGGGGAGGCTGAGCAGTGTGATCCCTCTGTAGTTGGAACACACTCTCCGGTCCCCCTTCTTGAAGAGGGGGACCACCACCCCGGTTTGCCAGTCCAGAGGCACTGTCCCCGATGTCCATGCAATGTTGCAGAGACGTGTCAACCATGACAGCCCTACAACATCCAGAGCCTTGAGGAACTCTGGGCGGATCTCATCCTCCTGCCACAACGGAGCCTTTTGATCACCTCGGCGACCTCGGCCCCAGAGATGGAAGAGTCCACCTCTATGTCCCCAGACTCTGCTTCCTCAACGGAAGGCGGAATTAAGTTGTGAGTTAATGGAATTAAGGAGGTCTTCGAAGTACTCCTCCCACCGACCCACAACGTCCCGAGTCGAGGTCAGCAGCGCACCATCCCCACTATACACTGTGTTGACCGTGCACTGCATTCCCCTCCTGAGATGCCAGATAGTGGACCAGAATCTCTTCGAAGCCGTCTGGAAGTCATTCTCCATGGCCTCCCCAAACTCCTCCCACGCCCGGGTTTTTGCCTCAGCAACCACCGAAGCTGCATTCCGCTTGGCCTGCCGGTACCTATCAGCTGCCTCCGGAGTGCCACCAGCCAAAAAGGCCCGGTAAGACTCCTTCTTCAGCTTGATGGCATCCCTCACTGCCGGTGTCCACCAACGGGTTCTTGGGTTGCCACCTTACGGCCAGAGGTGGAAAGTAATGAATTACATTTACTCGCGTTACTGTAATTGTTTTAAAAAATACGTTTTGTTTGAAGTATTGTAATTCGCTACATTTTAAATCATATTCGCTACTGAGTAAAAAATAAATGAATGAAAATGATAAAATAATAAAAATATTATGCTTTGTATAAATGCTCCGTTGCGCCGCGTGTGTGTATCATGTCCTGGTTGCGCGCTGCTCCAGACTCCACTCCGGGTATTTCTGACATCGGCATCTCCCTGACCTTCCACACGGTCGCTTCCGCCCTGAGTGACGTCATCGACTAGCGCGAACATATACTGTATAAATCGGAGAGAGATGCTGGAAAGATGAAAGAGGTTGTGATTTTGGCGTTTTGATATTTGGTTGAGTATTCCGGTTTGACTTTTTGCCTCCAATTGACGTTGATTATTGCTTTGTCCCTTTGGTTTGGTTGGTCTTTGTATATATTTGTAGATAATTTCACTGTTTTTGGTTTAGGGAGTCTGGGAAGGTACCTGTATTTTTGTTTGTGTTTTTTTTTGCAGGTAATCTAGCTACTAAATATAAATACCATTTTGTTTATTTATTGGCCTGGGTCCATCCTGAATCTGATCTTCCTCCTGGTGTGTGTGTGTGTGTGTGTGTATACAAACCTCATTATTTCATCAGTTAATGATTGGATCTAGTTCTTTCTGCCATATACCACCATTTCCATACAGTTTAAAATAGAACCCTGAACCATTCTTTTGCTGTTTGGCCCTAGACTGGGACGTAACACCATACAGTATTTAAGTGACCACTTTGATTTTCAAGCACAAGAAAGACAACAGCTTTATTATGCAAAGGTGTTCCTTCAGTTAAAAACAACTAGTTTGAGATTTATATCTGCTCATCTTTTTTGAACTACGCTAGAATGCCTCCCCCCCGCTGTTAATAAAAATAAAAAAGTAACTCGGTAACTTTTACTCTGAGTAAATTTTTTAATGAGCTACTTTTTACTTTTACTTGAGTAGATTTTTACAAGGGTAACTTTACTTGTACTTAAGTAAAATTTCACTGAAGTAACAGTACTTGTACTTGAGTACAAAATTTTATTACTCTTTCCACCTCTGCTTACGGCCACAGCTCCGGTCGGCCGCCTCGACAATGGAGGTGCGGAACATAGTCCATTCGGACTCAATGTCTCCCACCTCCCCCAGGACGTGGTTGAAGCTTTGCCGGAGGTGGGAGTTGATGCTCATCCTGACAGGGGACTCTGCCAGACATTCCCAGCAGACCCTCACAATACGTTTGGGTCTACCAGGCCTGACCGGCAACCTACCCCGCCAACGAAGCCAACTCACCACCAGGTGGTGATCAGTTGACAGCTCTGCCCCTCTCTTCACCCGAGTGTCCAAGACATGTGGCCGCAAGTCCGACGACACGACCACAAAGTCGATCATCGAACTGCGGCCTAGGGTGTCCTGGTGCCAGGTGCACATATGGACACCCTTATGCCTTATGGTGTTCGTTATGGACAATCCGTGATGAGCAGAGAAGTTCAATAACAAAACACCGCTCTGGTTCAGATCGGGGGGGCCGTTCATCCCAATCACGTCCTTCCAGGTCTTACTGTCATTGCCCACGTGAGCATTGAAGTCCCCCAACAGATCGAAGGAGTCCCCAGGAGGGACATTCTCTAGCGCCCCCTCCAGAGACCCCAAGAAGGACGTGTACTCCAAACTGCTGTTCGGGGCATAAGCGCAAACAACAGTAAGGATCTGTCCCCCCACCCGAAGGCGGAGGGAGGCCACCCTCTCGTCCACTGTGGTGAACCCCAATGTACAGGCCCCGAGCCGGGGGGCAATACGTATGCCCACACCTGCTCGTCGCCTCTCACCGGTGGCAACTCCAGAGTAGAAGAGAGTCCAGCCCCTCTCAAGAAGACTGGTTCCAGAGTCCAAGCTGTACGTCGAAACTTCTCAACCTCACACGCTAGCTCTGGCTCCTTCCCCGCCAGAGAGGTGACATTCCACGTCCCTAGAGCCAGCTTCTGCAGCCGAGGATCAGACCGCCAAGGCCCCTGTCTTCAGCCACCGCCCAGCTCACACTGCACCCGACCTCTTTGGCCCCTCCTACAGGTGGTGAGCCCATGGGAAGGGGGACCCACGATGCCTCTTCGGGCTGTGCCCGGCCCGGGCCCCATGGGTGCAGGCCCGACCACCAGGCGCTCGCCATCGGGCCCCACCTCCAGGCCTGGCTCCAGAGGGAGGCCCCGGTGACCCACATCTGGGCGAGGGAAAACGTTTTCCAAGATTTTTACTCATCATAAGAGGTCTTTTGAACCACTCTTTGTCTGTTCCCTCACCTAGGACCAGATTGCCATGGGTGACCCTGCCAGGAGCATGAAGCCCCCGACAACATAGCTCCCAGGATCATTGGGACACGCAAACCCCTCCACCACGATAAGGTGGTGGTTCAAGGAGGGGAACAATTAATATGAGGTAAAAATAAAACAAATTAATCTACATTTACTTTTAAACAGAATCGCGAGAGAACAGTCTGTGTGTGTGTGTGTGTGTGTGTGTAGTTGGATTTTCCCGTGGCATTACAGTTAAAGCCTCGCACTCCATTATGGAAAACTCTTGGCTGGTGTTACGACCCGCTCGTTTGAAGTCACTACATAAAAAGCAAAACAAAATATATAATCAATAAAGATTATTTATTGATTTGTACGAGTTCAACAGTAAAAATAATAAACATAGTAAAGTCTAGGGATAAATAAGCAAACAATCACAACCAAAACTTAATTTACATGTTATGAAAATGCACAAGAGAAACACAAATTTAAAGAGTCAGCAAAAGGTTACATGTTACACACAACAGAACCACTCCTGAGACTGCCTCCCCACAGAGTCTAACCCCAATTAACACCCAGAGTCTTACAGTGGGAGCCACGCCAAATAGCCGCGACAGTGTGGCTGAAGTGTTTACTGTGAAATCTTGACACGCCTTTCGGCCAGAAAAGGGAGGGGGGTTTACGGCGTGCAAAGGCCATTCACACGCCATGTGTGAATGGCCTTTGCACGCCGTAAACCCCCCTCCCTTTTCTGGCCGAAAGGCGTGTCAAGATTTCACAGTAAACACGCCCATTCAAGCCCAATTTATTCATTTACCTGGTGCCACCACTAGATGGCGCTTCGTTCTCAAGAACACGTTAAAACAAGCCAGCTGCGCTGAGTTGCAATCACGTGATTTTAACAACCCGCCTCCACCCCCGCCGAACTGACGCTACCAAACTACAGAGATGAAGATGGCGGCTTAACGGACTATTCGTGGTAAGTGATGTTTTATTTTATAAAATGTGTTTGGGGTAGTTTACAGTTTATTTCCCAGTTTAGTTTTTTTATTGGCCGTTTTAAATATCACTGGCAGCACCAGCAGCGGTCAGATGTGACTTTAGAGAACTTAATGATCTGTTTACCAAGTCTGGAGTTAATATTACAGCTTACTGTCAGTGTCACACACTCACAATGTCACTCCACTTTAACTCAAAAACATGCTCAAGCTTCGACAATACTATTAATGTCCCTATTACAAGAGCTGCACTACCCGATGAAGAGTGTTTGTGTTCTCTGTAAATACTGAGAGAATCTCACCGCATGTTGTCTGGATAAATTCAGCGGTTATTTATTCTTTGGTTAAGAGTTAATCTGCAGCTTATTTCTGTGACTGTAATATAATGTGATGCAGTTGATGAGGGACACAGACTGAGGGAAGCTGTACAGGAGCTAGTAACGCTCATAACCCGGTTTATATTTTATACACTTTGTCCGGGACTTTCCGCGGTAGCGCGAGCGCTTAGTTAACGAGCTGAATAACAACACAGAAGTGTTTATCAGTTAGGAGGAGGAGGGGGGAGGTGTGTGTGTGTGTGAGGGGCTTCAGTAAGTTATAGTTTGGCTTCAGGGATGAACTAATGCTCATATACAAGTGTTATATCGCTTAACTTATTTGTATGAGAAGCGCATTAAGTAAATTCCCGGTTAATTTAATACAGACGATAATACAGACAGTCACTGGTTAACACTAACACTGTTCACTGGTTAACACTAACACTGTTCACTGGTTAACATTAGCACAGGCAGATTATTTACATTACAGAATCCCCAAAACAGTACTTTACACACTCTGTGGTAAATAGGTTTATTAATATATTTTATTTTTATTAGAACTATATGTTCTGTAAAATTTATTTATCTTTGTCTTGACTAAATTCTCCTGTTGTCTTTAAGCAGGGCTCCGCTGTGGAGGTTTGGGGGGTCAGACGGCTGACGGCTGGACTTTTGGAGCTACAGGACTGGAGGAGCCTGAACAAGCTGTTGAGGGAGCTGTAGGAGGGATGACGTCACAGTCCGACAGCTTTAGAATGATGTTTGATCAGGTCTACTGTATATTCTGAACATAGTACTGCAAAATGTCTGATACAGTACTTTGGGGGAAACAAAGACTTAAACTGTTAAGTAATAACATTATTAATAACAAATATGTAATAGTTTTGATATTTGAAAAATTAATATTTTAATGTAAAAGGACTATAGATAGAGACTTATAAGCAGCTGGTGTATCCGGGTTGTTTAATGAACTTTAAGCAAAAAGACAACATGTATTCATCTGTTTTATATAAATTACTGTTTTAACTTTGACTAGTTTTGGAAGAATAAATTGAATTGTTAAAGTCATGTTTTGCGTGTTTTAATTTTGGGGGATTGTTTGGGTATTTAAAAATTGTTTAGTTGAACCAACAACTCCAATGGGCAAAAAATGGGACACAACTTTGTTTTAAATAGTCAAAGAGTTGGGCTGAAAATAATAATAATAATTATTGATCATAGAAACAAATGAAACCAGTTAAACACTTGATTATATGTATTTGTGTTTGTGATTGTGACCCATAATAATTTTTTCTCAGTATAAATAAATGTTTTGGGTTTTAAGAACTCCAAAAGAGCAACGACAAACTTGGTATTCTCCATTGAGGTTTCTCACCTTCCACTCCTGAGTATGACATGGTGTTAATTGCTCTGTGTGTGCGTGTGTGTTTTTGGCGGGGGGATGGGTGTGTGTGTGTGTTTTCGGCTGTTCAGCAGTTCTAAACACAAGCACAGTTTTTGTCCTTAACTAAAATACTTCAATACGTTAATAATGAATTTATTTTGCTGAATAAGGTAATAAGCGATGTTTAAACCAAACCAGTAAGTTAAGTAAGTGTTCCATACATTAAAGTACTGTTCCACACAGTTACAGTACAGTTTACAGTACAAACAGAGTGTGTGCGCTGGGGGGATTGGAAGGTGAGTGAGAATACTCATTTACAAGACAAAAGACGGTCAGAGGCAGCGCCGTTCTAGACCAGACAACACGGGGTGGGGGGAGGGGGGCATCATGTTCAAGCACTGTTTTTACCTGGCCTTACTGTATAGTAACAGCATTGTATTTGCTGAATTGTGTTGAGGCACGCAAACCCCCAGACCACAATAAGGTGGCAATCCCTCAGGGGGAAACTAAAATATATATATATATATATATACAGTGGGTGCACAGGCAGTATGCGACTTCTACCGTCGCAGCGTATGGCGTCAGCATTTGGGTTTGTGCGTTTGCTGGCTTTTACCACTGAGTGGCGCTATATAACTATAGACTGACGCCTCAGGCATCAGCTCGTTCTCTCCAGGCTTAATGAGGCGCAGGTCGTCCACAGCTGCACGTCGTTGCAGATAAAATAAAGTGAAACATTGTAAATAAACGAATTCATAATCACAGTAGTAACATTACAGTACAAATTTATAATTAAAATTAAATTCAGTTTTTTAGGATCGAATTTAAGCAACGTAAACGTTGTAAACTGTGTAATTATAGTAGAAAGGCTACGTGTAGGGTCTTGTGTCATCTTAGAGCTTTCATAAGACTCATAAGACTCTACTTTTATTTAGGTGCACACACAATGACGAAAAACTTTATGATTTTGTTAAATAAATAAAGTAAACGGGGTTCTGTATTGATTTTGGTGCGTCAGAAAATGAACCCAAGCTCCGTGTATACTCGCCTCACAGACGTGAAAAATATATACTTATAGAAAGAGAAATATCTGCTTTAATATAAACTAATGAAAAAAAAAATTAGATTATGTCATTCGTATGAGAAGTGAATTATAGGCGCGCTCACTGACGACGAGATGACATGATCAGCACAGCCGTAACCAAAGAAATCACTACCTTATCAATGAATTATTAAAATAGTCAGAGTGAATTTCCCCCGCTGTTTTAACAAATATTTGAAGTAGATAACAGTAGCCCACATTTATAAAAGCATTTTTATTTATATAAAACTATAAATAAAAATAATAATAATAATCCGGCATTTATTATTAGGTGTGCCCGCTGCCAAAGTTCTTCAGTAACAAACCTATAAAACATGTCCATCTGTATGAATAAATTGTTTAAATGTGATCAGTGATTTATGTAAATGACTCAGTTTAGATGTAAGTAAATGCTAGGGACTGACATCGGCGTGCGTTTCTCCCAGCGCCGCATAGCGCTTATTTAACACCATTAATATGTGTTTGCTGAAAGAGATATCTAATCTCTCATATCGGCGCGCGCGTTCATCTGACTTTAGATCAAAACTCGGCAAAGACTCTACTTTTATTTAGGTGCACTCACAATGACGAAAAAACTTTATGATTTTGTTAAATAAATAAAGTAAACGGGGTTCTGTATTGATTTTGGTGAACTTGAGCGCGTCAGAAAATGAACCCAAACTCCGTAGATAACGGAGTAGCCCACTAAGTAGATAACAGTAGCCCACATTTATAAAAGCATTTTTTATTTATATAAAACTATATAAAAAAATAATCCTGCGTTTATTTTTAGGTGTGCCCGCTGCCATAGTTCTTCAGTAACAAACCTATAAAACATGTACATCTGTATGAATAAATTGTTTAAATGTGATCAGTAAATGCTCCTTGCTACTGTAGTGACTGACATCGGCGTGCTGAAAGATCTAATCTCTCATATCGGCGCGCGCGTGAAATATATGTTAGTATATCATGACTGAAAAAAGTTTATGTAATTTGTATAAAACGTGGATTACTACAGCGCATCCATTCACAGCCGAAACCAAAGACATCAACGGCTCTGCCTATTCAGAGGCTCTGCCTATTCAGTAAAGAAAAACACTACTGTTATTATTTCAATTCATACTGTACAGCTGTTAGAATTGGGGCAGGGATATTATGCCAATATTAAATATTATATACGATATTAAATTTCAAGTGAGTTGGGAGTTTGCAAGGCAGAGAAGGATGCTCTTCGGAGTGAGTTGCGAGTTTGATGAGACGGCATAAATATTTAATACAGCAAATTAAATATTTTGGTTTATATTTTGGTTTATATTATATGGTTAATGTATTTTGGTTTATATTGCAAACGAATAACGAATCAAGAGCCTGTGATTATATTGCATAAATATTATTTTGTACAGACAAATATCTGAATTTTTATTTATTTATTTTTTAGATTTTTTTTTAAACAAATCTCTCAAAAATAGTAAGATGTATTTTGGTTTTATACTGCAAACGAAAAACGAATCCAGGGTCTTGTGTCATCTTATATTTTGTGTTCTTTAAATTTGTAGTAGATTTATTAAATGAAATAAATTACACTAAACGGGGTTCTGTATTGTTTTCGGTGAACTTGAGCGCGTCAGAAAATGAACCCAAACTCCGTGTATACTCGCCTCACAGACGTGAAATATAAGTACTGAAGTACTGTAGATAACAGCCCACATTTATAAAAGCATTTTTTATTTATATAAAACTATTAAAAAAATAATAATCCTGCGTTTATTTTTAGGTGTGCCCGCTGCCACAGTTCTTCAGTAACAAACCTATAAAACATGTACATCTGTATGAATAAATTGTTTAAATGTGATCAGTGATTTTGTTTAGATATAAGTAAATGCTCCTTGCTATAGGGACTGACATCGGCGTGCTGAAAGATCTAATCTCTCATATCGGCGCGCGCGTTCATCTGACTTTAGATCAAAGTTAAAGAGCGCACACGCAGGATCATGCAAACGTTTCCGCTTCTACTCTACTCTACTCTACTCTACTCTACTAACTCTACTATGAGGTTTCATAAAAAATGAACAATCCGACACGAGCAGATTTGTTTCAGTCAGAATATTTATCAATCATAAAGAGAGGCGACATATACTTGCTGATTAAACACTGCATTTTTAAAGTGAAAGCGCGCGATGTGAGCAGCTTAAATTATTGATAATTAAATCATTATTAAATGGTGGACATAAAAAGCAAAAAGAATAATAATATTATTTTGATTATTATTATCATGTTCTTTTGCTGTTTGAGCGTCTGTGGATTCCAAAATTGACATTTTTACCGTTTTTTAATCACTGAAATGGAAGAGATACTGTACTGTAGAAAGGTTCCTTATCATAACGTGCCTTGTATTGTTTTTTAATCGCTCGATACACGACCCATCATTTTTAATGATATTTTACAAAGGGTAAATACACATGGAATAATTTTATTTGGTTTGTTTATTTATAAATAAAATTAAAAGTAATTAAAAACAGTGTAGAGTGATTAATAACACTATATGTTATGGTAAGAAAAATCTCATTCTTGCTCATTCTAGTTTCTCCGAGTGTATACTGTAGGTGAGAACAGCTATTCACCCTTAGGGGGGGTGTATAATTTGCATTTGCATGTGTCTGACTTTGCAAAGCACACCTGTAAAACCTGTTTAAATGTAAATGCTCCTCGCTGCGCTGTTTGGGGGAGGGGCACGCAGAATGACGATTTGGTCAGCTGTGTGAACGCTCGCCCTTTAGATGTTGCGCGCACTACACGGCAAAAAATATGTTAGTATATCATGACTGAAATCATGACTGAAATATATGTTAGTATATCATGACTGAAAAAAGGTTATGTAATTTGTATAAAACGTGGATTACTACAGCGCATCCACTCACAGCCGAAACCAAAGACATCAACGGCTCTGCCTATTCAGAGGCTCTGCCTATTCAGTAAAGAAAAACACTACTGTTATTATTTCAATTCATACTGTACAGCTGTTAGAATTGGGGCAGGGATATTATGCCAATATTAAATATTATATACGATATTAAATTTCAAGTGAGTTGGGAGTTTGCAAGGCAGAGAAGGATGCTCTTCGGAGTGAGTTGCGAGTTTGATGAGACGGCATAAATATTTAATACAGCAAATTAAATATTTTGGTTTATATTTTGGTTTATATTATATGGTTAATGTATTTTGGTTTATATTGCAAACGAATAACGAATCAAGAGCCTGTGATTATATTGCATAAATATTATTTTGTACAGACAAATATCTGAATTTTTATTTATTTATTTTTTAGATTTTTTTAAAAACAAATCTCTCAAAAATAGTAAGATGTATTTTGGTTTCATACTGCAAACGAAAAACGACCTATAAAACATGTACATCTGTATGAATAAATTGTTTAAATGTGATCAGTAAATGCTCCTTGCTAGTGACTGACATCGGCGTGCTGAAAGATCTAATCTCTCATATCGGCGCGCGCGTTCATCTGACTTAACGTTTCAGCCATTCACACATGCATTGTGCTGTTGTTTGTACACACTTACACACTTACACACTGGTTGTATAGCGCACTTATGGAATGAATACGATGAGATGACAGAGTGGAGGTTTAATACATCTATCTCACACGCGGGGCCATAAGTGCGGTTCATTATGATTCGGTGCGAGTTTTGGTGCTGTTATTACGATTCCATCTTACCACGCAAAAAAATAAACATGTTTAACATGCGGAAGATCTTCGCGGAATTTTTCACGCGGAAACATGGAAACGTAATCACAGCGCAAAGACTCGGGGTGAATCATGATCAAGCCTACGGTCACAGCGCGAGACCGAGCAGGTGAGATAGGGGTATAACACACCGCATACAGTAAGTGAATACTGTAGGGGTATTAAACATTACAATCACACAGAAACATGAATGGATGCGGGGTTTGAAACTCCCATGGTTATTTTCTCATTTAACTAAATCAAATTTCATAAAAATAAAACGTGTCAAAAGAAAAACCCATAAAGTTATGGATAATGGCTAATGATGAATGAAACATATTTTAAACAAAAAGCAGCGAGCAGCTGGACATCGGGACGGGGAGTGTAAGTACGACGCACGCGCAGGTCTGAGCAGCTCAAGAAGCTCCATAATCTGTTGCCTTGGAAGGCAAAACTTTTATTTATATATATTTTTTAATAACGACCACGGGGAAAATATGAAAAGGGCTGAAGTTTTAGCTTCAAATCTTCAAGTTTTAGCTTTTAACTTCAAATATTTGAAGTAGATAACAGTAGCCCAAACCTGTAACTTTCCATGTAAAACAGGTACATCTGTATGAATAAATTGTTTAAATGTGATCATCTGACTTTACAGTAGATCAAAACTCGGCAAAGCGCACTCTTTTCCATTCACACACAGCTGTTTGTTTATCTTTCATAAAAAATGCTCCCGATATGAGCCGACACGAGCAGCTTTAATTATTGATAATTAAAACATTATTAAATGGTGGAAATAAACAGCAAAAAGATTAATATTATTCTTTTGATTATTATTATCATGTTCTTTTGCGTCTGTGGATTCCAAAATTCCAAAAAACAGAGAGTCTGTCTAAACAAAATAAAACCAATGTTTTCTAACTCATTTTTTTTTATATACAGTAAACATACAGTAAAACATCATTCATCATTAAAACATCACACAACTGAATCGCAGAAAAAAATCAGCAAAAATATTATTTAGTACAAGGCAATCTTTGGATCCTTGATGAGACGGCATAAATATTTAATACAGCAAATTAAATATTTTGGTTTATATTTTGGTTTATATTATATGGTTAATGTATTTTGGTTTATATTGCAAACGAATAACGAATCAAGAGCCCGTGATTATATTGCATAAATATTATTTTGTACAGACAAATATCTGAAAAAAAAAAACAGTTTTTTTTACGACGAATCTCTCAAAAATAGTAAGATGTATTTTGGTTTTATACTGCAAACGAAAAACGAATCCAGAGCCTGTAATTATATTTATATTTAATTATGTCATAACTATTATTTTGCACAAATACTGTAAATCTCTGAATAAAACAATGATATTTTATTCACAAATGTAAGACAATATTAGCTCGCACTTCGTCTGGCACTGAACCAAAATATAATGTAATGAGAGGCCCCGATTATACTGCATACATCTTTTTTATTGATTTATTTTTTATTATCTATTCTGGAAGTTTGCTCTATTTGTTTTAGTTATTTCTATATTTAAATCTTGATGTCTTAAACTCTAACAACTGTAAGTATTGTCGAAATAATTTTTTTGAAAGCCCTAGTGCTGTTGTTTGCGCTGTTTTCTTTAATAATAACACTAAACAGATAAAAACAGAGAGTCTGTCTAAACAAAATAAAACCAAAGTTTTCTAACTCATATTTTTTATATTTATAGTTTTACATGTTTGTTGGATGTGTAAATTATCATAATTGTAGTATTACTTTGCTACAACATATTGTTTTGACTTTATTATGACTTAAGCTCTGAATATATTTAAAAACCGATACGACGGAAAATGTCAATTTGCGCCACCTGGCGGTCATTTCACGAATTATTTTGAAATGCTCCTGGTTTATTTCGGCCGCTGCCGCGTTTCCACGGCGGTGAGTGCGACGGTAATGAGCAGTCTGGTTGTCACACCACTGTATATATATATATATATATATATATATATATATATATATATATATATATATATATAATTATATAATTATATAATTATATAATATCCTTAATCCAGATTTTATCAATCTATCAACATTTATCTAAGCTGGATGGTCAAATTCTCAAAAACGTTTAACCTAAAGTAAGACTTAACACACTATAACTAAAATATTTACAAAACTGAAAGGTTGTCTTATGAATAATAAAAAATACAAACTAAATTAAAACAGATGGGCTGTTGAACAGATCATAATATGTTTTATGTTTTCTGATTATAAATGATATATGGGTTGATTTTAGAAAGGCTAAATCAAATAGCTAGTTTTGGTCATGTCAGTCCAGTAACTATACTATGTAAAAGTAATTATAATATGAATTAATTAAGGGCAGGACCTAACCTAATGTTAATAATTTACACCATGATAACATTAGTATTCATGTTTTTGTATATATTTTTAAATGTTCAAATGAACGTTTCAGAGTATATAATTTGTCGTGTCATCTGTGATTGAGACCCATGAGTTAAATTGAAATATTTTTTATAGGTAGTAAGCCAGGTTTTAGTAACCTTGGATAAATCAGCATGAAAGCCCTCTCTCGCGCACGCGCTCTCACGCTATCTCTCGCACTCACACACACACACACACACACACTGTGCACACACAGACACACATAAATAATACATGAAATCGCGTAAAACCAAATGAAACTAGGGTAAAAAATATGAGCAGTAAAATACAGTAGTATCCTGTAGGTGATTCCTGTCCTGTGATAACAGGCACTAACACTCTAGAACTGTTTACTTCTGTTAGTTTTGTTTTCAAGTGTGAATGTTTATGGGGATTAAATCTGTCTCTGCTGCTGCATCTATACACCGTTGTGATAAGTGATTTGTGCCCCATCAGATCTTTAATGTGGGACGTTATGCTGGTTAAATGACTAAAGACACACTGATCTGTATGGACAGATATTTGTTCCAGATATTATGCGCCATTAATCAATTTGTTATGCCAATTTGACTTTCAGCGAAAACATCAAAAATATAACGAAAACAAACCCAAGCAGAAGTTACATTTTAAGCTTTACTTTCAAATTAAAATTTGATTTGTCACATCCACAGCACGATATGCAGTAAAATGCTTTGGGTGCTTTAGGTGAGACTCGAACTCGGCATTGCTTCACCTGGACCGCTTTATAAGTATCACGCGCTAACCGATTGCACCACGGGAGCCACACGGAAGTTGGTCTTGTCAGAGTATCCTCTCTCTCGTGCGCGCACACACACACACACACACACACACACACATGAAATTGCGTAAAACCCAACGAAATATAAGCAGTAAAAAAAGTCAGTAAAAATACATTAGTATAACAGGCGCTAACCCTCTGGAACTTTTTTTTACTATTGTTTCCAAGTGTTTATGGGGATTTAATGTGTCTCTGCTGCCGCATCCATTCACAGTTGTGATAAGTGATTAATGCCGCATCAGATCTTTTGACGGGGGAGCATTATGCATGATTAAATGACTAAAGAAATACTGATCCATATGGGCAGATATTTATTCCAGGTTGCATGCGGCATTAATTGCTTTTCTTATGCCACTTGTAGACTATCAGTGAAAAAATCAGCGAAAACATCATCAAAAATATAACGAAAACAAACCCAAGCAGACGTTACATTTTGAGCTTTACTTTGCAGCAAAATATTATCTATCAGTATATTAAATGGAACGGGGTAAAATACACCGTAATGTAAAATACTGTACATAGCCTGCGTTTTTATTCCGTACCTACAATGATCGGTATAGACAAATTACAGCCGCTACCGTGTCTTTAAGGATCATTTCAGGATGTCTTAAAAAATATTTCACTAACTAATTTTATTAATTCATTATTAAATAATAAATAGCATAATCATCATGGGTTGTGTATTGAGTGATTTAACAAATCTGTTTTATTAATCGGATTGTTGTTGTTTTTTCATCTATTTATGAAACTATGTTGACAATGCAAGAACTGTCTGTATATTAAAGATACGGTATTGGGCTTCCTGGACACTGCAGTTAACTGTGCCAGTCAATGCTCCATCTGGCGGAATTATACGGCATTGCAACCATCTTTATAGAAAGCGCATGGGGGCGTTTATGGGGCGGGGCATCGTTAACTGCGTCATCGCGGGGGATCACATTCCATGCACGAAGCCTGCATTAACCCTTCATGGATCTGCCACGGAGCAGTGATGCTCCAGGCGGCTGTTTGACGTGGCTCCCACTGTATATAGGCTACCAATTAGCAATTAATTATAGAATAGGCCAATCAGGATCAGCCACACTCTCGCCAGTAGGGTCTGGAGAAACCTCATGGTCGTCACACTGGAAAAACTTGGAAAAGTAAAGATGTAAAATTGCGTCAGATACAGAACCGTTGTTACATGAAATTTGTCAGAGTGGAAGTTCTTTAGTCTTCAATATTCTGGTCTGAGCTTTAGACAGAGATCACTCATGTAAGTAACACACTGCACATAGCAGTCTCACTGGACTTTTTGATGTTTTTAACAATAATAATAAAATAAAATAAACAAAAATAAGATGTCTCTGGACATGTAATGGCAACTAAATGCGCTGCTTATTCAGAGTTCAGGAGGAAACATCACCGGAAACAGAACTAATTAATGCTGTAATAATAACTCTAATAATAATTATTAATGCTGTACGTTCCTTAAATTTTTGTGAATGAACGTGGTGATGCTCAGCATTTTCATTCGATATGAAGTGTTTTATTCACCAGTTGATCACAGATGTGTGTTACTGCACTGAGCATTTAATTGTTTAATTATGAATTATTTATTATTCACTATGTTGTTATTTTAATATAAATATTAAACTTTTAGCTGAACATCTTTGAACTAAACTCAAAGAATGAAGTTATTCTGACTGTAAATCAGTTTTTCTCTTTATATTTTATCTAACATTACATTTCTCTCTCTGTTGTTCCACACGACACCTTCAGTATCGGTAAGTAAATAACTCGACTTCACACTAATGATAAACACTGATATTTTATAAACTTATCACATGTACTAGATTTTAATTCAAGAATCAAATAGAAGCATAAAACTATTTTCAGATGATGTTTATGTGAAGGACTCTGATCAGTAAGTGAGATTCCACTTCCATCAGTCAGCTTCTTTCCCACAATGCACCTGTGTGTAACCCCACTGCACTGCAATAATGTAGACAGAGACGTTTACCATGTCGAGTAAAAGACACAACAAACATGTAACATATAACACACACCACTGCCAGACTCCATCAGAATCGCATACAGAATCATATAAGAATAAAAATATAACATTTCCCAGGATTCCTCTGGATGGAACAGTTGTCTATTCTGCAAGTGTCCAAGTAACATATCAACTTTTTGTATTATTTTAATAAGCTGTGGCTCATAATTGTGTTCTTACTGAAACACAGAGTGACATGACATTTCCTGACACTTCACAATAAACATAAATCAGAGCTTTAACAGTGTTCAGTGCTTGTAGACAGAATAATTGCCATCACTCGCTCTGCATAACAATCACACCATAGAGTGAAAAAGCATTGAAGAGTTGACTCGGCCTAGCGTTTAGTCTCTTTAAGCTAACAGTCATGTTAATGCACACAGCATAAAGACACCTGACTGAACTGAGAACAGAAGTCCTTCACTTTCTTTTTTAAAACTTCCATAATAGGAGAGAGGGATTTAGGAGTGAAAGAGAGAAAAACAGAACGAGATCACACATCTTCCCAAGTCTACTGCGACATATCATATGCTGTCGTAACCAATATATAGACGAGGCTGTAGCAAAGCACATCATTCTGTTATCTGTTCGGTTTATTACATTGATAAATGTCTGTTTTCAATTAAAGGAAGTGGGAATCTGATATTCTGTATATTCCTTTATGTACTACAATACAGTGAGATATTGGGCAGTGGTGGCTCAATCGGTTAAGGCTGTGGGTTTCTGGGTTACTGATCGGAAGGTCGGGGGTTCGAACCCCAGCATCGGCAAGTTGCCACTGTTGAGCCCTTGAGCAAGGCCCTTAACCCTATCTGCTCCAGGGGCGCTGTAAGCTGGCTGACCCTGCGCTCTGACCCCAGTTTCCTAATTGGGATATGCGAAGAAGAAATTTCGCTGTGCTGTAAAAAAAAAGTACATGTGACAATAATTGAATATTCTTCTTCTTCTTCAATAGCACATAGATATATTACAGAATATTTAACTACACAGGGGGAAATGCTGACATACTGTATATTGGTAAATACATGCAGATATCAGAAAATAGTATTTTTACAATAAATCACAAAATATTTCTGTTCCTTAAGGGGAACTAGCGGTATATTAGCACAATGCTACATTATACAGATTTACTGTGTGTGATGACTGATTGTTGTCTAGTTTTCCTCTTTTTTATTAAGACACACATCAGCTGTGTTTTAACCAGAGTAACAGTTACTTTCACATTTTCACATGGAACAATTCACATTTATAATCATGTATTAAATCTTCACTCTCTATTATTTACTTTCACAGGACCCATTCGGTGAGTATAAAGTCTTTTCTCTGATATTGATGTGTTACGTCCTGGTCTAGGGTCAGGCCGCAACAGACAATGAAATAAATTAGGAAAAGGAAAGAAGATAGATGGGGAAATAAACGGGGGGGTTGAGATCAACTGCAGTTTATTCTATGTACAAATATTTACAAACATGGTAATACCTTCAGGAGCCGACAATGCCAAAATAATAAACCAAACCCACTAACCAGAGTAACAAAAGTCTACCTAACCTAACAACAAAAACATACCAGAATACATCGAGTCTTACCTAACTCCGTGACTAGTATAACCAGGAGAAAAGGTGGGGAAGAACAAAAAGGGCGTCGACTCCCTACTTATCACTATATACAAGATGATATTTACAAAGGGCAATAGCAAAAATCGAGGTCGAAAAGGGCAGCAAAAATCGATACACAATAAGTCAAATATACACCAGCAAAACACCATAACAAATCAAGGAGGCGGGAGTAAGGCACACATCACTGACTGATCCTCCAATCAGCACCCCTCTCCACGGTAGAGGCCCATTAAACCTGCTTTAAAAACAGAGAGAGGGAAACACACCCAAGAGAGCAGGCAACACAGTAAAAAAAAAAAAAAAAAAAAAAAAAAAAAATATATATATATATATATATATATATATATATATATATATATATATATATAAAATACGTCAGGGACGTAACACCCTCCCCCTTAAGATTGAACATCAAGTTAAATCCTTACTCAGACTCACAGCGAGATAAAGTGTCTGCTACAATATTTTCAGATCCCCTTTTGGTTTAAGAAATGCAACTGCTACCTTTCAGCGTTTAATGACACAAGTCTTAGGTGATGTGAATAATTGTGAAGCCTACCTTGATGATGTAGTTGTGTTTGCAGATACCTGGAATGAGCATCTCTCTGTTTTAAACTGTGTGTTTGATCGCCTCCAGAATGCTTCTCTGACTCCTTGAAAAGTGTGAATTTGCTCATGCTACTGTTACCTATTTAGGCAAGCAGGTGGGACAAGGCATGGTTCGCCCGCTGGATGCTAAAGTGCAGGCAATTAAGGCATTTCCAGCCCCTAGGACAAAACGAGAACTCGTTTCTTAGGTATGGCTGGATATTACCAAAGTTTCTGTAGAAACTTTTCAGATGTGGTACTTCCACTAACAAACCTTCTTCGTGACTCTATCCCTTTTGTGTGGTCTGCTACTTGTCAAGATGCATTTAATGCTGTGAAGCTATTGCTGTGCAGTGCACCTCTTCTTTCTGCCCCTGATTTTAGCAAACCCTTCCAACTTGAAGTAGGTGCCAGTGGTACCGGGATAGGTGCAGAACTCACCCAAGAAGGTGCTCATGGTATTGATCACCCTGTGAGTTTCTTCTCCCGGAAATTTAATCGTTGCAAGCTTAACTATAGTACCATCGAGAAGGAAGCTCTTGTCCTCTTACTTGCACTTCAGCATTTTGAGGTGTATATTGGAATCAGTTCTGAACCCATAGTGGTGTTTACTGATCACAACCCTCTCGTGTTCTTACAACGTATGACTAATAGTAACCAATGACTCATGCGCTGGGCCATGATTGTGCAGGGTTTAATATTGACATTCGGCATAAAAGGGGATCAGAAAACACTTTATCTCGCTGTGAGTCTGAGTAAGGATTGAACTTGATGTTCAATCTTAAGGGTGTTACGTCCCTGACGTATTATATATATATATATATATATATATATATATATATTTTTTTTTTTTTTTTTTTTTTTTTTTTTAATTTATTTTTTTTTCTTTCTGTGTTGCCTGCTCTCTTGGGTGTGTTTCCCTCTCTCTATTTTTAAAGCAGGTTTAATGGGCCTCGACCGTGGAGAGGGGTGCTGATTGGAGGATCAGTCAGTGATGTGTGCCTTACTCCCGCCTCCTGTATGGCGCCGGTGAGGTCGGCTGCCGTCACGACTGCTCCGACCAACTTTTCTTTGTTTTTGTTTTTTAAGTTAGTTTTCAGTGTCTTAAAATCAGCACCATTGAGTACATTAGGTATGATAGAGACATTCTTGTTTCTATTGGTATACAATGTTCTCACAATTCGACGTTTTTAACTCCGGATCCAAGCTGGCCGAGTGAGATCCTGAGGGAGAACAAAGGACTCGACGCGAAGATTCGCCCCCGAGGGAAACGAGCCGGCGTCAGGAACAGGCTGAGAGCTCGTGCACACCACACACCTCTGCCTAGCATCCTGCTCACCAACGTCCAGTCACTGGAGAACAAACTCGATGACCTCAGGGCCAGGATAAAGTTCCAGAGAGACATTTGGGACTGTAACCTTCTCTGCTTCACCCAGCGGTGAACCCGGCGGTGCCAGACCACGCCATACAACCAGTCGAGTTCTTCTCGGTTCACCGCATGGACAGGACGCGGGACTCGGGAAAGTCAAACGGAGGCGGCGTGTGTTTGATGGTGAACAACAGCTGGTGCAACAGCGCGAGCGTTGTTCCTCTTACACGCTCCTGCACACCAAACCTGGAACTACTGTCCATCATGTGTCGTCCTTTTTATCTTCCCCGGGAGTTCACATCGGTCATAATCAGCGCCGTTTACATTCCACCACAAGTGGACACGAACACTGCCTTATGCGAGCTGCATGAGGCGCTCACACAGCACCAGACACAACACCGGGACGCTGCGCTTATTGTGGCGGGGGACTTTAATAGTGCTAAACTCAGACGTGCAGCGCCGAACTTTCATCAGCATATCACCTGCCCCACCAGGGGCGAAAGGACACTGGACCATTTTTATACAACGGTCAACGACGGTTACAAGGCACAATCTCGTACAGCATTTGGTAAATCCGACCACGCCGCCATCTTCCTCATGCCAAAATACAAACAAAGGCTGAAACAGGAAGTTCCAGTTCAGAGGGAGGTCGCGCGCTGGACGGACCAATCGGTGGCCGCATTACAGGACGCACTCGATGACACAGACTGGGACATGTTCAGAAATAGCTCCGATGATGATGTCAGCGTGTTTACGGAAGCGGTTGTGGGATTTATTGGGAAGCTAGCGGATGATACCATGGAGAAAAAGACTATCAGAACGTTTCCCAACCAGAAGCCGTGGGTGGATAAAACCATCCGCGATGCTCTGAGATCTTGCACCGCCGCCTACAACACGGGACTTGCGTCGGGGGACATGGAACCATACAAGGCTGCGTCATATAACGTCCGGAAGGCGGTGAAAGAGGCGAAGCAGCGCTATGGGAGAAAACTAGAGTCACAGCTTCAACAAAGTGACTCTAGGAGCCTGTGGCAGGGACTGAGAACAATAACGGATTATAAAGCACCAACATCCGGTATGACGAACGCAGACGCGACTCAACACTTTCTACGCTCGCTTCGAGGCTGCAGCTAAAGACGCTAGTGGCGCTAATGCTAACGGTGCTAATGCTAACGGTGCTAACAGCTGCAGACAGGAAGACACTGCCAGTACCGGAAACGCGCTCATCATCTCCGAGCACAATGTGAGGAGAGCCTTCAAGAGAGTGAACACCAGGAAAGCAGCAGGACCAGACGGCATCTCAGGCCGTATCCTCAGAGCCTGCGCAGACCAGCTAGCACCTGTGTTCACTGAGATATTCAACATCTCTTTATCTCAGTTGGTGATCCCCATATGCTTCAAAGAGTCCATCATTGTTCCTGTTCCAAAGAAACCACATCCTGCTTCCCTCAATGACTATCGCCCTGTAGCCCTCACCTCAGTAGTGATGAAGTGCTTTGAACGCCTGGTCAGAGACTTCATCATCTCTTCACTACCGGACACACTCGACCCACTACAGTTCGCTTATCATCCAAACCGTTCCACAGACGATGCAATCTCAAATCTCCTCCACACATCTCTCACTCACCTGGATACTAAGAGGGGAAATTATGTAAAAATGCCTTTCATCGACTACAGCTCTGTATTTAATACCATAATTCCCTCCACACTCACCACCAAGCTGGAGCACCTGGGACTCAGCTCACCCATGTGTCAGTGGATCAACAACGATGAGTCGGCCTACCTGGAGGAGATTGGAAATCTGGAGACCTGGTGCCAGAGGAACAATCTCCTCCTGAACGTCAGTAAGACAAAGGAGCTGATAGTGGACTTTAGTACAAAGCAGGAGAGGAACTACCAGACCCCCGTCATCAACAGGAGCCCAGTGGAGAGAGTGGACAGCTTCAGATACCGTCTCGGGTTACATTTCTGTAACCCTGTTCCCTGAAAGGCGGGAACGAGATGCTGCGTGAAAATGCTATGGGAACCAGTTTGTCGCGTTGCCGGTCGTTGAAGCATGCTGTGAAAACACGCCAAAGTTTTTGGCTATATATAACCTCGACAGGTGACGTCATCTGATTAGATGTAGGTGGAGGTTATAAAAACAGGTGAGCCGGCAACGACCTCAGATTAATTTGTCTGAACAGCCGTCCGGTCACGTGGTAGTGCGGCATTGCGACGCAGCATCTCGTTACCGCCTTTCAGGGAACAGGGTTACAGAAATGTAACCCGAGACGTTCCCTAGCAAGGCTACACTCGATGCTGCGTGAAAACGCTATGGGAACGAGAATACCAACGCCGCCGCACTACAGGTGTCTGGACCCCAAGGTTGTGTAGCGTGTGCGCACAAAGCCAAGAAGGTCTCAGAGCTATGCCTGGGCAGCTAACTCGGGGGCAGTGAGCCCGGAGTAGCATGAACATCCAGATTTATAAATGTAAGAAATGTGTGCGGGGAGGAACCAACCCTTCGCGCCACACAATTACTGCAGGGTTTACCTCCTGCTGGTGAGACTGGGATGATCACCCTGGTTGGGTGAGCCCTGCTTCCCAGAGGCGAAGTGAACCCACGCGCCTCATAGGAGAGGGCAATATGCATCTCTCACCCAGTATAGTGGCACTCTGACTTACGCCACTAGCTGATGCGGTGGACGTGAATCTGAAGAGCACATACTGGATAGTAAGTGAAGTTTCTCCTGCTCCAAAGCTGTAAAAGGCGGAGGACAGAAGGCTTCAAACAATGCAGCTAAGAAAATCCTGAGGGTACTAGGGCACAAGCCCAAGGACAAGCTTTCACTGCAGAAGCTCCAGCACTGAAACATTTTGGCAGTGGACTGGGTCTACCTGCTTGGCACACACTTGGGAATACAGGGGAATACCTCTTGCTAATCCAATAGCTGAGGCGATCCCCTGGTTGAATGAGCCCTGATTCCTAGAGGCGAAGTGAGCCCACGCGCCTCATAGGAGAGGGCAATAGCATCTCTCATCCAGAGCATGAAGAAGTTGCTCTGACCTACGCCACTAGCTGATGCGGTGGACGTAGATCTGAAGAGCACAAGCTGGACACAGCAAGTGAAGTCTCTCCTGCTCCGAAGCTGTAAGCGCGGAGGACAGAAGGCTTCAAAAGCAATAGGGTGCCTGTTGGGTTTATAGTTAGCTTTTGGAAGATAGTTGAGAGAGGATGCAGTTACGCACGTCCTGAAAGTGCTAGTTATGGCATAGACCCGAGGACGGAAACTCCAGCACTGAAACAATTCGGCAGTGGACTGGGTTTACCTGCTTAGCAGACACTTGCTGCAGGGGAATACCTCTTGCTAGTGCAATAGATGAGGCAATCCCTTTGGCTGAAAGAGCCCTGATTCCTAGAGGCGAAGTGAGGCCACGCGCCTCATAGGAGAGGGCAATAGCATGTCTCATCCAGCACATGTAGAAACTGCTCTGACCTACGCCACTAGCTGATGCGGTGGACGTAGATCTGAAGAGCACAAGCTGGACACAGCAAGTGAAGTCTCTCCTGCTCCGAAGCTGTAAGCGCGGAGGACAGAAGACATCAAGAGCAATAGGGTGCCTGTTGCGAGGAGGGAAACTCCAGCACTGAAACAATTCGGCAGTGGACTGGGTTTACCTGCTTAGCAGACACCTGCTGCAGGGGAATACCTCTTGCTAGTGCAATAGATGAGGCAATCCCTTTGGCTGAAAGAGCCCTGATTCCTAGAGGCGAAGTGAGGCCACGCGCCTCATAGGAGAGGGCAATAGCATGTCTCATCCAGAACATGTAGAAACTGCTCTGACCTACGCCACTAGCTGATGCGGTGGACGTAGATCTGAAGAGCACAAGCTGGACACAGCAAGTGAAGTCTCTCCTGCTCCGAAGCTGTAAGCGCGGAGGACAGAAGGCTTCAAGAGCAATAGGGTGCCTGTTGGGTTTATGGAGCTTTCGGAAGATAGTTGAGAGAGGATGCAGTCACGTACGTCCTGAGAGTACTAGGGCACAGACCCGAGGAGGGAAACTCCAGCACTGAAACAATTCGGCTGTGGACTGGGTTTACCTGCTTAGCATATACTTGCTGCAGCGGAATTCCTCTTGCTAATGCAATAGATGAGGCAATCCCCAGGGTTGAAAGAGCCCTGATTCCCAGAGGCGAAGTGAACCCACGCGCCTCATAGGAGAGGGCAATAGCATCTCTCATCCAAAACATGTAGAAGCTGCTCTGACCTACGCCACTAGCTGATGCGGTGGACGTAAATCTGAAGAGCAGTAAAAGGCGAAGCATATCTTAGAAGGCAAGAGGTCCGCCTTGCTACATGAAAATCTCTCCCTGACTACTTCGGAGTGGGGTTACCATTCCCCGTGTGTCAGAGATAGACTGGACAGTACTACTGCTCCCGCATCCATGCTGGAATGTAAATCGCTCTGAGGGACAGGAACCTGGTGCGCTAGCTGTTAGCGGCGCGAGCACAGTCCGCCCTGGCGATAATATATGAGACTGCCATAGTGTTGTCACCCACACTAGGACATGGCAGCCTCTCAACTGCTGGAGGAAGTGCTTTAGGACCAGAAATAGAACCATCATTTCGAGGCAATTGCTGTGCCATGCAAGAAGATAGCCTCTCCAGCTCCCTTGAGCTGGACAGTCATCAGAGACCGCACCCCAGCCTATGAGGAAAGCATCTGTCGTTAGCCTCAGCGACGACAAGATGAACTTAGAGTGGGACCCAGAGTAGAGACCGGGGTCTGAACCACGTAGAAAGGGTACGAAGCACCTGGCGCGTAACCCATATTGGGGATTGGCCCTAGTGATATCCCCTGGTTCTTAGCCACAACTTAGAATGCTCTCATGTGCAGAAGGTCCAAAGGTGTCACCGTGGATACAGCTGCCATGAGAGCTAGGATGTCTGAAAGTGATGGTCACTTTCTGGTCTAGCTTGTTTTCCTTGAGGGTGTTGAGAATGGGTTCGATACGAGCGGGAGACAGCTGTGCCCGCTTACGACCGAATCCCGTATAGCACCCAATGTGTTGTCCTCTGCACAGGAAAGAGCACGCTTTCGTGGCGTTGGGTCCCAGTCCTGAGAACAGAGATGAGCTAGGACGACATGCTGATGTCGAAGCACTAGCCACCGGATGCCCTGGGACTCCCATAAGAACCAGGGCTAAATCCGTGCATTTTGTATGTGTGCGGGTGAGCTAGACCAATGGAAGGACCCGATACTGGTAAGCTTCGCCCCCGAAAGCGAACCTCAGGATCTCCCTGTGTTGTGGCCATGTTTCTGTATGAAAGTAAGCGTCCTTAAATCGATTGTCAGAAACAATAGCTTGAGGGGGGTTGAGAGCAATCACCTTTACAGTCAAGAACTGAACTGTATTCATAGATTTTCAGGTAGCGGGAGAGCCCGCAGAATCTGAAATATTGGACGCAGCCCCCCGTTCCTCTTGGGAACCAAGAATACCGACTGTAGTAGCCTGACTTACTGTCTGGTGGGGGAACATGTTCCATGGCCCCCTTCCCCGGCAGCCTGTCAGCAGATGCGCACTATCTGGTTTCATGGAAGTGGAGGCCACGCCATTGAAAACACAGAAGGTGAAGTGAGAACTGAATCCTGTAGTTCCTCTTTCCAGTGCTTAGTACCCAAGGAGATATACTTGGCAGTAGCTTCCACGCTGCCAGTTTCTCATAAAAGTGCACAAGTTTCGGCAGCTTGGTTAAACGGGGGGGGGGGGGGGGGATGTTAGATGTTCGGCATCCTGAAGCATGGCAGGAAAAACCGAAGAACTAAAAGCCTATTGGAGACTGGTGTTGCCCGAACACCAGTGGTGGCGGAGCAAAACACCGACCTCCTGGGGGTGCCAGGGAGAACACTTATTCGTTAAAAAGGAATTCTGGGTGCCTTTCACTATTGGGGGGGCCACCCCCATTCATTTTATTTTATACACACACATATATATATATATATATATATATATATATATATATATATATATATATATTTTTTTTTTTTTTTTTTTTTTTTAAATCAGTCTGACCTCCTGTGTGCAGTGGAGCACAAAGCTGACCCACTGCCTGAAAAGCTTTTCCCTCTAGGGCAGATAAAAGTCTACACAGCTAGAAAGGAAGTATAAGCTTACCAGGGAGGATGATGTCCCAGGAGAGAGATAGCCTGTGAAGCGTCTCTGCTATCTGGGCGTCATCATACAATCCCGCGTTTCCATATCGACTATATTTAAATAAACAAATAAGTCGATGGCATGAAAAACACAGCATGAATACAGCCTACTCCATGAAAGGGTTAACTCACATGAAGAGAGCTGAGAGGGGGTGGGGGGGGAGAGCGTCATTGAGGCTCCGCCCCCCGGCCACCCGACAGAAGTTTTAGTGCTTAAGGCTATTTTCATCTCCGGTAAAAAAGAGAGAAATCCTCGTGATGACAACGCGGAAGAAAGGAGTTTTCTTACCTACGTCTGCCGCAGCTCTGTCAGATGCACGAGTTTTAAGCCAGGAACGCGCGACGGCTCGCAGCTTCTCACGGAATGCGCGGCGCGCGCAGCACTAGTCGAAGCAGTGTAGAGATCGCACTCCGATATGGATTATCACACACGGAGGGATTTAAACTCGTCAAATCGGTGAGTTAAACACCTTCTTATTTTGCTGGTTTATCACAAGCACGCTTCACAACTAGGCTCTGAAGACAAATGATCTGAGGTCGTTGCCGGCTCACCTGTTTTTATAACCTCCACCTACATCTAATCAGATGACGTCACCTGTCGAGGTTATATATAGCCAAAAACTTTGGCGTGTTTTCACAGCATGCTTCAACGACCGGCAACGCGACAAACTGGTTCCCATAGCGTTTTCACGCAGCATCGAGTGTAGCCTTGCTAGGGAACTCAGTGTTCACATCACGCAGGTCCTGTCACATCAACACCGTGGTGAAAAAGGCCCGGCAGCGTCTGTACCACCTCAGACGTTTGAGAGACTTCAGACTGCCCTCCAAGGTGCTCAGGAATTTCTACTCCTGCACCATAGAGAGCATCCTGACGGGAAACATCATGACCTGGTTTGGAAACAGCACCATGCAGGACAGACGAGCTCTACAGAGGGTGGTGTGTTCAGCTGAGCGCATCATCCGCACCAAGCTCCCTGACCTGCACTCAATCTACACCAAGCAGTGCTGGATCAAGGAAGGAGCTGGACCAGGAAGATTGTGAAGGACCTCAGCCATCCCAACAATGGACTGTTCTCTCTGTTGCTGGCAGGAAAGCACTTCCGCTCCCTGAAGGCCAACACAGAGAGAATGAGGAGGAGCTTCTTCCCGCAGGCGATAAGGTCTCTCAACCATAACACATTCACACCACAAACACAGAACTAATACAACCTGTTAACGTCTATGGACATTATGGACACTTTCATGCACAATCTACACATCGGAACTCATGTTTATGTTTACATTCTGGAACTTTGCACAAAGACACTTTAATAAGGCACCTTAAGACACTTTTCTATGCATACTTGCACACCATACTTCCTCCACCAAATTTCAATTTAAAAAAGAAAATTTCTATTGTTCAGTATATTTCTATTTTCATTTCTATTTTATGTACAGTATATTTCTATTTTTATTTCTATTTTTATTTTAGTTAAGTTTTAATTTTCCTATCGTATTTCTTTATTCATATATATTTCTTACTATAAGATTTAATTCTCTTTTTAAGGTCACTGGCGGTCGTGTAAGCATTTCACTGCATATCATACTGTATATGACTGTGTATGTGACAAATAAAATTTGAATTTGAATTTGATTTTAATTTGTACTTTCATTGGACAAGCACTTCCTGAACCTGTGTGCCTTACTCCCGCCTCCTGTGTTGCCTTTGGACTAGCACTTTTTGCAGCTGTATTTAAACGCCATCCTGCCTGCTGCTCGAGAGACTACTGCTTGATTTGTTATGGTGTTTTGCTCGTGTATATTTGCCTTATTGTGTATCGACTTTTGCTGCCCTTTTCGACCTCGATTTTTGCTATTGCCCTTTGTACATAACTTTGTAAATATCATCTTGTATTTAGTGGTAAGTAGGGAGTTGACGCCCTTTTTGTTCTTCCCCCCCCTTTTCTCCTGGTTATGCTAGTCAGGGAGTTAGGTAAGACTCGATGTATTTTGGTATGTTTTTGTTGTTAGGTTAGGTAGACTTTTGTGACTCTAGTTAGTAGGTTTGGTTTATTATTTTGGCATTGTCGGCTCCTGAAGATATTACCATCTTTTTAAATATTTGTACATAGAATGGCAGCACGGTGGTGTAGTGGTTAGCACTGTCGCCTTGCACCTCCAGGGTCTGGGTTAGATTCCCCAGCGAGGCTCGATTCCCGTCTCTGTGTGCATGGAGTTTGCATGTTCTCCCCGTGCTTGGTGGGTTTCCTCCGGGTACTCCGGTTTCCTCCCACAGTCCAAAGATATGCAGGTTAGGCTAATTGGTGTTCCCAAATTGACGGTAGTGTGTGAATGAGTGTGTGAATGTGCGTATGAGTGTGTGCCCTGCGATGGATTGGTACCCTGTCCAGGGTGTACCCCGCCTTGTGCCCTAAGCCTCCTGGGATAGGCTCCAGGTCCCCTGCGACCCTGAATAGAAGGATAAAGCGGTGTAGAAAATGAATGAATGTACATAGAATAAACTGCAGTTGATCTCAACCCCCCGTTTATTTCCCCATTTATCTTCTTTTCCTAATTTATTTTATTGTCTGTTGCGGCCTGACCCTAGACCAGGACGAAACAGAATTGGGGGCTCGTCCATTGTTTTGTTGTTTGTCTGCTGGTTTTTGGTTTGTTTGTTTTGGCTATAGGAGGTATGTGTGTTTGTCACTATTATGGCAACTAAATTTAATTTAGACCAATTTGTTATTTGTCCTTCATTGGAACAGTTTGAAAGGTGCAGGAAGGATGACTTATTGTTGCTTGCTGACATTTACAGCATCTCGGTCCCATGGAGCGCGAATAAGCGCGACATTAAACAAATGCTTCAGGTAGAGCTGATTAAACAGCGCATTCTTATGGATCCTACCGAGGCGGGTGTTGTATATCAGTCCGGTACGTCCGAGGATTCAGCTACAGTGGAGGCTGTGGTCGAACCCAAGGACGCCGCCCACATAGATCACGCGGTAGTAGGTCCATCACTGAATGACCCGAAGCTCGCGCTGCAATTGAAGCAGTTGGACCTAGAGTTAGCCCGTCAGCATTATGAATCTCAAATGCTTCAATTTCATATGGTGGAACTCGAGTCTCAAAGGGAAATTAAAGTAATTGGAATTGGCACTAAGGAGTAAGCCAGCTTCAGATTCTCTTGTTCGTGGCCCTCTGTCTCCTGTTTGAGCATCATCCCCTGTTCTTCATCCTGCATCTGCATCCCCTGTTCTGCATCCTGCATCTGCATCCCCTGTTCTGCATCTGCTGCATCTGCATCCCCTGTTCTGCAGGCTCTACTCTGAGCCCCTCCCGGATGACTGAGCTTCTCACCCTATCTCTAAGGGAGAGCCCAGACACCCTGCGGAGGAAACTCATTTCGGCCGCTTGTATTCGCGATCTTGTTCTTTCGGTCACTACCCACAGCTCATGACCATAGTTGAGGGTAGGAACGTAGATCGACCGGTAAATTGAGAGCTTTGCCTTTTGGCTCAGGTCCTTCTTCACCACGACGGACCGATACAGAGCCCGCATCACTGCAGACGCTCCCACGATCCGCCTGTCGATCTCCCGTTCCATTTTACCCTCACTCGTGAACAAGACGCCGAGATACTTAAACTCCTCCACTTGGGGCAGGATCTCACTCCCAACCCTGAGAGGGCACTCCACCCTTTTCCGACTGAGGACCATGGCCTCAGATTTGGAGGTGCTGATTCTCATCCCAGCCGTTTCACACTCGGCTGCGAACCGATCCAGTGAGAGTTGTAGGTCGCAGGATGATGAGGCCAACAGAACAACGTCATCTGCAAAAAGCAGTGACCCAATCCTGAGCCCACCAAACTGTACCCCCTCAATGCCCTGGCTGCGCCTAGATATCCTGTCCATAAAAATTATGAACAGGATCGGTGACAAAGGGCAGCCCTGTCAGAGTCCTACTCTCAACGGAAACAGGTCCAACTTACTACCGGCAATGCGGACCAAGCTCCGACACCGGTTGTACAGGGACCGGACAGCCCTGAACAGGGAATCCGATATCCCATACTCCCGGAGTACCCCCCACAGGACTCCCCGAGGGACACGGTCGAATGCCTTCTCCAAGTCCACAAAGCACATGTAGACTGGTTGGGCAAACTCCCATGCCCCCTCCAGGACCCTGCTAAGGGTGTAGAACTGGTCCACTGTTCCGCGACCTGGACGAAAACCACACTGCTCCTCCTGAATCCGAGGTTCGACTAACCGACGGACCCTCCTTTCCGTTCCCTCACCTAGGACCGGATTGCCATGGGTGACCCTGCTGGGGGCATGAAGCCCCCGACAACATAGCTCCCAGGATCATTGGGACACGCAAACCCCTCCACCACGATAAGGTGGTGGTTCAAGGAGGGGATATTATTTATTATTTAAGAAAAAATCATAATGATATGTTAGATTTTATACAAATTATAAAAATTGTATCTGATTATCTTTGTACTGAAACTACAGAGTGAAGATTGTTTAGCAGATATTCTGAGTGTAAATCATAAGTTTTTCTCTTTATATTTCATCTAACATTACATTTCTCTCTGTTGTTTTACACGACACCTTCAGCACGGGTAAGTAAATAACTCGACTTCACACTAATGATAAACACTGATATTTTATAAACTTTTCGCATGTATTGGATTTTAATACAGGAATTAAATAGAAATATAAAAGCATACAGAATTATATAAGATTAAAAATTATATATTTTACAAGTGTCCAAGAACCATAACAGCATTTTGTTTTATTTCTATAAGAAATAACTGTGTTCTGATATTCTGTATATTCTGTAACATGGGTCTCATGAGCGGCAGAACCACATGTAAATACTCTGCACTGTTCAGAACGGGCAGGTCCAAAAGCTGTTACCCCACAGACTTCTGAACAGGCAGAGACGCGGCAATGTTGACACGCGGTTGCCAGGCAACGCTGCGGTAAAGTAATCAGTGTGAACGCGAAACACCTGGTGGTGTGTTTATTTAAGGGTCTGATACCTCCGCACTTCTGCGATCATTTAGGTGGCACCGGTACGGTATGAGGGCCAAAGAAAGAAAGAAAGAAAGGAAGAAAGAAAGAAAGATAAAAAGATAGAAAGAAAAAGAAAGACAGAAAGTAAGATAGACAGAGTGTGCTCAAGAGAGGGAGAGAGGCAAAGACCCATCCTCTGTCTCCCTAAGACACCAACGTGAGAGAGAGAGAGAGAGAGAGAGAGCGCAACACGGCTCAGTTTCCTCGCTTATAAATCCTCAGTAAGGTCGAAGGCCCCGAGAGGATCTAAAGTTTATTTTTAGTTATCAGAGCCCCATCCGTTCTCGTGTAGATGGTGGAACTATGTTTATTTCGGTTCTCTTTTGTTTCCTTTTCCTAATGAATAATCCCTCACCATCTCGAAACGGGAAGGTCTTCCCATCCGCATCATAAACACTCTCACAACCTCCTGTTTCATTCACCCCCTCTGAAGCCCTTCGTTAGGGCTCTTATACCTACAATAGCACACAGATATATTACAGAATATTTAACTATAGATTTAAAATACACAGGGGGAAATGCACATATACTGACATACTGTATATTGGTAAATACATGCAGATATCAGAAAATAGTATTTTACAATAAATCACAAGATATTTCTGTTCCTTAAGGGGAACTAGCGGTATATTAGCACAATGCTATATTATACAGATTTACTGTGTGTGATGACTTATTGTTGTCTAGTTTTCCTCTTTTTTATTAAGACACACATCAGCTGTGTTTTAACCAGAGTAAAAGTTACTTTCACATTTTCACATGATACAATTCACATTTGTAATCATGCATTAAATCTTCACTCTCTATTATTTACTTTCACAGGATGCGATAAGAGGTGAGTATAAAGTTTTTTCTCTGATAGTGATGTGTTGAAGATTTTTTCTCATTATATTTGATCTAACATTACATTTCTCTCTCTGTTGTTTTACACGACACCTTCAGTACGGGTAAGTAAATAACTCAAATTCACACTAATGATAAACACTGATATTTTATAAACTTTTTTTTATTTATTCAGGAAACAAATATTCATTCATTCATTCATTCATTTTCTATACCGCTTAATCCTGTGTTCAGGGTCGCGGGGCACCTGGAGCCTATCCCAGGAGACTTCGGGCACTAGGCGGGGTACACCCTGGACAGGGAGCCAATCCATCGCAGGGGCACACACACATACACACCCAATCACACACTACGGGCAATTTAGGAACGCCAATTAGCCTAACCTGCATGCCTTTGGACTGTGGGAGGAAACCGGAGTACCCGGAGGTAACCCACCAAGCACGGGGAGAACATGCAAACTCCATGCACACAGAGATGGGAATCGAGCTTGGCCGGGGAATCGAACCCAGACCCTGGAGGTGCAAGGCGACAGTGCTAACCACTACACCACCGCGCCGCCGTGGAAACAAATATGAATATGATATTTTATATATTTTATTATACTGTATGATATGAATATTATGACTGATATTTCACAAACCTTTTTTTAAACAAATACAAACATAAAAACTTTTTCAGTCTGTGATTATATTCATTATCATGTGTAATTATAGAACAATGTCTTTAATTATTTTCTAATATAATATGTTAAATATTGAACTATCTTTATTATTATAATTATAAAGATAAATCTCTCCAGTGTTTTGTCCAGAGTAACAGTTACAGGCTTTGATCAGTAAGTGAGATTTCACTTCCATCAGTCAGCTTCTTTCCCACAATGCACCTGTGTGTAACCCCACTGCACTGCAATAGATGAGACGTTTACCGTGTCGAGTAAACAACACAGTAAACATGTAACATATAGCACACACCACTGCCAGACTCCATCAGAATCTCTCTCCTCTTATACACTCCATTTTCTCCTGCACTAATAAGCAGCTACACCTCAGTATGGGGACGAGATCTAAATACACTGATGAGGTGTTAATGTTCTCCATATACTGTACACAGATCTGTAATTACACATGATAATAGCAGAACACTTTGTGTGTTGTTTTGCATATTTGTATGGAAGTGATGGAATAAAGACACATAAGTTAATGATTTATTAGTTTCCCGCTGTGTGACTTTTCCCTCCACAGTTATGTTTCTGTAGCTGATGAATCTCTCCAGTGTGAGCAGATGATCATCAGCACAGAGTAACAGAATGTTCTGTAGATTTACTGTGTGATGACTAATTGTACATCTTTAACTAGCTTTCCTTTGTTTATGAACAGACACATAAACTGTGTTATGTACAGAGTAACAGTTCTATCATGCACAAAACATTTACACTTTATTATCCACAGCGACAGCACATGGGGGATCCACAGAGGAGAGAGGAGGAAGGTGAGAAAGACATTAATTTTAAAAAATTCATATTTTATTCATATATTTGTGTTACTTGTATAATGTACCACTGAGCATCATGAGCATAGTGTAGTGAACACAACAGACTGTGATCGCTGGCAGAACATTTGTCGTGCTGTTGTCTAGTTTGTCATTAGTGTTCGACAAATCTGACCTACACACTGATACTGAGAGATACAAAGCTGAAGGTTTTTGTTTGACTTTTAATTTCATAATAATAACTCCTTAACGTTACTGAGACTGACTAATATTACTGTAGTGTTCACTGCCCGGCCTCCCAAAAAGTCACACACACACCGTCATGAACTGGGTGTTATATTGACTGATGTAACTGCCGTTGGCTAAAAAGGGCATGAATAGGTGCAGATGGGATGATGGAGTCTTTTATTTAAAACCCTTTCAGGCTCAAATTAAGTTTTGAGGATTTGAGATATTGGATTTGGATCCCATATTTTTTTTGTTATTGTTCTGTCACTGAAAAGCACTTTGTTACATTGTTTAGGTAGTTATTTTTAACTGTTGCAAATCAGCAACGCCTGCCTTGAGAGGGTTAACAAAACATCACACAAAACATGGAATAATGAAGAAACTAAACAAAGAATCAAACCAAGGAACTCAAACTATATACACATGATCCAGAGCTTAACACAAGGCTAAGAGCGAGACAGGCTATGTTAGGTGTTGGACTGTGGGCTTGAAGGTGAGGCGCAGAGGGGATAATGGTGAATTAGAGTCTTTTAATGATAACAAAACAAACAATACATGAACTAAACATGAACAAAACTTGAAAAAAGGCTTTACTTTGGAGCATGTTGCAAACTAAACCTTCATACAAACCTTCATACCTTCAGACCAGACAAAACAAAAGCCCACATAATACTCGATAATGCTCGAACCACTTTCCCAGAATACATAGCTATTTATAAGAGGTCTAATGAGCAACTTCGGTTCAGGTGAGCACCCACATCACCTGACCGAGGTGCCTTCTGGGAAACTGAGTCTACAAACAAAAACTAAAAAAGCAAAACAGTGCCCTCTTGTGGGGAACCCTCACAAGTTGTGTTCATGGTGTGTAATGTGGTGGATAATTCCTGTGTATAAATGCTTCCTCATGCTCACACAGTCCAGCGTATGTCCAGGACATCTGGGAAGAATAATGATGTATTGATGTAATAACCTGAACATTCAGTACATTTAATTAGATTATTTTTGTTCTGATTCGCCTCATTAACAAGTGGTTTTCTGATAGTCACACAGCTGTTTAGTCCCAATCCTGCGAGCTCTGTGATTTCTGCTGTCAAGATTTCTTTCTTTCTTTCTTTCTTTTTTTAGTGATTTAACTTCTCCAAGTGTTTGATATCTGATCATAGTCATTCATGATTTTTTTAGATCATATTTTTTCATGACGTTTACTGTTTTTTCTTTTTTGTCCAGGTAGTGTACTGTATATAACTTTAGTGAGAGAAGTGAGTTAGAGAGTCCACGCTAGATAATAGTGCATGAAAGAAATTATAACAGAATGTGAGTGAGTGATTCAGTAAATTTGTTTCTTACAGAGTTAATATGATAAAGCTAAAGACATTTCTTTTCCAAAATCAGCAGAGAAACAGAAGAGAGACAAACTAATGCAGGACAAAACGTATTTACTGAGAACAGACACAGAATGTTTATATCTAATACTATTCCATATAATACAGAGACATTTACAACAATTACCAAAACATTTTTAGGAATCTAATCAAACTTTCTTTGTATTTTTGTCGGATCATCAACTAAAAGACTTCTATGTTTATCAGGTGAGTAAACTGTACTAAACTATTAATGTTCATAAATCTCTTACTGATACTAGCAGCTTAAAAACATCTTAAATTGTTATAATAAGTCTATTACCCAGTGATGGGTTACTATGGTTACAGCTCACAGTGATGGTCAGAAAAACTATCACACGACTGACACATTGAATAGAAACATGAACACTGAGCTGTTTGTTAATGACATTTAACAGGCAGCAAATACATATTAATATGTTAAATAAAATAGTTTTTCCTTTATACATTAAACACATGTGAACTATGGCTCGGCTACAAACTAAAGGCTAATGCTAATGATCGTGCTAATGCTAAAGCTAATACAAGCAAACAAAACTAAATACATTAGGATTCTAAACAGAAGACTTTGAAACACGACTTTAAATAGACAAACTAATTAAACTAAACAAGGTGCAGGTGATCACAATTAACATCATGTGACTGACATGTGAGGTGCAATGCATACTGGGAACTGAAGTCTGGAACAAACATGAAGATGAAAGTCCTACAGAACACACACAACAGGAACACACAGGGAAAACATGACAGTTAACAATTTACTGTGATTACTGATGTCATAATTATTGATATGATTGTAAACTATTTGTTTAAACATAAACAAAATAAATCATAATGCAAGAAAAACAAGATAAATAAATTATTACCTTCACACATATTGAAGTTCATCTGCAAACTTTGTCTGAAATTTCATTTATAGAGACATAAAAAGGTTTAATACATATTTAATTGAACATGACGATCTGTGTAGAGACCCAACACCAGGAACAACATTAATTTACTTAAAACCATTTTATTAAAATCTGTAGGGCAAATTCACATACATACATACATACATTTTTTTTTCAAACAAACAAACAAACAAACATATATCAATCTTATTCTTTACTTACATCATCATTCTTGTTTTTAAATCAATCAAATTCTTTACATTCATCATCATTCTTACATTTAAATATCATCTGTTTGAAAAGGAGTAGGTTGATGTGTAAACCCTTTCATACATTTCATCCCTTACATATTATACTTTACAATTGTACAATAAGACTAATCCAGACATAATCCCAAAAAACTAATTTGACAAGACAAGTAACCCATCTTTCAACAAAATCAAACAGAAAAGCAAAAGAATAGTCAAAGCAAAAATAGCTCATCTTTTTTCCTCTGTATACCCATTTAAGATTAGTTTTTTTTTTATTTCATTTTAAACTGATTTATATTTTTACTTACTTTTATTTCTTCTTTTAAACTGTTCCATAACTTGACCCCCCCTATTGTGATACCCATACTTTTTAAAGTTGATCTAACACTATGCCTCTTCAAATTTAGTCTCCCTTTCAAGTTATATCCCCCACCTCTCTCTGTAAACAATTTCTGAAAAAAATTTTTTATGTCACTTCAGAGAACAAATCCATGACAAACTCTCAGTGTCTGAATTGTGTTGTGTGTTTTAATCACGGCTGACTGATGGTCATGAAAGTATAAGTCAGATAACAAACATTGTCTTTAAAAATATATATATAAATGTCTGGGACAGTTGACTTTCATGCATAAGTATATTAATATAGTGTTATTGTGTGAAAGCACAATATATTACAGCCAAATGAATAAATAAACAAATAAACATATTCAAACACTTGATTCTCCTGTAGAGGGGAGGATGTTTATCTCTCATTTAACGATCAGGTTACTGTATAGTGTTAGTAATATGTCACACACACACACACACACAGTGATGTGAACAGAGAAACACTTCATGTGTATTTAACACTTTATTTACATACAGTATGGAGTCGGGTATAAAACCTTCACACTGATTTATTCTCTTTCACAGAGAGACAGAAAATGGACAGAAGATGAGAGAATGAAAATGAAGATCTCGGCTCTACAGACTGGTGAGTGTGGAAGGAGCTACAAAAGTAAACACACCTGATCATGTGTTGTACAGTAAAGTGTTCAATAGTGAGATCTCCAGTAAACATCTGAAACTCACAACTTTATTTCCACACTCTCTATTATTATATTCTCTATTATAAACATTATTTAAATATTATAGAGAAAGCACACAGAAAGTGTTTATGGAGGAGTAAAAACTTAGTGATATTCACTATACACACTTAACTTTTAATATCTGTAACTATGAATTAATCTAAGTCACACGTTTTAAACTCAAGGCGCTGAGTCCAAACACACCTTAAATGGGATTCAGTGATTGATGCCGAATCCTGAAACACATCTGAAACACATCACCCAGTGTACAGAGCAATAAATACAGTCTGCTGGGGAAAAGAAAAGATGAGAGAGAGACAGGAGACTAAGTACATGTCAGTTCCTAACAGAGACAGTCCTGTGTGAGTTCTCCATCAATCTCCTAATGTTAGATAGTTTTGGGGGGAAAAAATCTAGAAAAACAACAACAACAAAAACAGCATCAGTATACAGTAACTAATGTTATCACTCGATATTTCAAACAGTTGTTTAATTTGTTCTTCTTTTTTAAGACTCGATCCTACTTTCAATGCCTAGTTTCGCCAAAATGAAACACTTCCTCACCCCCAAAACTCTAGAAATGGCGGTTCATGCATTCATTATGGCTTGTCTGGGCTACTGCAATTCATTATATTGCGGTATCTCCAAATCTCAAATTGCCCGCTTACAGCTTGTCCAAAATGCAGCAGCAAGATTCCTTCGTAAAAGTCGTAAACATGATCACATCACTCCGATTCTGAAAGCTCTACACTGGCTGCCAGTCTCTCGAGAATAAATTTTAAAATCCTCCTGTTTGTTTATAAATCATTACACAACCTAGCACCAGTTTACCTCTCCGATCTTCTTCACCCTTATTCTCCTTCCAGAACACTAAGATCTTGTGATCAGGCTTTATTAGTAGTCCCACGCGTGAGGCTCAAGCGCAGAGGGGCACGGGCGTTTGCGGTAGCAGGACCTCAACTTTGGAATACTTTGCCTTTAGAGATCAGACTGGCACCTTCTCTATCCGCTTTTAAGTCCTTGCTCAAAACTTATTTGTTTTCATTAGCATTTTAATTCCGCTAGGTGTGCTATTCGTGTTTTATTGTGTGTTTTATGAGTATGTTTTATGTGAAGCACTTTGGTCGGCCTGATGGCTGTTGTAAATGTGCTATACAAATAAATTGAACTTGAACAATTGAACTAGTTTAACAGATGTTAATTACCAGAAAAATATATTTAAAAATAAATAGTTGTAGTTGATGGGCTGTTAAATAATGTTAAATAATGATTACATGTACTGGGTGTGATTTGAGTTTGACATCCTGCTCTAAAGCTGGTATTCTCACCCAGTGGGGCGTGGCTGTTGTACTGTTACATTAGAATATCAGAGTCCCGATGGACACATCATCAGATAGAGACAAATGTTTTGCCACTAGCTAGCTAATGTTTGGACACAGTTACAAAATGGAGAACTTTTTGTAATAAAACTATGATGTGTGAGATAAACCTGTGCTAGTGAACGCTCCAAGACATGTGCTGTAATGTATTCAGTGACGTTAAATACATTAATTGTGTATTTATAGGGGCAGGCAGTGTGTTGAATGTTCTGAAATCATGTCAAATGAAGCTAAAAAAAAACATCAAAGCTCAGAGACACTTAAACACAAAGCACCCAAGATGTGTTGGGAAGCCAAAAGAATATTTTCTAATGAAAAGGGTCGTGTTTCTGGTACAACAGAAGGTCATCACAATATTAACAGTGCAGTCAGAAGCGTTGTTGAAAGATAGTTATTTGGTTTCTGCTCATATAGATGGAGCTTGTTTTGTATAACGGTTAAGATTTGTGTAAGGAGTTAATGGGGAACCGACTGCAAACACAATTCAGTCCATACCACTGTCTACTGACACCATGAGCAGAAGAATTGTTCTCATTACTGATGACATTGAATGTCAACTTGTGGAAAGAATAAAGACACGTCTATAATTTACCATACAGGGGGACAAGTTCACTAACGTTAGCAATGCTGCTTTATTGTTAGTTTTTATTAGATTCCACAAGGACAGTAATTTGCATGAAGATTTGTTTTTTTGCAAAGAGCTTTACACAAGAACAGTGGCTTCCAGATAATGTTATGAGTTAAGTTGATGATTTCGTCACTAAAAAATAACTTTCTTGGAAATAGTGTAATGGTGTTTGCACAGACAATGGTAAGTTGATGACAGGGACACATTGTGGTGATGTAAAACAGATCCAAGATAGAACCCCTGACACCAAGTGGACACACTGTTTCTTACTGTACATAGGGAAAGTCTAGCCATAAAGCAGACGTCACCAGAACTGCATGAAGTCATGAACGTGTCTTTGGAAATGGTGAACTATATCTATAAAAATGCACTGAACACAAGGTGTTGTGCAGCTCTGTGTGAAAGAATAGATGCAGATCATCTGCAGTTCTTGTACCACTGAAATATAATGGCTTTCAAAAGGACGTGTGAAGGTTTCAATATTTAGCCAGTTTTAAACTGACCTACATTTAGGTATATAACATGTGATGATATTATAATAAGTAAGAGTGTGAAGTACCTCCCTGGTTTTACTATAATAAAATCAATCAGTCAATGTTTCTAATTAATTAAATTGCTCATAATTCCAAATTTTAATTTTGGCTTTAATCATAACAAGCTGTACTTCTGTACCTGATGACTGATTATGATCACATTAAACATTCAGTTCACTCTCCTGCTTAAAAAAAGAGCTTGAAGAGACAGAGAGACGTCTAACCGAGAGAGAGACACAGCTAATGGAGAGAGACAAACAGCTTCAGGAGAAAGACAGACTTCTAGAGGAGAAAACAAAGCAGCTGCAGGAACAGACAGATCCAGAATCATCAGCCGCCATCAGGAGAAGAAACAGCAAGGAAGCGTTACATCCAACTAGTGAGTACTTTGTTACAGTAAGCAGTTAAAAGCTTTTCAAAACATACCTGAAATATTAATCTACACCTAATAAATCATATGTAAGAACATGAAATATACTGTAATGATACTTAATGCTGCAACTCTTCAGCTACTGTAAGGACGTGTAATTTAAACAGTGAAAGTGATTAATTACAGAAGAATGTCTCTCTCATTCTGACTGGTTCTGATGTTTCCTAGTGAGTGGAGAGACTCAGGACTCAGCAGCACCAATCAGGAGAAGAAACAGTATGGATGGACATCGTCCTGATTGTAAGTGATTAATGTTAGTTGTTCAGTGTGTAACTCAACTCTAGTTTAGGGGTAAAAGAGACGACTATAAAGAGACACAGCAGGCAAATGTAGACATTTACATTTATAATTAGATTACAGTAAAAAGATCAATATTCTGTAAAACTGGCATAAAATATTATTATTCACAAATAAACACGTCTAATAGATAAGAGAGAAATATCTGTAAATATCCAGGGATCCTGAACAGAGTAACAGAATAGGATTCCCCCTTTTTGTTTGTGTGAAATAGAATTGTAGCTGTTAATGGAGAAAGATCACTAGTGGGAGGGACTTAGAAATGAGCAAATTAGGACAAAGTGGGTAAAATAATTATTCATCAGCTAGGAATATACATGAACAATTGCTTTATTTCCACCTAAACACATATATTACTGTTAAAACAAAGCCAGACCTAACCTTCCTGGAGACTCCTGACTGTTTTGTGAGGTTTATGAACTACCCAGCTAGGATAGCATGTGAGAGAGACGTGCACTGAAACTTAACTGTTACTGCTGACATTAAACTGGAAAATACTGGTTTACTAGACTGCTGTTCCTAAAATTCACTCTCATGGAGTTAATTACACTTCAACTTTCTTTCTTTCCATAATACAGCAGCTATTCATATTTTGAGAGTATTTGTATATATACTTAAGCTACAGTATCAGTTTTAGTACTGATATTATTTGGCTTTTTTTATCTGAGTGGGGAGGGTTTCAGCATTATCTGACAACCTAGGTGTCATGATCTGTACATGCGTTTGCGTGGCATGAATGCAGGAGGCAAGCTGGCGGTTCACTAATAGCGTTTATTCAAGTAACACTTACAAAACAAAACATAAGCTCTTCGTGGGAGCTCCTAGTAATCTTGAATACCCTTTTGAACTTAAATAAACAAACACCAACACAAAACCTAAACGACAACTAATGCTAGACGACAAAACTCAACTAAACCAGGCTATATATACTAATCATAATCATCCTCGGTTCAGGTGAACTACTACGTCACCTGACTGAGGTGCATCCTGGGAACTGAAGTCCAAACTGAAACAATACAAAACCAAACATAAAGCAATGGACGCTTTGGCACCCTCTAGGGGTTAACCCTTACACTAGGCACTATTAAATTTTATTTGGAAACCCACAGTGCAATGGTTAGATCGAGCGCAGCTCAGGCAGTGTAAGTACAAATTATGAGAGCATGAGAAAGAGCGAAAAAATTAATTAAAATCATTCAAGATTCAAGAATTTTGTCACATACAACAGTAGTGAAATATGACTAAGACGACTCCGATAAAAATTATATACAATATTATATAAATATAAACACAAATTATACTGAATTATGTTGTCATCTGTAATACATGATAAAGTGACTGTGTTAAAGTGACTGTGTGCTGAATTTGTCGGTCATTGGTGAGGTTGTGTGTTTATTGCCCTTATAGCCTGATGGAAAAAGCTGCTGTTCAGTCTTCCAGTTTGTGCCCTGAGTGGCCGGAGTCTCTTGGCAGCCACTGAAACAGATTGTGATTTGGGTGGTGAATGTCGTTTATAATGCGCTGTCCCCTGGACCTGCACCGTCTGATGTAAATGTCCTGTACTGTAGATCTGGCAATTCAGTCCTAGTGATGCACTCAGCACACACCATACGGTAATATTCCCCGAGACAACAGATTGGATGTTTGAGGTGGTGAAGGTTTTGCATAGACCCCCGGAGGTCCTGAACTGAACTAGTACAAGCGCTGTCTAGCCTTCTTCACCAGTGAAGTAATATGAGGTGTCCTGCACAAGTCCTCAGAGATATGGACTCCCATATATTTGTAGCTGATCATCCTCACCACCAGAGTCCTGTTGATCTTGAGCGTTGTATACTGAAAGTCTTTCTTTCCCCTCATGAAGTCCACCACCATCTCCTAGGTCTTTAAGATATTTAAGTCCAAGTTATTGATGTTAAACCAAGAAGATAGTGCTGCTGTCTCCTCCAGATGTCTTTTAATTTTTCTGGATCAGACCAACCACCACTCTGTCATCTGCGGATTTCACAATGGAGTTGAAGCTGTGTCCAGCATATCAGTCGTGGGTGTAATGTATGAAATGAATGAATGAACTTAATGAAATATACTGTAGTGATGCTTTCTCATTGTGACTGCTTCTGACGTTTCCTAGTGAGTGGAGAGACTCAGGACTCAGCAAAACCAATCAGAATCAGCAGATGTATGGATGGAGATCGTCCAATATGTATGTGATTAACATTTCTTGTTGTCTGCTCAGTATGTCACTCAACACTAGTTTAGGGGTAAAAGAGTGTAAATACAAATTATGTGAGCATGAGTAAGAGCGGAAAAATTTTATATTTTAAAAGTGGGATCCCAGACTGCGCAAAAATCATGACACTGTCGCTATAGAATTCATTTGTTAATAGTATTATGGCATCATATTCGCCAGATCGGACAAGTACTTTTAAAATAAACTTGCTCTGAGCCATTTTGTGGTTGTCCTAGACAATTTAACTGTTAATATTTAACCATGTTGGAGGCACTTGTTGCCGGGCGTTATGTCACGCAGTTAGTGAGCTTATAGAAAGATGATTAAAATTAATTTAATTACTTAAATGATGAACAATTAGTCCACCACTATACACCAGAGAACAACATCATCACCACAATGCAGTAAGTAAGTGATTCTGTATTAAATTACTTATTCTTAATTTTCAGTGGGTGGAGAATCGTCTAGTCCACATTCTCTAGTGCCGGTTCCTGTAGCAGAACTGAGGCTGGTGCTGCTGGGGAGGACGGGGTCTGGGAAGAGTGCAGCAGGAAACACCATCCTGAGCAGAGAGGAGAGGAACCAGGCTGCTACATCTACAGCTACATCTACATCCACCCAGCAGAGTGAGAGCACACAGGGGGAGGTGGCTGGGAGGAAGGTGACTGTCGTGGACACTCCTGACTGGTTCTCTCCTGGACTCTCTCTGGAGAAGGTGAGACAGGATGTGGGACTCTGTGTCCATCTATCTGCTCCAGGACCCCACGCCTTCCTCCTGGTCATACCTGTAAAGCAGCCTACAGGAGAGGAGAGAGGGATGCTGGAGAAAATGGAGGAGATTTTTGGAGAGAGATGTTGGAGAAACACCATGATCATATTCAGTGTTACTGATGATCTTCAGAAGAAGAACTTTGAGGAGTTTATCCAATCAGGAGACCATGAGGTCCAGAGACTAGTGGAGAAATGTGGTAACAGGTTTTACTGTCTAAACATTAATGAGAGTGGAGATGGTTCTCAGATCTCAGAGCTGCTGGAGAAGATAGAGAAGATGGTGGAAGGAAGCAGAGAGAAATTCTACAGCAGTGAGATCTACCTGGAGACAGAATCTCAGATAATATTGTTGGAGGCAAAGATTTTACAGGAAAAAGCTGATAAAAGGATGAAGGAGGAGATGGAAGTAAAGGAACAAATAGAAAAGGAGATAAAGAACAGCCTGAAAAAAATAGAAGGAGAAATCAAGGAGCATGACATCAGACAACTCGATGTTCGAACAACTGAACTTGAGAGAAAGATGAAAGAAGAGAGAGATGAAGAGAAAAAGGGAGAACTTGAGAGGGAGCTGAAACAAGAAATAGAGCGAAGGACAGAAATGGAAGAAAAGGTGAAGAAACTAAAAGAAAAGAGAGAGAGGGAGAGGAGAGAGATGGAGGAGAGGCACCAACAGGAGATGGAGAAGATCAGGGAGGTGTATGAAGGAGAGGTCAGGATGGAGACAGAGAGAAACCTCATGAGGATCATTCTCCTACTTCAGAGAAACATTTTGGCCTCAAAATTAAAGAAGCAGGAAGAGCTCAGCAAAGAGATGGAGGAGAAGAACAGCGAGCTGGAGACTCTTAAACAGAAACTTTTTAAGATCACAGAATGTCACGATATGCAGAAAGAAGCATTTCAAATAACTGTGTTGAGCTTTACAGAACCAAAGACAGAGTAATTTTTCATGAATGTGGGGAGGAGAGGATGAGTATTTCTAACACACTGAGACAGACAGGTAGGACAGGGACACTTCACTAAAGGAAATGTGGTACTGCACTATCACAACTTTTTAACGAGCAAACCATCAGGACATTTCTATTTCTATTCAAACATCAATCCCCTTATCAACTATATCAATTAAACAAAACTGCAAACAACATCATCAGCATGGCTGTGACTCCACCACAGACCAATATTCAGTACAATAACATGATATTGTTGTACTGCTTAATTAATGTAGTGCTAAAGAGGCAAAATGTTTAGTAGTAAATAAAATAATATACTATGAATATTTTCATTAGGACTCTTTAAACACCTGTGTTACTGCAGTACATTATTTCCTAATCATGGGAACATGACCAAACATACTGTAGTTCCTGTCTTATATTGCTTTAATGCAACAGTTCTATAAACAAGAAAAGAACACAGTGTAGATCGAGTGACATTTAGGACACAATATGATGAAGTCTTCTATTTATTTTTGCCCTGCTCGTGTAAATACATCCAGATTTTATAGCATGTCAGCAAGCTGGCTTATCAGATCACACTAATTTGAGCTAATTGTTGCTTGTGAACTTAAACAGCGTGGAGTAAACAGTGAAACATTAAATAATAAGTTCTCCAGTAAGCATGTAGTTTAAGATCAAACAGGTTATTTTACAAATTTTCTAGCCGTCAGTTATATATCTAACACTAAAATGCTCTAGAGAATATTGTACAGCACAAAAGGTCAAAACACTAAAACCTGACAGTGGTTGCAGGGAATTGGAAACCTATACAGTGTGTACCCCGCCTAGTATCAAGATGGACTAACCTGAGGTGACCAGAAGACATAGCTTTAGCGGTTAGCCCAATGTAGCGTGGAGGATAAACCCAAACGCGGAAAGAAGCGAGTAGGCAGGATAGCCACGCGATTTAGTCTAAGGACTCTCACAAAAACGGAGTAAGGGAAAAACACAAATTTAACCCGCGTCCTGTAGATACACACACAATAGCAAAAGACAAACGGAGCCAACATGTGAGTACTCACGGTTTGCTGAAACGACAACTGGAGCTGACATGGGCCGAACTCAATGACTGAGCGGTAAGCCATCGTTTGTTTACCTCTTTTATACTTCCTGGTTTTGCGCCCGTCTTACTTCCGGGTCCTAGTGCCGGGCGCAGATTGAGTGTGTATGACACCTAGTGTCCCGAGGAGGATACCCTGTGACGGTAGTCCCGAATTAGCTGAGGGTCGAGAATGAACCGGGCCGGGATCCAAGATCGCTCCTCGGGGCCATAGCCCTCCCAGTCCACCAGGTATTGCGTACCTTTGTGCCCCGAGGGCGCGAGTCAAGGATTCGGCGCACGGTGTAGGCAGGACCGCCGTCGATGATCCGGGGAGGAGGAGCTGGGGGGGTGGGTGGAATCATGGGTGAGGTGATGAAGGGCTTGAACTGGGATAGGTGAAATACTGGGTGAATCGGGAGCGCCGCAGGCAGCTGTAGCCGGTAGGTGACAGGGTTAGTTCTTTGGGTGATGTGGTATGGTCCGATGAATCTGGGGGAAAGCTTCTTTGACTCGGTGTGGAGGTGGAGGTTCTTTGTGGAAAGCCATACCTTGTCACCTACGTGGTATAGTCGTCCCGGAGGATGTCGGCGGCGATGTTGGTGGGTGTAGCGGGCATTGGCACGTTGGATGGCCTGGTTGGTCGTTATCCAGAGCCGCCGACATCTGCGGACCAACTGTTGGGCCGACGGTACATCAACCTCCGGCTCTGGGTGGTTGAACACGGAGGGTTGGAAACCGTGGCATACCTCAAATGGGCTTAGGTTGGTGGCAGAGGAGATGTGGAGGTTGTGTGATAGCTCTGCCCAGATGAGGTAGCGTGCCCAGGAGCGCTGGCGGTCCGCTACGAAACATCTCAGGTAGCGCTCCAGTTGTTGGTTGGTCCGCTCCGTCTGACCGTTAGTCTGTGGGTGGTATCCAGAAGACAGACTGCAGGTGGAGTCGATCAGACGGCAGAAGGCCTTCCAGAACCGGGCTGTGAACTGGGGCCCTCTGTCCGAGACGATATCCTTGGGGAACCCATGCAGACGGACTACGTGCTCTAAAATCAGCTCTGCTGTTTCCTTTGCTGACGGGAGTCCGGCGAGAGCCACCAGGTGCACGGTCTTAGAGAACCGATCCACGATCGTGAGGATGGTGTCTTTTCCTTCGGAGGCCGGCAGGCCCCTGATGAAGTCAACGGCAATGTGCGTCCAGGGCCGTCGAGGGACTGGGAGCGGTTGCAGTTCTCCTGGAGATGGTTGGTTGGTGTTTTTTGCCCTGGCGCACACTGGGCATGCCTGAACGAACTCTTGGACGTCCTTCGTCATGGACGGCCACCAGAAGTCCCGCTGGAGGAATTGGAGGGATCGTCGGGTGCCTGGATGGCCTGAAATTGGGGAGGAGTGTCCCCAGTGGAGACCCTCTGGTCTCATCCCCTCGGGCACGAAGAGTCGTCCAGGTGGCACACCTGCCGGTTCGGTCTCTGTACCTCGTGCCTGGCGCACTCTCGTTTCCAGGTCCAGTTGCAGGGGGGCGATGATCTTGGAAGAGGGGAGGACAGGCGCGGGGTCCGCCCGGGGGAGATCCACCTCTAGTTGTCGGGAGAGGGCGTCCGCTTTGGTGTTCTTGGACCCCGGGCGGTATGAGAGATGAAAGTTATAATTCTCGAAGAATAATGCCCACCGCGCCTGTCGTGGGTTTAGCTGTTTGATGGTTCTGATGGTGATTAGATTTTGGTGGTCCGTCCAGACTATGAATGGCTCACTGACGCCCTGGAGCCAGTGACGCCACTCCTCCAGAGCCCACTTTATGGCCAGCAGTTCGCGGTCCCCTACAGTTGGTGGGCGAGTAATCTCTTTAGAACCGCCCTGACGTGCTGGGTGTGTTCTTCCATGGTGCGTGAGTAAATTAGAATGTTGTCCAGGTAAGCGAATGCCCACCGACCGAGCATGTCCCGAAGGACGTCATTGATGAAGTGTTGGAATGCGGCGGGGGCATTGCACAGTCCGAATGGGATGACGAGGGTTTCATAATGTCCGGTGGGGGTGATGAACGGCGTCTTCCACTCATCGCCCTCTCTGATGCGCACCAAGTTGTAGGCGCTCCGGAGGTCCAACTTCGTAAAGACGGTGGCGCCAGAGAGGGCGTCCAGGGCTGAGTTGGTAAGAGGCAGAGGATGTCGGTTTTTGATGGTGAGATTGTTGAGCCCCCGATAGTCGACACAAGGGCGAAGTTCACCGCCTCTCTTCTTCACGAAGAAGAACCCCGCGGCGGCAGGTGAGGAGGAGGGCCTGATGGTGCCTTGGCGCAGGGCGTTGTTTACATATTCCTCCATCACCTGGGTCTCGGTGGATGTGAGTGAGTAGAGATGGCCGCGGGGTGGGACCGTACCGGGTTGGAGGTCTATGGCGAGGTCGTATGGGCGATGAGGAGGAAGATGGGTGGCTCGTCGTCTGCAGAAAACCTCCGCTAGATCTCGATACGGCTCGGGGATGGAGTTGGTGTCGATGTCGGGGGCCTCGGACTCCCTAGAGCACGTCCCAGCCGCTGCCCGTAGGCATAGTTCGTTGCAGGTCGCGCCCCACTGGAGGATCCGGTTCTGGGTCCAGGAAATTAGAGGGTCATGCTGGAGCAGCCAGGGATGTCCTAGGATGATGGGAGGTGAGGAGATGGAGGTGACGAAAAATTTTAACTGTTCGTGATGTTGATCAATGGAGACGGTGATGGATTCGGTCCGGGTGCTGATTGTGTCAACCACGGCAGGAGGTGGAGAACCGACATATCCAGGGGTGGAGTAGGTGACGGAGTCTGCGGGTCGTGGAGTGGTGACGGTGAAGGCGGGTGCGGGTCGTGGAGTGGTGACAGTGAAGGTGGGTGCGGGTGGCAGGGTGCGAGGGGCTGGCCTCGGGCGAGAGAGAAGGCGCTGGTCGATCCGGAGAGCGAGTTGCATCAGGCCCTCCAGGGTCGCAGGAAGCTCTCGCCCGGCTAGTTCGTCCTTTATTTGCGAAGCCAGGCCCTCGTAGTAGGACGTCCGGAGCGCTGCATCGCCCCACGTGGTCTGAACGGCGAGGGTGCGAAACTCCGCTGTGTAGCGGCTCACGGGCAATCCTCCCTGCCTCAGGTGATAGAGTCGGGTGTCGGTCTCCACCTCGCCCGCTGGGTGTTCGAAGGTGAGTCTGAGTTGGTGGGTGAACTCATTGTATGAGTGGGCGGTGTCCGTATCTGCTTGTAGAACTGCCATGGCCCACTCAGCTGCCTGCCCTTTTAGCAACGAGACGAGAAGAGCAATGCGAAGGCGATCGGTGGAGTACTTGGTGGCATTAAACTCAAACACCAGATCGAGAGCTGTCAGAAATACACTGCACTTCCCATCCGTGCCGTTCCACTTCTCTGGTAGAGAAAAAAAAACATCAGAATGGGGGGGAGAGGGGGGATGATGCGGCGCCGCGGCCTCCGCGGCGTGCGATCGAGCAGTGACGTCATCAACAGCTGCGCGGAGATCCGCATTCTCCCGCCGGAGCTCAGCGACCTCGCAGCGGAGAGAAGCGAAATCCCCGGTTAGCTGATTGATGAGTGCGGCATGCTGATCTACAACGCCGCAGAGACTCTCATAATCCGCTGGGTTTACCGCGGAAGGCTCAGTCATTCTGTCAAGATGGACTAACCTGAGGTGACCAGAAGACGTAGCTTTAGCGGTTAGCCCAATGTAGCGTGGAGGATAAACCCAAACGCGGAAAGAAGCGAGTAGGCAGGATAGCCACGCGATTTAGTCTAAGGACTCTCACAAAAACGGAGTAAGGGAAAAACACAAATTTAACCCGCGTCCTGTAGATACACACACAATAGCAAAAGACAAACAGAACCAACATGTGAGTACTCACGGTTTGCTGAAACGACAACTGGAGCTGACATGGGCCGAACTCAATGACTGAGCGGTAAGCCATCGTTTGTTTACCTCTTTTATACTTCCTGGTTTTGCGCCCGTCTTACTTCCGGGTCCTAGTCCCGGGCGCAGATTGAGTGTGTATGACACCTAGTGTCCCGAGTCCCCTGGGACAGGCTCCGACCCTGTACAGCAGGGGTTCTCAATCTTAATATTCAAAGGACCGTAACAGAGTTATTTTAAGGGACAAAGGTCTGAAACCATAGTGATAAGTAAATAACTTTTATTAAACTTCCTTATAACTTACAGTATAAGCAACGTACATTAACATTTAAGGCAATCGGAGACAAAATACATTCAAGCCTACAGTATTACAAACATTCCACTGTTTGACTGCAAACCAATGCTTAAACCAAATCAATCCTAACTGTAAATTAGTGCAAATGTAATGGAACTGTTTGCCTGCAAATTGTTGTTTGTGAACTTAAACAGTTAAAACTTTTAACATTACAAAAGTTTACAGGTGTTTTAATATGAATTGAAACTACTTTAACTATAATGAAACAAACTTTGTCTAAACAAACTAGATAACCAAAGTGTACTTTGTTTAGATGCCCAAATAAATCAATTAAACAAACCGATCTTAAATGACAAAACAAGACACTGTAATAACAAAATGATTTTGAAATGAAAGTTACATGATGCCCTAAGGGGCCATTCACATGTTACATCTAAAAAGTGTGTAAATCGCCAGCTTTCTCCTTCTTTCCAAAGCGTCCAGGAGTTTGCACTCCCATGCCGTTTACCATTAACCATGTCGTAACCAAGAGCACATGACATGTGGTGCACTTGTGACATTTTGAAAAGCTGAGACATTTTATCTCACTGGGAATGGACACTCATGGAAAATGCATTATTTTTACAATGATGTCGCTCTTTATTGTGACCTCACTTGTTTAAGATACCACAACTAAGCACGCAGAAGATGTGACACGGGAACAGTCAAAATACACAGCAGCCCAGTCTGAGAAATGACACAGACTAATTTCAGTTAGCCGAGTGGACACTAGACAGATACACTGACCTTCTCTGTGCACATTTTGCTAAATTTTCAACTTCCACCTGTTAGCCAACCCTGAACTCGTCATAAAACTATTACATTTAGCCATAATCTTGGGCTAGTATTTCAGGATCCAGATAGACTACAAAACTAATAATTTCTTAATACGTATAACACTTTTTTATATTTCAAAGTAGAAAACATGCACTTTATTACACTGTATTATTGCATTTGCCTCCACATCTGCATGCAAACCAAGTATGACATCATAAACTACAGTATAGTAGTGGAAAGTATAGAAAATGTATTATACTGTACTTTGTGCCAGGAAGACTTTACAGTCCAGAAAACATGTTTCAAGCTTCATTTATCATATAACTATAACTATATAATCTACTGTATATATCTGGTTATATATATATGTCTACATTTATAACTACATGATTATCTATCTATACTGTATATCTTCATCAATCTGCCTATATAGCTATATCTAACTTGATATCTATATTAATATCTATGTATGTAGGTATGTACTGTACTGTATGCATCTACACTGCCTGGATAACAAAAAAGTCACCACCTGAATTTAACTAAGCAAATTGGTAAAAGCCTTCCATTAAATGATTACTATAGTGATTAATACAGTTCAGCTCAAGGGCGTAGATTTGGTCTGGACATTGGTGGGGACCTATGACTCCACCCCCCCCCCCCCATCCCCTGCCCCACCCACCAACACCCCCACCCCAACTCACTTTACATTAATACTAGCAATGCTTCGACTGATATTAATCCACTCGAAATGCAATTCATTAAGTTAAATTAAGGAATAGTGTAATGTTAGTGGTTCCTGGTTAATAACATTTTATGACACTTCTGTTCACACAACCAAATGTTCTAAGTGCAATATCTGATTATAATACACTTGTGCAATACTTCTTTTCACTTACACTAAAGTTCTAGTGCAATATGTAACTAAATTATGTGCCAGAGCTAATTCTATTATATTCTATTTTACTTCTATTTATTGTTATTTTTCCTTAAATTTAATTAAATTTTCCTGTCTAATATATACAGTGGTGTGAAAAACTATTTGCCCCCCTCCTGATTTCTTATTCTTTTGCATGTTTGTCAAGCAAAATGTTTCTGATCATCAAACACATTTAACTATTAGTCAAAGATAACACAAGTAAACACAAAATGCAGTTTTTAAATGAGGGGTTTTATTATTTAGGGAGAAAAAAAATCCAAACCTACATGGCCCTGTGTGAAAAAGTAATTGCCCCCTGAACCTAATAACTGGTTGGGCCACCCTTAGCAGCAATAACTGCAATCAAGCGTTTGCGATAACTTGCAACGAGTCTTTTACAGCGCTCTGGAGGAATTTTGGCCCACTCATCTTTGCAGAATTGTTGTAATTCAGCTTTATTTCAGGGTTTTCTAGCATGAACCGCCTTTTTAAGGTCATGCCACAACATCTCAATAGGATTCAGGTCAGGACTTTGACTAGGCCACTCCAAAGTCTTCATTTTGTTTTTCTTCAGCCATTCAGAGGTGGATTTTCTGGTGTGTTTTGGGTCATTGTCCTGCTGCAGCACCCAAGATCGCTTCAGCTTGAGTTGACGAACAGATGGCCGGACATTCTCCTTCAGGATTTTTTGGTAGACAGTAGAATTCATGGTTCCATCTATCACAGCAAGCCTTCCAGGTCCTGAAGCAGCAAAACAACCCCAGACCATCACACTACCACCACCATATTTTACTGTTGGTATGATGTTCTTTTTCTGAAATGCTGTGTTACTTTTACGCCAGGTGTAAGGGGACACGCACCTTCCAAAAAGTTCAACTTTTGTCTCGTCGGTCCACAAGGTATTTTCCCAAAAGTCTTGGCAATCATTGAGATGTTTTTTAGCAAAATTGAGACGAGCCTTAATGTTCTTTTTGCTTAAAAGTGGTTTGCGCCTTGGAAATCTGCCATGCAGGCCGTTTTTGCGCAGTCTCTTTCTTATGGTGGAGTCGTGAACACTGACCTTAATTGAGGCAAGTGAGGCCTGCAGTTCTTTAGATGTTGTCCTGGGGTCTTTTGTGGCCTCTCGGATGAGTTGTCTCTGCGCTCTTGGGGTAATTTTGGTCGGCCGGCCACTCCTGGGAAGGTTCACCACTGTTCCATGTTTTTGCCATTTGTGGATAATGGCTCTCACTGTGGTTCGCTGGCCTCCCAAAGCTTTAGAAACGGCTTTATAACCTTTACCAGACTGATAAATCTCAATTACTTTTGTTCTCATTTGTTCCTGAATTTCTTTGGATCTTGGCATGATGTCTAGCTTTTGAGGTGCTTTTGGTCTACTTCCCTGTGTCAGGTAGCTCCTATTTAAGTGATTTCTTGATTGAAACAGGTGTGGCAGTAATCAGGCCTGGGGGTGACTACAGAAATTGAACTCAGGTGTGATAAACTACAGTTAAGTTATTTTTTAACAAGGGGGGCAATCACTTTTTCACACAGGGCCATGTAGATTTTGAGTTTTTTTTTCTCCCTTAATAACGTAAACCTTCATTTAAAAACTGCATTTTGTGTTCAATTATGTTATCTTTGACTAATAGTTAACGGTTTTTGATGAGCAGAAACATTTAAGTGTGACAAACATGCAGAAGAACAAGAAATCAGGAAGGGGGCAAATAGTTTTTCACACCACTGTATTTTTTCATAATCTAACTTTTCCTTGCTTCCCGGTAAATGAATCTGAGCAACTGCATAAGAGCAATTTCCCTCTGGGATTAATAAAGTTCTTTGAATCTTGAATCTTAAAGGAATGTTTAATAACTGACAAAAAGATAGTTTAATAAAGACTATTCTTTATTGAGCCATAGTGCAAACGAAACATCTCAAGCATCAGTATATATAAAAGTAGATTACATCTAAACATGAATACTGTTAGGTACAGTACCACACAACAGCTCAATGCCTATTGCTCCTATATGAAGGAGCCAAAAACATGCCTTCGCCTCTCGTTAACAGAAATAAACTGCTGGCATATTTGTTTGACATCAATATTGTCCAGACTGTTCTGGTGGACATGGCATACAGCAGCATTGTTCAATCTCATTTGTGTCATTGTTGATGCAGTCAGTGAATGCATTTTAAAAACTATTTGTGTGAAGTGGATTGTCTATTGGTGAACTGTAACTAAATTCTAGTATGTAGTATATCAATTTCTTTCACAAGACTCATTTCTGACAAACAGTCGTCATTAGATTAGGAGAACTGACAGCGATCATATTTATACTTGCCCTGCTGTAATGAATGTGCGTCAAAGGGTTAAAAAAATAAAAATAAAAAACACTAGCAGTAACGTTAACTGTTGTCGTTACTTTGATGGATTCACTAGCGAACTTGAAGCTCCTTATGTCCAGTTTCCTTTCTTTTTTTTTTTTTTTGCTGCCGCCTCCTCACATGTCTGTCACCCAACACACCATCTTGCACGGGGGAAAAATATCCACTGCATTTGGCGCTGCTTGTGTCTGAACACAGCCAATAGCCTATCACATGATAGCAGGGAAAGGAACAGCCAATCAAAATGTTCATGTGTTTTGGGGGCGGGAGGACTCAAGGAGAGAACGTGATTTATCCCCTTCTGCGTGTCTAGGTTAATGCTGACAGCACGATTTTATTTAATTTTTTTAAGTGGATTAAATTATTGGGGGGGACATTTCAATGGTCGGAAGATATTGGTGGGGACACATCCCCTCCGTCCACCCTAAATCTACGCCCCTGGTTCAGCTGTTAATATGGGAAATTTTTATTTGATTTCATTTGATTTTACTTACTTTTGGGGGGTTAGAAGATACCTTATCAGTATAAAATCGTGGATGTGTGTGCAAGCTGGGACATAGGCTTCTTTGTGTGTATTGCATATAGGAAACCCAAGCTTTACATTGGAGGGGGCTAAAGACGGCCCTTTAATGAAACCCAGATGTTGGAGAGAGGAGGGGCAGGCACTGCATATGTACTATAACGCACATCAAGAGAGTTCAGTTGCTCCACGGACACAGCTCCGGCCTTGTTGTTTGATAATAAAGGTCGTAATCTTCTGTAAGCAAAGCCCGACTCTGAGTATTTTTCCACAACATAATGGCGCTGCGAGCAGGGTGGAAAAAGGGCAAAGGTGACTGACCAACGTGGGCTTCCTTGGTCGGCAACACAAACAGGTGGCCACTTACAAAGGTAAGCAACTTTTGCTTATATACTTAGGTTGTGTTGTTGGCTGAGGATCACCCATGATGGTAAGGACACCTAATAAAGGCCTCTCCAACTCAAGTAATTTAAAATGGGCTTTGTTTCCAGAAGAGAATGCATGCATCAGATTACTAACAGTTGTACTGATAGTGAATTGAGAAGATAAGCATTGCATTGGTCTGGGTGTTGTCAAGTGGGCATTGATTGATGGCAACAGTAACAGACGGTATGAGGAAGCGCATTTGGGTGTCTATTTGTTTTGTCAAGTGGGCTTTGAGAGATGACAGGACAGGAAAAAGGTAGATAATCTCGATATTAATTTGTACTCATTGTCAAGTGGGCCTTGATTGGATGGCATGAGTAGTGCAGCAAGTTAATAAGGAATTGCGCTTAATTAGTTATATTGCTTGTGTAAGGTTACCCAGCAATTAATAATTAATATACCCTTTGTATGAGGAACATACTGTTGTATGTCATAAGCATTTTGTAGCCACCGTAAATGTTATATGGTATGAGGTTTGGTGGTAATTAATTAATACCCGTCGTATGTGGAATGTACAATTGTACATCATAAGAAATCACCCCTTATGTTTTATTGATATGAGTGACAGGGGTAATGAATATCCTTCGTATGAGGAGCACGATTTGTGCCATTAAGTTGAATGCAATTGCAATTGTTTGTGTCTAATTGATGTTGTGTCTATCTGTTTCTGTCTGAGTGTATGAGAGCTCTATGTTCGCCTAGTGTGTGTGTGTGAGAGAGAAAAAGAGAGAGAATGAGAGAATGGTTGAATGAGAACCATAAGCTCTGTGTTCTGTGAACAGGGCTGGACCTCCCGAGGGAATTGTGTGTGCAACCCTCAGAGGGGGGGCAGCTTGCTGCCAGACCAGAGACGTGTGTGTGTGAATGAGCCCTATTTAAGTAATAGCTAGCCTAATAATTAAATAGATAAATATTAATCAATAAAGGGACACGTGTGAGTGGAAAAATGAGCCCTTTTAGCAGGGGGACAAGTATGAAAAGAATAAGCCCAATTTTCTAGGAAAAGAGGGATAAAGTCTGAATGCATAGACCTCTGAATAAATAAATAAATAAATAGTGTGGAGTGGTGAATGTGTATGAACCCCATATTAATATTGTGGCATTACACACTTATTGATGAAAGTGTTCATGGTGCATAAAAGTACTATGCTTTTTGGCAAGTGTTAATCTGAAAATAGTGAAGTGGTGTAGATTCAGGAGTGATTATCATTGATGAGCCTTGGTAAGTGGAGGTGGATACTTCTGTGATTCTAAAAGAGTGTATATTGTTGTAAGTAAATTTAGCCATTAAGTTAAAATTAAAAAGGCATAAAAAATAATAATAAATATCTAAGTGGTGACATAGGCTAAAACATAATGGCAGCCTCTCCGGTGGAGACTTTAGTGCCGAAGCATCCTTTGTGTGAAGATCTCATCACTAAGACCTCCAATAAGTAGCAAAAGAGGACTAAAGATATGATTACAAGATGGCCAAAGGAGGGGACATTTGATTAGCACTGTATTCTGAGATGGACACCTTGATAAAAAATTACAAAGCGGCGGCAAGAGAGAGAAAGCATGTCCAGAGAAGTTGAAAGGACACCAGGAAAGAGTGGTCCTAGCTTTGTTTAAGAAAGTATAAGTAAAGTTGGTAAGAAAGAGAAAGGAAGTGAGGCCGAAGTAGCGAGAGAGAAGTTAGTTACACCTCCCCCATACAGTAGGTACAGGAAGACAGTCGAATTCCTAATCGTAAGGGAATGGGGGAAGTTTCTGGTGAGACGGAGAAGGAATGTTATGCAGAGAGGTACAGATGGCGCCCTTAAAACCCTGCGTGTTTTCCCGCGGGATGCCGCAATTTAGCGCGCGGCGTGCCGCGACTTGCCGGAGGCAACATTCGGGAATTTTAAATAAATGTGTTGCGCTTCACTGAATATCCGCCAGATGGCGCATGGAAGGACTTTATCTAAAAGCCGGACCAAGTACAACAATGAATGTAAGGACGCGGACGAACAGTGCTGAAGCGAACATGAATTTTATTTTGTTTTATAATAGATCTTTCATGATGAATGAGTGTATATGTGCTTCACATTATCAAACACAGGCAAAGGAGACAGAAATTATTGAGGGATCCACTGAAAAAAGTAAACCTAGTTTAATGTGTTTTTTTTTCTCATTCCATTAGTAAAAAAAATAATTTGCTCTTTTTAACTGAAGTGTCTAATTTATGCTTATGGGTGAATCTTTTTTTTTTTTTTTTTTTAGTATAACGCTGTTTACAGCAGGAAACCAAAGTGAAATATTTCATTTTGATCAAGGTACTCTTATTAGGTTGAGTGTGATTTGCGCATGCGCAGTCTTTAGACCATAGTTTTGCCGGTATAATTTTATTTCCGCCTCAAACCGGAGCATGACGTTGAAACAAGTAAGGAAGGATATCAGAACCTGTATTTCAGTTACTGTTAGTTAAAGCCCCTGATTAAACTTAAATCTAATCCATTCACAAAGGACATTTCTGCTTCAAACCGTGTCTCATGACGTCATGACGCAGCATTTTCACGGACTGAATCACCTGCGGGTGGAGATTCTCAAAGAAAACTCCTTTAAACCAGGTAAGAAAGCAAACTCATGTCATTTCTATGTTAAATGTATCTCTTCTATGAGCAAATTCATGATTTATGTCAGGAACAACTACTTTGTAGATTGAGTTTTGTGTCCGTGTTTGCTACTGTAGCTAAAACCACCTATATTACCTGCATTAGCATTAGCTAACTAACGTGGTGATTTTCAAAAACACCGGAGTTTATACAGTAAGTCAGCGGCGCCGAAGAAAATAATTATATTTAAGTACCGTTGGTTAACGATGTAAAAATTAATAGGAAAGTGACGTAAACATAGAACAAGCTAATTTGGAGTGAGTGCTGTTTGTAGTGTACTGCTTTCTATACTTTATACACACTGTAATTAAGATTTGCTAACATAAGAACTTGAGCCAGTCCAATTTTTGTTTTTACCTTTTTTTTTTTTTTTTTTAAGATCAGTAATGAGTTTCTGAGAATTATATCTGCTCCACTTCAAGCAAGATTACTGGTTTCCTTGGACAAGTAAAACTACAAACTAATTGAGATCATCAGAAACTAGGGAGGAACCCGTCAGAGAGAAGACCAGAGATATAATCTTCATCTTCAAGTTCTTGATCTGGTATGTACTCGCTCAAAAGCAGAAATTAGCTTGGTGTCAAATGTAATCTTGTGAATGGAAGCCACAGGACCTGAGCAAGGCATCCACATCAAGTTGGCTGTGATGCACTAAATTAAAACATAACTAGCAGAATAAAACTTTAGTTTAACTTGTTCACAGGTTAGTGTATGCTGTCTGAATACAGGTTTCAATGTCTGCCATGTTCATTTTTTCACGCTTTACAAGCCTAACATAACCAACAATACTATGTTTGTTTTTATGACCCTAGAGCCTGGAGGTGATTACCTCCTGAAATTAATACTTAAAATGATAAACTTTATCATTAATACATAGTGTGTATATGTATGTCAGTTATTTTGGCATATTCATTGAGCTAATTACATTTATCATGCTGCACCATAATCCTAGGTGTTTTTTTCACTCATAGGGAGCATTAAGTGATTTTACATGCATACATCAGACACTGTTTTGCCAAATAGAGCAATTGTCTAACAAATGTCCTTTCTTTTATTAGGTTGTTCAGAAAGATGAAGCTCAGGCAGAACTTGTGAGGTGCACAATGGCCCTGTTTGTCCTCAGGTAGGAAGAGGACTGTCTTCAGCCTCCACAGGAAATCGGGATTGTGACTTTTTGAGTTTCCATCAGTCGCACATGAATGTTCCATGTTTTACCTCTGCTGATTTTGTTTCAAGAACATTTTCTAATTTTCTTTTCAGTCCAATTAATAAATGTGTGTTGCAAAGTTGAGTGTTACTATTTGTAATTTTATGGAGTAATGTTAACATTTTGGATGAAAATATGTTCATTCCACAATAAATGTTTATATAAAGAAATGTGCTTTGAGTGTAAATCAATATGTAATTAAGTTTTTTATGCTTATTTTTATGCTTATGCTTTTTTATATTTAAATTATGAATGCCTTAAATCTTAGAGTAAAAGGTTTATTTACATTACGTCACTTCCCAAATATTAGGTGTGACAGATTACTTCAATTGTTTTAAGTTACAGAACGTGCGAGTTGACGCCCATGCACAGATCAGAAAGCATTAAAATGTTCATTTGAATTAAAATGACACACGCATGTCTTTTTATATATATATATATATATATATATATATATATGCACATGATGGGTGAACATGACCAAATTACATCTAGTACTTTTTATTCAATTCCAATGTTTTAATGGTTTGTGTTTGGTGCAGTAATTTGGTCAGGTGTAGCCTACCCCATGTGTGAACACGATGGTTTGAGAATTAAATTATACAAGGATATATTTATGTGTGTGTGTGTGTGTGTGTGTGTATAATCGGAAACTTTATTTGCCATCTACATACATTAACTGATGCTAGGGCACTTTTACTACACTGTAAAAAATCTTATGTGCTATCTACTTAAAAAAATATGGTAACAAATGAATAAATCATGTAAAAAATCCTAAATTATTTAGCCAGACGCATATTATTTTTAAGTATTTACTGCTTGATTTTGAGTACCTTGAAAGGTACTCATACAGTATGTATTAAGGAAAATTACTTAATAATATAAAAAACATTTTATAATGAAATGAATACATAATGCATTTTGGTGTTAAACATGCTTTTATTTCATGTTTCACTGGTATTAAAATATTAAACAGTGTGTAAAATAGTGTAACATTTACAGCAGATTTAAGATCTGTAAAACAATTTGTAAAACAGTTTGTAACTGACAATTTCTATTGAAATCAACTGTTTAGCATTATATGCTGGCATCTTTTCTTGTGGGAATAGTCACATTCTGTACTAAAACCTGAGAGAACTTGTACAGTAAAACATTTCTTGGTTCATATCTTTGTAACATTACCCTATTTACATGTACATTTAGGCATTTTGCAGACGGTCTTATCCAGAGCGACTTAATAAAACCCTATTTCCCGTATGCATCCCATATGACTCAGATGCGGTGTCAGGCACCGTGAGTCAGCGCGATTGCCCGCCGACGTTCCGCTGGAGCTCCACAAAGTTCTGTAAGGTCCGGTTCTGTAAGCTTTCGCGAGGACCGGCGCGGAAAGATGGAAACGTACTCACAGCGCCAAAAACTCTCCGTGAATCATAATGAACCGTACTTACGGCCACTGCGCGAAACCTTATTCAAGCTTATTTAAGAAATCAAAATAAATCCTAAAAATTAGTAAGGGGCTTAACTTAACTAACTTCTTCCTCAAATTAAGCCTAAAAATTGCACTCATTTCCTTAAAAAAATAGGTAAATTTTATTTCTTAATTTTATTAGTGAAATGTTCTCAATATATTATAAAAAACACAGAAAACCATTTTTCAAAATGAAATATGCACATTATTTTTAATTATTACATCAATTTTTTTTTTTATGAAAATTACAAGCGTCATGATTATTTTTTTTACAGTGTATGCTATGCCGAAATACAATTGAAAGCTATTTATTCGTTTATCTTTGATTTGCTTACTTACTTAGAGAGATTCAGGTTGATTTTGCACATTTTTAGTCCTTTTCAAATGCAGATTAACGTGCATATCAGCTGGATAACTAACGAATGCTTTAGTAATGGGCTCTAAAATACAATGGAACATTACAGAACGTGCGAGTTGACGCCCATGCACATATATATATATATATATATATATATATATATATATATATATATATATATATATATATACCCTAAAAAATGCTGGGTTAAAAACAATCTGGGTTGTTTTTAGTTTTTAACCCAGCTGCTGGGTAAATATAGGACTAACTAAATGCTGGGTTAATTTAACCCAGCAAGATGGGTTAAATATTCAATCCAAATGCTAGGTCATATTTAACTATAATGCTGGGTTAATTCTACCACATAAATGGTTCAAATGTTCTACCCATATGTTTGGGGTTTGTTGGTTCATTTTAACTGGAATGTTGGGTTAATTCTACCTCACAAATAGGTTATTATTATTTTCATGTTTTACAGTGAATCTGTAAAAAAAACACCCATGTCTATTAAACAGTTAAATTATTTTGATATACTTGCCTATTACAAAAAAACATACATATATGCAATAAACACCATCCTATTACATGTTCTTAGAAAAAAATATTTATTTTTCAAAAGCACAAGAACAGATAATCAACAGCGACATCATTACTATACTATCATTGATAAGGGCAGGATGGAGTAATTGCACAAATAGACTGACGCAGCTTCTACAGAGCAGGATCTCTCTGTGACTTCAGATATCTTTTCTGAAGAACAAAACTATCCAGCCCTGGTCTCATTTTAACATACAAACACTGTCTATGACTTTTCAGGTAGGCCTCGCTATTTCATAGCAACATTACAACATGAATCCACCGGTAAATTTTGGGGGAGGGGCCGAGCAAACTTCAACCCAGCAGCTGGGTTACACAAAAACTACCCAACTCTCTGTAAATAACCCAGAATGACTCCAACTAATACCGCATCCCCCAATCCCCTTTGACATCAATATTGTCCAGGCTGTTCTTTTTTTCTTCTGATAAACACTAAAGATGATATTTTGTAGAATGCTGAAAACCTGTAATCATTGATTTACATAGTATTTGTTTTTCCTGCTACGGAAGTCAATGTTTTCAGCTTTTTTCCCCAATATCTTATTTTGTATTCAACAAAATAAAGAAAATCATTAAAGTTTGGAACCACTTAAGGAGTAAATAGTGAGTAAAGTTTTTTTTGGGGTGAACAATGGCTTTGACCCTAACTCTTCCCCTCTGACTGCACTAGGACCGGACAGCATTGCCACCTGATGAAATAGCGTGACAAAAAAGTGAAATGTCAGTTCAAAACTTTTGCCAAAAACACTAATGAATCACTTACATCCTCAGCCTATCACTCCTCATAATGCTAAATATTAGTATAATCAACATGTATAATACACGCACACATATTATATGTTATATACTGTATAATCAACATTCAGATTGACCTCCTGTGAACTCGCCTCTTCACCTGAACTACAACATGGCTGATCTGCTTCTGTCCCCTAATTGAAAAACATTGAGGGATTCCTTATGAGCATGGACAGAGAATGCCTCAGCCTATTATTGGTAACAATGTTAAATCTCAGGACAACTACAGTGGCTTGCAAAAGTATTCGCCCCCCGTGAACTTTTCCACATTTTGTCACATTACAGCCACAAACATGAATCAATTTTATTGGAATTCCACGTGAAAGACCAATACAAAGTGGTGTACACGCGAGAAGTGGAACGAAAATCATACATGATTTAAAACATTTTTTTTTTACAAATAAATAACTGAAAAGTGGGGTGTGTGTAATTATTCAGCCCCCTTTGGTCTGAGTGCAGTCAGTTGGCCATAGACATTGCCTGATGAGTGCTAATGACTAGAGAGCACCTGTGTGTAATCTACACTCTCTCCATCGCTGTCTGATATACAGCACAGGTGTTTAGGTTCTGTTACCTGACGAAACAGGATAAACACATGCCATTTAAACAGCAATCATTTTATTTCACTTTTTCTGAGTCTTAGTGTGCAAACCTCGAATCAAATCATTAATGTTCGCCAAGTAAGTGAATGCATTTTAAAAACTATTTTTCTGAAGTGGATTGTCTATTGGTGTCAACTAAATTCTAGCCATATGGCAATATTAGTATATTAGTTTATCAATTTCTTTCACAATACTGATTTCTGACAAACAGTCACTAGATTAGGAGACTGACAGGGATCATATTTATACTTTTACATTTAGCTGTTTAATCTGCTGTTAGTTTTATGTCCGTATTCACAGACTATATCCTGGCCTGCTGTACTGAATGTGAGTCCACTGCATTTGGCGCTGCTTGTGTCTGAACGCAGCCAATCGTCTATCACATGATGGCAGGGAAAGGCACAGCCAATCAAAATGTTCATATGTGTTTTGGGGGCGGGAGGACTCAAGGAGAGAACGTGATTTATCCCTTTCTGCGTGTCTAGGTTAATGTTGACAGAACGATTTAAAAAAAAGTGGATTAAATTATTGGTGGGGACATTTCAATGGTCGGAGGATATTGGTGGGGACACATCCCCTCCGTCCACCCTAAATCTACGCCCCTGTATATATATAATTTAAAACTATTTATTCATTTGTCTTTTATTTACTTAATTACTAGCGTATGCTTTTTTAGGGCTCTAAAAACTACGGCAGTATGAATGACAATGGAATAGGACGTGTGAGTTGCACCGGTCACACACACACACACACACACACACACACACACACACACACACAATAAATAAATATATATATATATATATATATATATATATATATATATATATATATATATAAAATTAAATTCTTAAAACATCGTGTTCACCCATGCACTGAAAAAAAGAACTTGTAAGATTTACTTGATAAAATCCTCATAACAATTTGGACACAGATTTTAAGTAAATTTTATTGCTCCAATATTAAGGCTGAATCCCAACCCTTCCCCCTACCCTTCCATTTGACGCGTTCACGTGCAGGGGTAGTGGTGTCTCATTTCTCTTTTGGTTGGAGGTGTAGGGGGAGGGGGGAAGGGCCAGATAGCCCTCCAAATGAAGATTTTTCAGGACCTCACTTCAAACGAAGGGCTAAGCGAAGTTTTCAACATGGCTGCTCACTCGAGCAAACAGACCCATAAATGTTAAGTCATTTTTGCCATTAATTAAGATTTTTATGACAAGTTTTCATTATATGTATATTACCTTTAGTCTTGTGTTTGTGTTTATGGTGATGTTCTGTAAAGAAACGTTTGCAAAAAAAAAACGCTAAAGTTTGCTAGCGGATAGCACATATTGCACAATATTACAAATATATATTTTTATGTCACATACACTTTACTGCATGCTACAAACAAATATGAAAGTTCAGTAGCACGGCATTTTGCCGAGCATTTGATAATGCATTGTTTGTTTTGCTTACGGCCATACACTATTGTTTTGCTTACACTATTCTTACTTATTGCAACGTGACCACAGTTTTGTAATTTATATTCTGTATATGGACAGCTGAGGAAACCCGAAGACTCATCCGTGTTCGTGGTGAAAATGAGCAACTTTTTTAAAAATCGAAATATGGCGCAAAAAACCTTTGGGAGTGAGTAATCTCTCTTATTGGAATGTGTGATAAACATCGGCGCATGTCCTCTGACGTAACATGGACACACAGGAATGTAAATGAACACTGCATTTATGACCCAAAAAATAAACGCTTTGAGATGATTTATTTGCCGTATGGTGTGTTTATTTGAATATGTTCAGTAAATTTATGAATTACACTCAAAGTGTCAGCGAAACCGGTTTGCAAATAATTTTTCAAACTTGCAGTAAAACATTTTTGGGGGCAGTTTTTGATTCCCCCTTATCTAAGTACTGTAAAAACTTATATAGTCTTGGGTTAAAAAGTCTGCATTTCAACATGCATCCCCCACCTCCAAAGACTAAGCTCCTGTTGGTATAGCTCTTAAGGTCACTGTGGCATGCAAACCCCCTGACCACAATAAGGTGGCAATCCCTCAGGGGGGGGTGAAAAATACAAATTAAATAAAATAAATTATCCTTAATCCAGATTTTATCAATCAACGACATAATATTTATCTTAGCTGGATGGTCTAATTCTCAAAACCGTTTAACCTAAAGAAAAACATAACACACTATAACTAGAATATTTACAAAACTGAAAGGTTTTCTTATGAATAATTAAAAAAAACATTATAACTCAAAAAGATCATATTATGTTTATATATATATATATATATATATATATATATATATATATATATATATATTATAGTAACTGAACAGCTCTCTTCTCTCCAATCCACTCATACACCACAGTCTCCTATTTCTCTGTGCGCGCGCTGCAGCCTGTGAATGAATACACGCAGCGGAGGTTTTACATATTTAAAACGTAAAAAGGTGTCTCCATCATAAATAGCCCTGAATTAACTATATATATATATATATATATATATATATATAGAGAGAGAGAGAGAGAGAGAGAGGAGAAAGGTGTTTTGCTGGCGAAAAAAATTTTAGGCAGAGACGCCTGCTCGTTTGTTTTAAAAACCCCCAATTCTACCCCATTCCCGGAAACCGGTTTGATAACTTCACACCTTATGTGAATGAAAGGTGAGATGGGGGAATTACAGTGGGGGTTCTGTGGGTCTCCAAACTCAGAAGGCTACGTGTCAGCCGATAACTGCTCCTTTGATCTGCTGGTTACAGCGGGGCGCCGACTGCTGATGAGCGTATAGTAGCCTGTACAAGCTAGGCCATTTTTAGATTACATTTGAAATTTTAAGGGGTTGAATAGAGAACCTACTGTCTTATTTATGTAGCGAAAACACGAAATTAAACTAGATAACATGATCAGAGTTTTAATATTTATATTTAACTAGATGGAAGGCTTTTCAAGTCACATGGAAAAAAAAATTATGTTCAGTTCTACAGTTTATCCCACAGTTTATTCCATTGTCCAGCCTCAGGCCAATGTAATCAATGTAATATGCTGTTTTCTGGTTAAATTTTTCTGATTGGACCCGTACATAGAAAGTTTATACTGTAAACATACTTTATATTATATAAAAATAAAAGAATCGCTCAAGTTTGCTAGCGGATAGCAGAGATTGCACGATATTACAAATATATATTTTTGTGTCACATACACTTTACTGCATGCTACAAACAAACTCACCCGTAATTGTCAGGTAAAATCTACTTAATTAAATTAACAATAAAATAAATCAAGTAAAAGTTACATAATTATACTTAATGCACAAATTACTTGATTATTTTAAATAAATCTAAAGTTAATGCATTGTTGTATCAGCAGGAACCTTGATTTTATGAAATTACTATCATTTTGTTTTGTGAGATTTTCCCTTACTTGGTTTTATCAATTTATATTACTCCCTATAATAATGTAAACATTGCTAATTTATGTTTTGGAAAGAAACTTAAGTAATTATTTCATCTATATCTTTCATAAATCACACAACTAAAATATAATTAAACAGTTTATTCACCAACATTACCAAATATTTGTGACATTCACAGTCTAGATCCAAGTTGTCTTTTTAATAAAAGTGCATTCAGCTAAACTTTGCATCCATAGAAAAAAACTGCACGGCACCAGGGCCTGAAATACTTGTTTTAAACAAAATTGTGTAAAATAATAAATAAATAAAATACAGCATTCATTTAAAAATAAAATGCAGCAGAAAATACTTTAAACAAACTGTAGAAAAAACGTAATAGCCCTCTGAAGCAGTGAAGTTGCAACTTTCAAATCAGCACTCTGGACTAGTGCACTTAAAAGTATGCCATTGAAACCTTAATGCATGAAAACATTTTAAGCTGAACATGTAAACACAACATGTAAACACTTGTAGTCAAGCCAAAGATGATCAGAGGTGGAAAGTAACGAATTACATTTACTCGCGTTACTGTAATTGAGTAGCTTTTTTGTGTATTTCTACTTTTTAAAGTAGTTTTAAAAATCTGTAATTTTACTTTTACTTAAGTACGTTTTGTTTGAAGTATTGTAATTCGCTACATTTTAAATCATATTCGCTACTGAGTAAAAAATAAATGAATGAAAATGATAGAACAATAAAAAAAATATTATGCTGTGTATAAATGCTCCGTTGCGCCGTGTGTGTGTATCATGTCCTGGTCGCGCGCCGCTCCAGACTCCACTCCAGGTTTTCTGACATCGGCAGCTACCTGACCTTCCACACGGTCGCTTCCGCCCTGAGTGACGTCATCGACTAACGCGACTGGAGAGAGACGCGCGAAAGATGAAAGAGGTTGTGATTTGGGCGTTTTGACATTTGGTTGTGTATTCTGGTTTGACTTTTTGCCTCCAATTGACTTTGATTATTGCTTTGTCCCTATGGTTTGGTTGGTCTTTGTATATATTTGTAGATAATTTCACTGTATGTCTGTGCACTCACTAGTAGCAGGGGCGTGGCTGCCATTTATTTTTGGAAGAGGGAGTTTATTTGGGAATTTATTTGCTCAGGAATAAAATAAAGATAGCTGACTACCTTATTGTATGGAATGATGGGGAGGGGGGGGGTGATAAAATTATATATACATATAAAAACAATCCAGTGAAATATTAGACTGTGAGACTTTTTTGAGCCAGGTATTTTATATAGTTTAGCTTAGGTTTATATTTTATATAGTTTATATAGGTTTAGGGAGTCCGGTAAGGTACCTGTATTTTTGTTTGTTTGTGTTTTTTTTTTTTTTTGCAGGTAATCTAGCTACTAAATATAAATACCATTTTGTTTATTATTTTGGCCTGGGTCCATCCTGAATCTGATCCTCCTCCTGTTGTGTGTGTGTGTGTTTGTGTCTGTATAAAAACCTCATTATTTCATCAGTTAATGATTGGATCTAGTTCTTTCTGCCATATACCACCATTTCCATACAGTTTAAAATAGAACCCTGAACCATTCTTTTGCTGTTTGGCCCTAGACTGGGACGTAACACCATATTTAAGTGACCACTTTGATTTTCAAGCACAAGAAAGACAACAGCTTTATTATGCAAAGGTGTTCCTTCAGTTAAAAAACCACTAGTTTGAGATTTTATATCTGCTCATCTTTTTTGAACTACGCTAGAATGCCTCATCCCACCCCCGCTGTTAAAAAAATAAAAATAAAAAAGTAACTCGGTAACTTTTACTCTGAGTACATTTTTTAATGAGCTACTTTTTACTTTTAGTTGAGTAGATTTTTATAATGGTAACTTTACTTGTACTTAAGTAAAATTTCACTGAAGTAACAGTACTTGTACTTGAGTACAAAATTTTATTACTCTTTCCACCTCTGAAGATGATAACTTCATCTTTAAAGCTTGCACTTTTGGTGATAGCTTAATCCCATCAAGTTCTAGAAGAACTTTCTGAAAATAGCCTCTCCTTCAAGGATTATGGATACACCAACCGGTTCTTCCCCTTCAACAGCACGGACGACAAGGATTTTAAGAAGGTGTCACTTCGTCTGTCCCCCTGCATAAAATTTACAAGAAAATAAATCATTTATTTTGAGAAACAAAAAAAATCTGAATTGCTTCAACCTGTGCTGACTTCATTGAGAAAAAAATAATAATAAAAATAAATGATAATAAAAAAATGACCATCACTTCATATACTTCATATTGTTAAACTTGGGTTAAATTGCTTTAGCACTAATCTTGCATCAGTAAAACATGGCATGAGATGGCTTTACAGTGTCAGGAAATCCTATGATGAATGCTGAGTTTGTATTTAAAGGGTTAGTCCAAACATGAAAATTCGTTCAATAATTACTCATATTTATATATTCATTTGCATTTATATGCTTCTGCCCAAAACAACAAACACTATATTCAAGGTATTAATAAATTGTATAATTAATAAGAAAACAATGCTTTACCAGGCAATCATCAAAGAGATCCTCTTCAGATTCACGTCTCATCTTTACGCTTTGTTTCTGTGAAAATATTTACATTGTATCATTACATAATCTTTTATTCGTACAACTACATTTAGGCATTTTCTTCATCTTTTGTAAGTTTGCCTTTATCCAAAGCAAATTACAAAAGAGGAAGGCATCAAGCATGTCAAGCAGTGCTACTAACACAAAGTTTCTGACACCGTTAGAAAAATACAAGATAGAACAGTGAGGGATTAAGGAAAAAGTGAGAAGCAAGAATCATGTGTGCAAAGATTAAGCATGCAGGGTCACAGGATGACTCGACTTATTTTTATTGTCTGCAATGCGATTTAGACAAATTAGAACTGCGGTAAAGCCAGCCGCGATTGATTTTAGTGTGCGCACATATTACAGTGATTACGGTAGTTTCAGGACCGACACAGATACAACGCGCTGTCAGAGCGCTTTTCATTTAGACGCCCAGGACTGAGAGATAATACAACATGCTCGTCAATTTTTACTTGCTTATTTATTTGCATTTCTGCTTTAATATCCGTGTTATTTATTGGTGACTTTGACGGTTGTCTGTTACAATATTTTTCTTAAATATTCACCATTCAAATAATTGTTTTATGTAGATAAGTTACAGCAGAATTCGTAGAAAACAGACAAAATAATGTATTTAGTCTTTCTAAATACCAGAATTGATTTTTATTTTGTTTTACTGTTCAAAAGTAGCAGTTATTCTTCAATGAATGTTTTCTATAATGAGGATTAACGTCTGCTTTGGAAGAGAGGTCAAATAAACAAATGTTCACAATGGGGAAAAAAAGTTAAATAAAATGCCTTTATTTCACTTCAGAGACCTATGAAAAAATAAATTCTAGTAAGTATAAAACGCCATGGTCAGTTTTTATCCCATATAATGTACACACATTATATGATAAAAAAAAAAGTAGAAAAAAACAATGATCAGTTCTTATTCAGGACGTCCCATACTATATACACACCACATATGAAACTATTTTACTGCAGCATTTTTGAGATATTGGACATTATTACACTTTAAAGGGGTATAAAGACCCCATTTCTAATAAGTAGAAAAAAACAATGATCAGTTCTTATTCAGGACGTCCCATACTATATACACACCAAATATGAAACTATTTTACTGCAGCATTTTTGAGATATTGGACATTATTACACTTTAAAGGGGTATAAAGACCCCATTTCTAATAAGTAGAAAAAAACAATGATCAGTTCTTATTCAGGACGTCCCATACTATATACACACCACATATGAAACTATTTTACTGCAGCATTTTTCAGATATGGGGCATTATTACATTTTAAAGGGGTATAAAGACCCCATTTCTAATAAGTAGAAAAAAACAATGATCAGTTCTTATTCAGGACGTCCCATACTATATACAGTACACACCACATATGAAACTATTTTACTGCAGCATTTTTCAGATATGGGGCATTCTCTCTGTGTTGTTCATGAAACTACCGTAATCACTGTAATATGCGCGCGCACTAAAATCAACCGCGGCTGGCTTGACCGCAGTAAATTAGAGCTGCTGTCAATACTGTATGAACATATGTACAGGTTCTTTACTCGTAACTCATTAATAAAGTTCGGCTTCAGAAAAAAAAACGTTTATTGCTAGTGCTCTTTTACCATTTAATGCTTTAACACACACGACTCAGTTTGTTCAGAAATGGCATCTAACTGGCGAGGCTTTGTCTGAAGACGCCGTTTTCACTCGGGGTGGGGGTAAGAAACACACATCTCGGTGTATTAATCCGCGCGCTCGGTTCGTTATTATTATATTTATTTATTTATTTACCACAGGACCCATGGGGGCTCCGTAGGTTCAGGTTTTTACACGAAAACGGTGTTTTGTGAATCTCCACACTATTAAAAACTGAAATTGCTAATTGTACGTCCTGAGATTAAGATGAACATTAATTGGGAGTCATGAAAGCGAGAATCACATCCAAAAAAGAAAGCTAAACTTACCTCGAACACGACAAACTCCAGCTGCAGCCACACCGTGTTGTAACCTCCGTGATGATTCCCAACCGACTGATACACAGCGCGGGCACAGCGACTCCAAACATGCATGCGCAGTTTAATTTGCACACATTTTCGGCTTCAGTAGACACACAATACTTCAGACTGAAACACGACTGCCCCCAACAGGTAATGAAGGGCATGTTCACAGCTTCCCGCACGCAGCCGCGCAAAGCCGCGGCAAGTCACGGGATCCCTTTTCTCGAAACACAGGTTTTTAATGGCGACATCTGTATCTCAGGGAAGGTAAATTGCTAGCTCAACTTAAATCTATTAGTTTATTCAGTCTGTGACTTCAAACACATTATCTGTTACCTGACCAACAATACAGTTTTAATTCCTTCAACATTTATTTAGTTGGAGTTTTTACTCTCTGTGTGTGTGTGTGTGTGTGTGTGTGTGTGTGTGTGTGTGTGTGTGTGTGTGTGTGTGTGTGTGTGTGCTAGGTTTTATTGAAAGTTGTGATTAAGAAAGGGAGTGTGCAAAGCAAACAACTGAATGAAACTTTTTTTTTTTAGTCTAGGATGCAGTCATTTCCCAGTGATTCTACAGATGTGTTTCTTGTGTTATGTCTTCACCAACCTCAAACAGACAAAAATGACTTCAGGTCCCGAGGGGCATTCTATTACTGTACCTGCCTGAATGTCCTACAAACAGCAGGGGCAACAAGCAGGGCTTCTATTCTGTCAGCAGGAGCCCAAATTGTGTGCAGCATCATCAGACAGATGTAGAATAGCAGAGAGCGAGTCACAGAGAAGAGCAGTGAGGAAAAGAAGAATCAGAAAAAGCTGGCTTGGGTGATTTACATACAGCATAAACAGTGAAAAGCTAAATCAGAATCGTGTGGCGTTATATTGATGCCACAATCCTGATAACGTACTAATTAGTTTCCTCAAAAACCATTAGAATGACTAAAATGTTAATTAGCTAATATATTTGCCAGCCTTGCCTTGGCTAAGGTCAAGTGATTATGATCGTCTCAAACTTAATAAAGAGGCGTATAATAGTCCTGTATAACACCTCTACTGTGGTAAAAAACAGATATGCTTAACCAAGTCAATGTATTAGAATTCAGGGGAGGACAAGCACCTTTTCAATGTTTCTAAGATGATCTGGCTGCAGAACTTCTCTGTGAAGTCATTTTTGCACTCGGCCCAACTGCCGATCAAACTCCCCAACGTACTGCAATAAGCAATAATAAAAAATAAGCAAAACGTAGGTATCCTGTAAAATTATGAACTATTATGATCTAGAATATGGAAAATAGCATGCAATTCATTATAAAGTCTCAGTGATCGTAAATCACTGAAATTAACATAGTATTTTATTTCAATGAAATTTCAACAAAACAATCCACATTTAAAGTACAGTACCATAGTAGGACCGATCTCAAACCTCCTGTTCATATCAAAAATACTAGAAAAAGTAGTATCAGCTCAAATTTGCACATTCTTGCAGGATAACAACATCCTTGAAGAATTTCAGTCAGGTTTCAGGCCCCATCATAGCACAGAAACTGCACTAGTTAAGATTACAAATGACTTGTTTTTAGCTTCAGACCAAGGCTGCATCTCATTGCTAGTCCTGCTCGATCTTAGTGCTGCATTCGACACTATAGATCATAATATTCTCATAGATCGCTTACAAAATTATATAGGCATTCAGGGACAGGCACTAAAATGGTTTAGATCTTACCTGTCTGATCGCTACCATTTTGTAGATCTAAATGGAGAACCGTCTGGTATAATGCCAGTGAAATATGGGGTCCCACAAGGGTCAGTTTTAGGACCTCTGTTGTTCTCAATATACATGCTTCCCTTGGGTAACATCATTAGAAGACATGGGATTAGTTTCCATTGTTATGCTGATGATACCCAATTATATATCTCAACTAAACCAGACGAAATACCTAAGTTGTCTAGATTAACTGAGTGTGTCCAGGACATAAAAGATTGGATGACCAATAACTTTCTTTTACTAAATTCAGATAAGACAGAGATATTACTTATTGGCCCAAAAACCAGCACACAACAGCTTTCACAATTCAGCTTGCGCTTAGAAGGATGTACTGTTATTACCAGCTCAGCAGTAAAAGATCTGGGAGTAATATTAGACAGTAACTTGTCTTTTGAAAATCACATTTCAAATATCACAAAAACAGCCTTTTTCCATCTTCGAAATATTGCTAAACTTAGGAGCATCTTATCCGTATCTGATGCAGAAAAACTAGTTCATGCATTCATGACCTCCAGACTGGACTATTGTAATGCATTACTAGGTGGTTGTCCTGCATCCTCAATAAACAAGCTTCAGTTAATCCAAAATGCAGCTGCCAGGGTTCTCACTAGATCCAGAAAATATGATCATATAACCCCAATATTATCATCCCTGCACTGGCTACCTGTTCAGTTTAGAATAAATTACAAAATAGTATTACTTACATACAAGGCCTTAAATGGTTTAGCTCCCACATACCTAACCAGTCTTCTGATACGCTACAATCCACCACGCGCCTTAAGATCACAAAACTCCGGACTTCTGGTAGTTCCCAGAATTTCAAAATCTACAAAAGGGGGTAGGGCTTTTTCATATTTAGCTCCAAAGCTTTGGAATAGCCTTCCAGACAGTGTTCGGGGAGCAGACACGGTTTCTCATTTCAAAAGTAGACTCAAGACGCATCTTTTTAATCTGGCATACACATAACTCATCCCAGTACTCATACTCCAGTACACCTATACCGAATGGCAACTACGCTAATTCTCCCCATCTGTTCTGTATTTCTCTACCCATCCCGAGGCATCGGGAGATTTTGCCAGCTTCAGTAGACAAAGGCCGACCCTGCGAGGTTCCTGAGGCATCCAGAGAAGGACCAGCTCCAACTGGATTCAGCTTTATGATGGTTGGAGCTACACATGCTGCTCCTGTGCTTCCAGTGATCCAGACCTCATCTGCCCTCTGCACCTACTGACTCGTCCCTATGCTGAACTGGTCTTCATGACAATTTAAATAATTTCTGTCATATTGAATTTTCACCTGCACAACACACAAGATGTTATATCATTTCTATCTGTTATCGCCCAAATGAGGATGGGTTCCCTGTTGAGTCTGGTTCCTCTCAAGGTTTCTTCCTAATGCCATCTCAGGGAGTTTTTCCTTGCCACCGTCGCCGTCACCCTTGGCTTGCTCATCAGAGACATTTCATTCATTCATCTCATTATTATCTGCACATTTTTCTCACACATCCACACTTCCAATTATTTTCTTTTCTATAATTATTATTATTATTTGTTTTTATTTATTTATTTTCTATTATAATTTTATTTATTTATTTATTACTTTATATATAATTATTCTATATATATATATATAAAATGTTTTTTTTTTTTTTTTTTTTGTTAAATTTCTTAAATTTTTGTGAAGCTGCTTTGAGACAATGACCATTGTTAAAAGCGCTATATAAATAAAATTGAATTGAATTGAATGAATTGAATAGGACAAATCAGCTTTTCCCACAGCTTAAGCGTTAAGACAATTTGTTTTGGTTCAAGTAACAAAGCCCTTTTTGTTTCTAATTTTTAGGCTTACCAGTATATATAATTAAACAATTAGCTTTCATTCACATGTTCACACCTACAGTATAATGAATTAAGTAAAGTGATCCATTAGCACTTCTGGGTGGTAGGGTATTGGGTAAAGTGTGAGGCAGCCTTAGTCACTGGTCATTGTACTTGCCAATATCTGAATATATTTTTAGAATTTTAATAACTATTTTTTAATGGCAAATTATTATATTAAAAAGACCACAATGGTGCTGTTTGGTCAACACGCACCATGCCATGTATATTAAATACAATAAAATAAAATACAATAAAAAAATAACATAACACACAAACATCTCATGGCAATGGTCATAATGGTGGAAGGGTGATGATTTGGGAAACATGCAGTGATTGAGACAAACGTCAAGTTATCTGTCCTGCAGCTTAAGCTGAGCTGACATTACAACATGTTTAACCTTCACCGTTTATATTCCCAGTCAATACTGACTGATATGATTAATTTATTGAAAACAAAGGCCAAATGTACAACTTATAAATATAATGATACTGTATAAATCTACAATTTTAAAGTAGACTTGCTGTCATTTCTAGGACCTCCCCACTTCCCCTTTATTCTCACCATTAGCCGGGTTGCCTGTGTACACAGTGTTTCTACTGTCGATGCATATCGCCTTTTAAATCAATGCACAAACGCGCAATAATCCTAGACAACTCAATCCGGCCATACTAATCATCAACAACAGGTGTGCTCGAAGACCCAACTTAGCCAGGTCTTAATTAGCACGATCTCATCGTAGATGTATCAGTTCATCTCGGATGTGTCAAGCGACGTACGAAGAACGGACCCCAGGAGGTCCAGAGACTTGTAGAGAAATGTGGGAACAGCTTTCACTGTCTCAACATTAAGGAGAGTGGAGATGGTTCTCAGGTCTCAGACCTGCTGAAGACACTAGAGAAGATTGTAGAAGGAAGCAGAGTGAAATTCTACAGCAGTGAGATCTACCTGGAGACAGAATCTCAGATTAGGGCGATGGAGACTAAGATACTGAAGGAAAGAGGAGAGAAAAGGATGAGAGAGGAGATGGAAGTGAGGGAAACTAGATAAAGAGGTGCAGGACTCTCTGAGAAAAATGGAAGGAATAATCCAGGAGCATGAAGGAGACATCAGACAACTGAATGACCGAACAACTGAACTGGAGATAAAGATGAAAGAAGAGAAAAAGAGAACTTGAGAAGGAGTTAAAACAAGAGGTAGAGCGAAGGACAGAAATGGAAGAAAAGGTGAAGAAACTAAAAGAAAAGAGAGAGAGGGAGAGGAGAGAGATGGAGGAGAGGCACCAACAGGAGATGGAGGAGATCAGGGAGGTGTATGAAGGAGAGGTCAGGATGGAGACAGAGAGAAACCTCATGAAGATCATCCTGCCTGAACTCCAGAGAAACAGTTTGGCCTCAAAAACAAAGATGCAGGAAGAGTTCAGCAGACAGATGGAGGAGAAGAACAGAGAGCTGGAGACTCTTAAACAGAAACATTCAGATCTCACAGAGACTCACAATGTACTTGAAGAGGTTTATGGGAAAACTGTGAGAAGCAGCTCAGAGTCAGAGAGAGCAGCTGTAACAGGAGAGACGTCGAAGGGAATTTCTGAGAAATTTAAAGAATTCTTTCACTGAATAACAGAGTTCATAAAGCCGCAGACACTCAACCAGTCAGAGACTAATGTCCTATTCTCACGGGACTAGTATTACCTGGGGACCTCGTGTGATTTGTAATATTTGTGGACGCTGTCTGTGATCTTAGTCATGTGTGAATCGTCCATGTCTGTAATTTGTAAAGTAAAAATTCCTCCGCAAATGATCTGCCATATTTCAGTGAACACTGAGGTCCTGTGATAATATTAGTCCCGTGTCAATCAGCATGTCTGTGATTTGTCCAGGACTTGGTGAAGTTGTCTATCAATTTTTCAAGGTTTTTGTTTCCTGCGCGCCTTTTTATCCGTCTTCCGTGAAGAATTAAGGCTGTGTTGGAGTGTTTTGCGAGTATTTTGTCATATCACTACAGTATACCATACAACAATACAACAGGCCCGATAACTTTGTTTCTTTTTTTATCCATCTAACCGCACATTCATACATTTTCTCTCTGTCTCACACACAGTCTGCATATGCACGGACATACACACACACACACACACACACACCTCCTCTTTTAATCATAAAACACTTTACAGGATATTTTCCTGTATATTCAGGATAAGTCAGTAAATTTGAGTAAAATCACAGGCTTCGCTTATCCAGTGCGAATGCGCCACATGAAGTGTAGATGTGGGGGAGTAATTTCTAAATCACACGGGGTTCCCAAATAATACTAATCCCGTGTGAATAGTACATGTGCAGTCCAGAGACAGTATATAACTTATGTCAAAACACACACACACACACACACACACTAGGATAAGGTACCTCTCAATGAGTTCCTGTTATCATGAAGCTCCTCCCTACTGATTCAGCTTCCTCTCCTCCTGCTCCTCCTCATTCTGCCCTTCACTCCGGCCCTCATCATCGATTACACTTCACTCCTGCTCTCCTCTATGACTCTACACCTGATCTTCTACACCTGTCTGATGAAGCTGCACAATGAAGAGGAGGTGACTGCAGCAGTGTCTTACGCTGTCAGCAGACAAATAAATGGGTCCCTGTCTCTCTGTTTATTTTTTTATTGAATAAATATAATAATAATAATAATTTGTATCAGTGCCAAACTGCATTAATAAGCTAAAACTGTTTTTACATTACAAAAACTCTGTTGTGCTACATCCTCAAAACACTAGTTGCTGCTATAATTTTTATTATAACATCTAGAATCACAATCATCAGACTTGAACAATTTTCTTTTTTTTTTATTTTAAATCATGGCCGGTCATACAAGCATTTCACTGCATATCATACTGTGTATGACTGTTTATGTATCTACGTGACGAATAAAATTTTAATTTGATTTCAAACAAAAAAAAAGTGTCCGAGAACCTGCTGATTTTTACTGTAAGTGCAGATCGCTTGATGGTTTTACAGATGTTTTCTGTCCTTTATTGGTTTGTTTGTTTGCCTGTTTTTGTGTTTGTATGTTTTCATTAAAAATGTAAAAATATATTTTGGTGGGACATTTTGGTCTGAGCAATTCTGCAAATCCATATTCGACATAATTTGAATGTATTTCGCATCACTGATCAACACTGACATGTTGTAGCCATATACTGTATGGTTTTCATGTGCTACGATCTCAGTAAAACTAGACATTTTGTTCCTGTTTTGTACAATTTCTTTATGAAATCATCCTTCATTTTTACATGATCGTTGTTTTCAAAACCGTTTTTTTATCTCTTATAACTAAATGGTGCTTTTATTGTCCAAATGTAGCTTTATTTAAGATTCTTATTTAACAAATTTGTTTTAGCCATCATGAAAGAAAACTGATGAAGATTAAATATATAAATTTAAATGATCTGCTAAAGAAGAAACAGAGAGAGGAATTGAGCACTGAGTTCTACATTACACTACATCATGGCTGGGTTTGTAAATCTCGTGTCCCTCTGCTATTAGACTCTGAGGCCCTTATTGGGACTCTGTTACTGATTAACAACAGGGTAAGATAAGTGTGTCTTTATCTCTGTAGTAATATGATGTTCTGGTGTTTCTTATGGTAATGAATCAGTGGGTGTTATGTTGGGTTCTGAATCCTCAAAGTAAAGGATCAGTAATAAACAGTAGCACAGCACTCCTCAGGAATCATTTATTATACATAGAACAGGTTTGTGTTCCACATGCAGTTTGAGGAAAAATGTCTTTCCTCAGCATCAGTAGTGTTACTTCCAGGTACAGATTAGCCATGTAACAATCAAGCACAATAATGTATCTAATAAGGGAACTCACAGGCCACATGGCAAGAATGAGCCTGAAACCAGAGACAAAGTACAAAAGACACATTACAAGGTGCTGGATCATCCAGATGGTTTCAGAAATACAGTAGAAAGAAAAAAAAATATCCTTAGCGAAATTGATTTCTGTTTTTATAAATACAAATTATTGAGAGCTATATTTGTATAATCACACGATGATTACAAAAAGAAAGGCATATGAAATACATGTGAAATTTTAAGCATTTAAAAATTATGAACATTTAAGAAAAATATACATTCATATCATTCAGGGAGAAGAGACGTGACCTCCTCCTGAATGATCATTTTGTTATTAGCTGGTGATCTTCCTGCAGATCCATCAGGTAATCCATTGGCCGATCGAAACAGCCCAGCCACACATTTTTCATCATTAATGTGAATACAGAGAGGCATAAGGCTTGTTATGAAATTGTCCTACAAATGGCAAGTCTTGTCATGATACACATTCAAAAGTGAATTTCTTCGGCACTCCACGTTTCTCCGCGGTTTGATTTCATCGCGAGTTGCTTGAAAAAATTACTGGAGTCAACAGGAAGTGAAAAGAATTTTACCCATAACCCCGTATCTCTTATACCCAAAGTGCATTAAACTATACCATTTTAGTCAGATTTGGTTTGGTTGCTTTTACACCAGACGAACTGTACCAAAGTACCTTCAGGCAGGTCTCGGATCGATTGATTTGGTGCGCTGTTACGACCCCCGGTCTAGGGTCAAGGGACGCAACAAAGAAAATAATAAATTGATTATAAATAAATGAATCTTGCAACCAAGAATTCAGTGCGTGAGTTTTTATTGTTATACACACGCACTCACACATACAGGAAGCTCTGGGCTTCAGGATTGAGCCAGGCCAAAACAATAAACAAAAAGATGAGATCATCGTCCTAATTACGCTCTGGGTAAGTTGGTTCTTCCAGCACACCTGTTGTTGATGATTAGTTTGGCCGGATTGAGTTGTCTAGGATTATTGCGCGTTCGTGCGTTGGTTTAAAAGGCGATATGCATCGACAGTAGAAACACTGATCACAAGTCCTTTGATTGGTTGACGAAATGACAAAAGAACAAGCTCAATTTTTTTTGTAACACCTGTTATGCGCTGAAATGCTTCCCTGCCATGGATTCCCCCTCCTCACACACACACACACACACACACACACACACACACACACACACACACACATAATCGCTATCAAATATTATATTAGAACATAATATGCACATATGTTTTACAAATTACATGAGACAATAAAATAAAATAAGAAATATGAAAATAAATATGTTGTATATGGAAAAATAGAAATATGAATATTTTTTTTAAAAACATGTATACTTTTATATTGTTTACTTTATAATAAAATTAGTTTTGTCCAATTTTTCATTATAAAAAAATTATTTTTATTATACATATCTCTCTCTCTCTCTCTCTCTCTCTCTCTCTCATGTATATATATGTATATATATATATATATATATATATATATATATATATATATATATATTTGCATATTTATAACGAACCCCTGAAAAATAAATGTTACAAAATAAACATTATACAAGAATTTTAATTAATGGTCTTGAGGGCTGTCTCGTGCCTAGAGTTTATTATAATAATAGAAAACCTATGAATTTATGTTCTAATATAATATTTGATATCAATTATACTGTATATCTATATACCTATATATATATATATATATATATATATATATATATATATATATATTATGGCCAGTGGTGTCAAAAGTATTCACATTCATTACTTGAGTAGAAGTATAGATACTAGGGTTCAGAAATACTTCTTTAGAAGTTGAAGTATCACCCCAAGCTTTTTACTTAAGTAAAAGTTTAAAAGTACTGGTTTCAAAACTACTTAAAGTATAAAAGTAAAAGTACCGTGAGGGGGGAAAAAAGGGGGAAATCATGCAACGGGGGGGGGGGGGGGGGGGGGCGTTGTGCGCGTTCTGATCATGTGACGGGGGTGGGGCGTTGTGCGCGTTCTGATCATGTGACGGGGGGGGGGGGGCGTTGTGCGCGTTCTTATCATGCGACCGGAGGGGTTGCGCGTTCTGATCATAAAAATAGAGTAACGAGGCTGTTTTTAAAATGTAAGGAGTAGAAAGTACAGATAATTGCTTAAAAATGTAAGGAGTAGAAGTAAAAAGTCGGCTGAAAAATAATTACTCCAGTAAAGTATAGATACCCAAAATTTCTACTTAAGTAAGGTAACGAAGTATTTGTACTTCGTTACTTGACACCTCTGATTATGGCAAGCCGTATACAGTATATGCATGCAAGATACTTTTCTTTCCCCAGGTGAGTCAGTCCACGTCAGCGCTCTTTAACCAATCAGATGTGACCTCACCATTTCAACCAATCATAACCCGGCAGGAGCGCAGCCTTAATCCTCTTTACATGAAATAAACCTGCTACCGAGCAGGTTCAAGCTTATGGACATGTTGCTATGACAACAAGTGCGAGATGAGCATCGGAGAACGAAACAATCCAAGATCAGGACAAATCCACAACAATCAAATCCAGCTAACTGAGTTAGCGACGTTCGAAGAACACCCCCCAGGAGAAAACAGGGGGCAACAAAAATGGCGCCCAACCCCTACTGCTTCCTTGCAACTATGTACAAGTACAAAAAGAACAAAACAATATATATACACAATATTTACAATACAGAAAAAGAAAGAAACTATATACAATAGCGGGAGGAACACCTCCATCCACGCTAACACAAACAAACAAAAAGAAAACCCAAAAACAACAAACAGGAAGGAGAGAGGCAAGGCGCGACACACAGGCTCTCTCTCCAACCAAACAAACAAACAATAACACACACACAATCAAAACAAATACACAATAACACTCCAACACACAGTCAATCACTCACCAGTCAATCACACTCCAACAACAATCACACAAACAGAGTTCAACAATCCACCAATCCAACAATTCAACAGAGCACGGAAGTCAAACACAAGGTATAAGTCGCGCACTTCCTGCTTCCACTCGCCAGCTTAAGACAAGTGGTGCTCGCTGCAGAGCCAAATGGGAGGAGCTGGAGCTCCAGCTCCCCCTCGCTAGATCTCGTGGGCAGGGCTTGAGACGCTATCAAGCGCTACCAAGTGGATGTTAATGTCAGTGCAGGTTCAACCATAACGGAAGTAAATGCTTATCTTTCTCTAATATTTGTCAAGATTAGGATTTATTCTTTTCAGCATGGCCAGTACCATTTTTGTGACTAACGGCATTACGTAAATATTTTAATAATGCTTTATTGCCCACAAATAGTGTAGTTTTACGCAAATACTTGATACGAACATTACTCACACTATATACAGTGGTGTGAAAAACTATTTGCCCCCCTCCTGATTTCTTATTCTTTTGCATGTTTGTCACACAAAATGTTTCTGATCATCAAACACATTTAACTATTAGTCAAAGACAACACAAGTAAACACAAAATGCAGTTTTTAAATGAGGGGTTTTATTATTTAGGGAGAAAAAAAATCCAAACCTACATGGCCCTGTGTGAAAAAGTAATTGCCCCCTGAACCTAATAACTGGTTGGGCCACCCTTAGAAGCAATAACTGCAATCAAGCGTTTGCGATAACTTGCAACAAGTCTTTTACAGCGCTCTGGAGGAATTTTGGCCCACTCATCTTTGCAGAATTGTTGTAGTTCAGCTTTATTTGAGGGTTTTCTAGCATGAACCGCCTTTTTAAGGTCATGCCACAACATCTCAATAGGATTCAGGTCAGGACTTTGACTAGGCCACTCCAAAGTCTTCATTTTGTTTTTCTTCAGCCATTCGGAGGTGGATTTGCTGGTGTGTTTTGGGTCATTGTCCTGCTGCAGCACCCAAGATCGCTTCAGCTTGAGTTGACGAACAGATGGCCGGACATTCTCCTTCAGGATTTTTTGGTAGACAGTAGAATTCATGGTTCCATCTATCACAGCAAGCCTTCCAGGTCCTGAAGCAGCAAAACAACCCCAGACCATCACACTACCACCACCATATTTTACTGTTGGTATGATGTTCTTTTTCTGAAATGCTGTGTTACTTTTACGCCAGATGTAACTGGACATGCACCTTCCAAAAAGTTCAACTTTTGTCTCGTCGGTTCACAAGATATTTCCCCAAAAGTCTTGGCAATCATTGAGATGTTTTTTAGCAAAATTGAGATGAGCCTTAATGTTCTTTATGCTTAAAAGTGGTTTGCGCCTTGGAAATCTGCCATGCAGGCCGTTTTTGCCCAGTCTCTTTCTTATGGTGGAGTCGTGAACACTGACCTTAATTGAGGCAAGTGAGGCCTGCAGTTCTTTAGATGTTGTCCTGGGGTCTTTTGTGGCCTCTCGGATGAGTCGTCTCTGCGCTCTTGGGGTACTTTTGGTCGGCCGGCCACTCCTGGGAAGGTTCACCACTGTTCCATGTTTTTGCCATTTGTGGATAATGGCTCTCACTGTGGTTCGCTGGAGTCCCAAAGCTTTAGAAATGGCTTTATAACCTTTACCAGACTGATAGATCTCAATTACTTTTGTTCTCATTTGTCCCTGAATTTCTTTGGATCTTGGCATGATGTCTAGCTTTTGAGGTGCTTTTGGTCTACTTCTCTGTGTCAGGTAGCTCCTATTTAAGTGATTTCTTGATTGAAACAGGTGTGGCAGTAATCAGGCCTGGGGGTGACTACAGAAATTGAACTCAGGTGTGATAAACCACAGTTAAGTTATTTTTTAACAAGGGGGGCAATCACTTTTTCACACAGGGCCATGTAGATTTGGAGTTTTTTTTCTCCCTTAATAACGTAAACCTTCATTTAAAAACTGCATTTTGTGTTGAATTATGTTATCTTTGACTAATAGTTAAGGGTTTTTGATGAGCAGAAACATTTAAGTGTGACAAACATGCAAAAGAATAAGAAATCAGGAAGGGGGCAAATAGTTTTTCACACCACTGTATGTGTGTGTTTCTAATAACTTTCTAAACGTTGTATTTATGTAAGCTTATCTTATTTACTACTTATAAGGATGAATAGTTTCCTCACTTTTTAAGTCGCTTTGGATAAAACCGTTTGCTAACTATCTGTGCACCCCTCTTTAATTCATCAACTATTCTAAAGCATCTGATTAATAATGTAATAAATAATGAAGTTTATTTAAATTGAATTTTGACTATAATTTTAAACAGACTCCACCTTTATGTGTTAGGCTACACATTATGCCATTTTTTACGTTTTATTATTATTATTTTAAATGGAAATAAGTGACCAGTCCAGTAGCCTAAAACCAGCCATGCAACCTCATTTAATGGTCACAAACTCCACTGTCCTACAAGTTTTTTGCTGGATTTATTTGTTTCTGTTAACCTAAAACAGGAAAATGTGCATCTAAATGTCACATCTGTGCCACCACGGTCCGGGGAAATACGATCTGGGTCTCCGGACTACTGAGCCGCACCTTGTCCCCCCCTAGTGTGTCAAAGTGGTATGTCTTCCCCTAATCAAAGTAATGATGTGCACCTGTGTCACTCCCTCGTGTGTCACTATAAATGCCAGTCAGATCCGGACGCGTGTGTCCGTGCACTGTTGTCTTCACATTATGTTTCGTTGTGTCTCCTCACCTCTCTGTGTGTGCGTGTCTCCTCCTCAGGACTGAGCCGAGTCTGCAGGGTCAGGGTAAGACCTGTCACAACAGGTATCTGGGATTAAAGACTATGATGATACGTGCGGCGTGAGCGCCATTGTCTCGAGTGTTTGCTCTGTGGATTTCTTGGAAGGAAGAGGACTGTGCTTGTGTAAACTGTGCCCACCTGCAGACCCAGCCTGAGGAGGTTTTCTGAGGAGCTTCCCCGTTTTGTTTATTGTGTTTTGTGTTTCTTCGTGTTTTGAGTTGGGTTATTATTTTCATGAAAAGGAAAGAGACTTTAATTGAAAAAATAAGAAAATAAACGTGAACCTGAGTTTTGAACTTGAACCTGTATCTTGCGTCCTCACTGAATAACCTGAGATCATGACAGATGCACGGACCTTCATGGACGCAGCAGGTGTACCCCTGCCGGATGAAGACACACGCCTCCACGAATACCTAAGAGCGCAGCAACAGGAGATCAGCAGTCTGGCGCGAGCCGTTCATGACCTGGCAGGCAGCGTGTCACAGCTCGCGACATCGAAGCTCCCTCCGGCTGCTCACCCAGCGAACGCGACACCACCGAGGCCACGCCCAACTCCACCTGAAAGGTATGGAGGCGACCCAGAGGGGTGCCGAAAATTTCTACTGGCTTGTGAACTTTATCTCGAAGATTTCCCGAACATGAATGACTCCCAAAAAGTGAGTTTTGTTACACAGCATCTGACGGGAAGAGCAATGGACTGGGCGACAGCGTTATGGAGCGCCGGAGGTGTAGCGACCACCCGGTATCGGCGGTTCGTTGAAGCCCTCCGCGCGGTGTTCGACCACCCGGACCAGGGCAGATCAGGAGAGCAGCAGCTGCTGAGGGTGAGTCAACGAAACACCACGGTGGCTGACTATGCGGTGCGCTTTCAGGTGCTGGCGGCGGAAAGCGGGTGGTGTGAGAAGAGTCTGCTGGCTCGCTTTCGAGACGGATTAAACGCGGATATCCAGCTTGATCTCGCGTGCAGAGACACTGAACTCTCATTAGAAGACACTATAACCCTAGCTATCAAACTGGACCAGCATCTATGCGGACAGCAGTGTCGACCTCCACCCCGCACCGCGCCACGCGCAGCACCACGCCGCCGCTTCAGCTCCCCTCAGCAGCCTACCCCCGAGCGCGAAGGCACCTGGACCGCCGAGCCGATGGATGTCGCCACTTCACGCCTAACGGCGTCAGAGAGATCTCGCAGGATGACAGCTGGGCTGTGCTTGTATTGTGGAGGCGACAAACACCTCGTAAAAGACTGCCCACTGCTCAAAGTAACGCCTCGCACCCCCCCCCACACACACACGCACCCTTCTGTATACCTGCCTGTATTTCGTTTCGTAATCGTTCTCTGTCTGTCTCTCCTCTAATAGATTCCGGATCGGCTGGCAACCTCATCTCTACCTCTCTCCTTTCCGCGCTGCAAGCTCCCGTGTCGAAGCTTCCATCCCCGATATCAGTTAAAGCTCTGGATGGTCACACACTTAGTCAATCGCCACTTACAGGCATATCAGTCCCATTACGGTTAACTTTCCCCGGCCATTCTGAGGAGATAAATTTCTTCGTGCTTCCTCAGGTGGACCATTCCGTCGTGCTGGGTCTCCCCTGGCTCAGTTTCCACAATCCCAATTTTGATTGGGCTCATGCACGCATCCGATCATGGTCCAAGCGATGCGCTAAAACATGTAAACCGCCCACGTTAGCGGTCCAAGTTACCACCATTGAAAGCCCGAGTGATAAGGTATCCCAAAGTGTGCCTTCCGAGTACGCGGCATTCCAAGATGTATTTAGCGTTAGGGCAGCTGCAAGACTTCCTCCCCACCGTCCGTGGGATTGTGCTATTGAGCTCGTGCCTGGGAAAGCACCGCCTTACTCGCGTGTTTATCCACTGTCTCTGGAGGAAACCAGGGCGATGGAGGAATACGTAGAGGAGGCTCTCAGACAGGGGCTCATTAGCAGGTCCACGTCTCCCGCTTCGGCAGGGTTCTTTTTTATTGAGAAAAAAGGCGGGGGCTTAAGACCCTGTATAGATTATAGGGGGCTCAACGCCGTCACAATAAAGTACAAGCACCCACTGCCACTGGTGCCAGCCGCTATCGACCAACTCCGAGGGGCCTCCATATTCACTAAACTCGACCTCCGCAGCGCTTATAACCTCGTTCGTGTGCGTAAAGGGGACGAGTGGAAGACCGCGTTTAGCACCTCATCGGGGCATTACCAATATAATGTCATGTCGTATGGGCTGGTAAACGCGCCTGCGGTGTTTCAGGGGTTTATGAATGACGTGTTCCGGGATATGTTTAACCGTTGTGTGATAGTATATTTAGATGATATTCTAATATACTCAGGGTCGTATTCTGAGCATGTCGGTCATGTAACCGCCGTCCTTCGTCGCCTGCGTGCACACGGGCTCTATGCGAAGGCGGAGAAATGCGAATTCCATCAACGGGAGGTAGCATTCCTCGGCTATCGTATAGGGCCACTGGGGGTCGAGATGGAGAAAACCAAGGTGGAGGCGGTAACACAATGGCCGGTACCTAGGTCAGTAAAGGCGCTACAGAGTTTCCTCGGGTTCGCCAACTTTTATAGACGGTTCATTCGGAACTTTAGTTCGGTGGCAGCGCCCCTCACCTCACTCCTCAGGGGGAAACCAACCAAACTGAAAGCACTCACTGCCGAGGCAGAGGGTGCTTTCCAAAAACTGAAGGCGCCGTTCACAACCGCGCCTGTCTTACGGCTTCCAGACCCCGAGAAGCCATTTATCGTAGGAGTTGACGCATCAGAGGTGGGGCTCGGGGCGGTGCTGTCCCAACGTCACGGTCAACCCGAGAAACTCCATCCCTGCGCGTTTTTCTCTCGAAAACTGACACCTGCCGAACAAAACTATGATATCGGGAATCGAGAACTGCTCGCAGTCAAAGCGGCGTTAGAGGAGTGGAGACACTGGCTGGAGGGAGCTAAACACCCATTCGTGGTACTGACCGATCACCGTAATCTTGAGTACATCCAACAGGCCAAAAGATTAAACACGCGACAAGCCCGTTGGGCGCTGTTCTTTACTCGCTTTCATTTTCACATCACATATCGCCCCGGTTCCAAAAACCTAAAAGCGGATGCGTTGTCGCGGTACTATCCAGCGCCCACCCCCACCGAAAATCCAGAGCCCATTTTACCAGCACCACTTGTGGTCGCTCCGGTCACGTGGGACCTCGACGAGGAGATCACCCGGTGGGGACATGAAAATCGTGTGCCTCCCGGGTGTCCCCAAGATCGAGTCTATGTGCCAGAGTCACTACGAGATCAAATCACAATACAGGCTCACACAAATCTGTCCTCAGGACATCCAGGGGTGGCACGTATGCTCAGCGCACTCACGCAAAAGTACTGGTGGCCGAGAATGAAAGCGACCGTAAAGACAGTGGTTTCGTCTTGTGCCGTTTGTGCTACAACCAAAACACCACGTAACCTCCCCGTTGGGAAATTAATGCCCCTACCGACACCGAACAGACCGTGGTCACACATCGCTGTCGACTTCGTCACGGATTTGCCAGTGTCGAAAGGGTACATGACGGTTCTGGTCGTGATCGATCGGTTCTCGAAGGGGTGTCACTTCGTCCCATTCGGTTCGCTCCCGTCAGCCATTCAGGTGGCCGAGGCCCTCTTTCAACACGTGTTCCGTTACTACGGCATCCCCGAAGATATTCTTTCCGATCGTGGTCCTCAATTTATCGCCAGGGTCTGGAAAGCGTTCTTCCAGAAGTTGGGGACCACCGTTAGCCTAACGTCGGGCTACCACCCCGAGTCTAATGGGCAGGCAGAGCGGACTGTTCAGGAACTTGGGAGATATCTTCGAGCATACTGTAGTAGCCGACAGCATGACTGGGCCGACTGGCTGCTTTGGGCTGAGTACGCTCAGAACTCGCTCATCCACTCTGCTACCGGTCTGACGCCGTTCCAGTGTATCCTCGGGTATCAACCTCCGCTCTGTCCCTGGGACGCCACTCCCACCGAAGTTCCCATGGTGGATCAGTGGTTCCGAAGAGCGGAGAGAGTATGGGAAGATGCACATGTGCAGATTTCCAGAGCAGTCACTCGTTTCAAGAAGTTTGCCGATAGACGTAGGAAGGAAGGTCCTCCGCTCCAGGTAGGCGATCGGGTATGGCTCTCGACACGTGACCTTAAACTCAACCTCCCCTGTCGCAAACTGTCCCCCAAGTTCATCGGTCCCTTTCCCATACTCGCACAAGTCAACACAGTCTCATACAAAATCAAACTTCCCACACATATGCACATTAACCCATGTTTCCCTTCTAAGGCCGGTGGTTCGGGGACCCCTAGACGAGGGTACAGCAGAGCCGTCGCTCCCTGGGGCCGTGGAGATCGAGGGTACCCCGGCGTTCAAGGTAACCCGGCTACTTGACTCACGGAGGAGAAGAGGGTCACTCCAATATCTGGTGGAGTGGGAGGGCTACGGTCCGGAGGAAAGGAGCTGGGTCCCGGCCAAAGACATCCTGATGCCGGAACTCATCACTACTTTCCATCAGGAGAGGCCGGATCGCCCTGCTCCCCGACCTCCGGGCCGCCCCGCTCGACGGCCAGCACAACCAGGCCGCGAGTCCCGACTCCCTCTGGTAAGACGTCGGGGGCGCCCTCGCCTCCTTCAGGAGGACGGTCCTGAGGGGGGTGGTACTGTCACATCTGTGCCACCACGGTCCGGGGAAATACGATCTGGGTCTCCGGACTACTGAGCCGCACCTTGTCCCCCCCTAGTGTGTCAAAGTGGTATGTCTTCCCCTAATCAAAGTAATGATGTGCACCTGTGTCACTCCCTCGTGTGTCACTATAAATGCCAGTCAGATCCGGACGCGTGTGTCCATGCACTGTTGTCTTCACATTATGTTTCGTTGTGTCTCCTCACCTCTCTGTGTGTGTGTGTCTCCTCCTCAGGACTGAGCCGAGTCTGCAGGGTCAGGGTAAGACCTGTCACAACAGGTATCTGGGATTAAAGACTATGATGATACGTGCGGCGTGAGCGCCATTGTCTCGAGTGTTTGCTCTGTGGATTTCTTGGAAGGAAGAGGACTGTGCTTGTGTAAACTGTGCCCGCCTGCAGACCCAGCCTGAGGAGGTTTTCTGAGGAGCTTCCCCGTTTTGTTTATTGTGTTTTGTGTTTCTTCGTGTTTTGAGTTGGGTTATTATTTTCATGAAAAGGAAAGAGACTTTAATTGAAAAAATAAGAAAATAAACGTGAACCTGAGTTTTGAACTTGAACCTGTATCTTGCGTCCTCACTGAATAACCTGAGATCATGACACTAAACACAAAATAAATCTTAAATTTAGATAAAATGTCATAATAAGAAGTCATAAAATTATAAATATATTTCAAGAACACAACACTTCTTTTCACACAAGATATTAATGGTATAACAATATATTAAAATAAATAAATATATTTCAAAAACACAACACAAAAATCAATATTTACATTACAGTACCCCACTAGTACATTCACAAGTGAGGGTTGTGTAAACAAGACACACGGATGTCTCTTTTGTCTCGTACTTCCTGCAAGAAAATGTCCATGTCCTCAACTCTCTGAAAAGTAAAAAGAAAGGGAGTCCAAATTTCTTCTTCATCCCTTTCACCTTCATAAAACATTGTGTTTAGGAACAAGTCTCGCATTGTGATAGCCAACAATGCATCTTCCTCCTTCATCTTCAGGATCTTTGCCAGTTCAATTTTCCCAGCAAATTGGTGTTGGTTCTCCTCCACCCACTTACAGGCCAGCAAAATGTTTTTCATCACCGCTGAGTCCTGTGTGCAAGATAAGGATTCCAATAATAATGTAATTAGTGAAGTTCTGCTTATAAACACCTATATAAAACAGAAAAGGTAACTGCATAAACGATTTAAGCAATACATAAACATTGTGTCTACATATATAGATTCCTGTGGTTGGGGTGATCTCCATGCTATCTGACTCAGCTGGAGTGACTTCCATCATGTCATCTGGATTTGGTAGTTGTTCCTGGGTGACTAGTTGTTGGATTTGACTGTGGCAAGTGACAAACATTAGGCATGGTTTTAGGCATGCATTGTTTATATATTGTCTGCACACTGGAAATCCACAGTATGGATGTTTAAATCAAAAGTATGATTATCAGTACCATACCTTGTCAGAGGAAATGTCTGAATTAACTGATAGCACCACCACTTCCTGATTATAGGCATGTCAGACTAATAAAAGATAGCAATTGAAAGGCTTAGTCTTTTTTTGAATGTCTTTTTGCTTTATAAATAACCATAAATTGATGCAAACTCACCGCAGCAAAATCAAATGGCTTTGAGAGCGTAACATGGAGTGCATCCTAAAAAACAAAAACAAAACTTTATTAACAAATGTGGTGTTTAGCACACAAACACAGCTGCATAGCAATTATAAGACCACTTACCATCAACATGAATACCCCACAATCAATTCCTCCAAGCTGAAGAGGGGCACCCTGTAAATTTTAGACAATTTACAATTAGACCATATTCAATAAATACATTATATAGCTGTCATGTCCGGTAAATGTTTTTATTTAGTTTTGTCTTTGTTTATAGTTTTGTTAAAAAAGTGCACTTTAAACTCAGTTCACCCATAGCGGGTTATTTGTGACATCTGTGCACTGCATTCTTTCGTAACACTCACCTACAGATATGAAAAGTTCACAAGCAAAGAAGTTAAAAAGCTGTACCTCAAAATCTGCCAGTACAGACATGTTCCAGTGGCCAGGTGAAATGTGACGTGCCAGTTTTCTAAAGGAATTACAGGCAGTCAGATGTAAACAAAGATGTATTTGACCATATTGCAATAAAAATGTTGGAGCTTTATGTTAGAGCCAGGGGTTTGTGTTTTACCATGATTAAATTATAATTAGATAATACTGAAAACCATAACTGGCTGAAACATAAAAATATGAACTCAAACAGATCCACCATACATTTCATAATGCGCTACACATTTCAGTTCATGAAGTCGAATGAAAGTACTATTCCATCACTCTCCAACCCTGTAAAAAAAAAAACACAATTTTATAGCCAGTTCATTTAAAATGTGGAAAAGACTATTACATAATAAAAGCTGGTTTGTATAAGAACACAGACATTCATTTGTTTTAGTATGAACTCCAAACACATGCATGTTATTAGTTTGAACACAGAACACTAGAACTTGAAATGTGCTATCCTCTGGTAAAAACCTGAAAATCTGAATGTAACTCCCATGTCCAAAGTCTCTAGGGTTCATGGAGTCAAAAAATTAAATCTCCCTTGACTTTGGCTTAAGGATCTGTAAAAGAAAATGACATTAGAAACCAGTAAGGACAGCAGAAAATTCTTGGCCAAAGCAAAACTGATGATACTGGACACACTGAGCTAAAATTGATCCTAATCTTAAAGTACTTTACTGTTGTAAAAAATAACTTCCTTCCATTAATGTAACTTAACATCTTGTTTTAAAACAAAGTATGATGATGTGCAGCAAACCTGACCTCAAAATTACTTTCAAAGTTTGGATGATAGGCTACCAACAAGAAAACAAGCTACAACATGAAATGTCTGGTTTGTTTCCCGTAATGCACACTTGAGTAATTATGACCATGTAACAACCAAAAAGTACAAAATTACATTATGCATAGCAGGCTAACATATGGAAAAATGTAACTTAACACATATAATCCAGTGCCCTGACTCCAGTGAGGGAAGTAAAATAAAGTCCTTGGTTGCAGCATCATCCTGTGAGAATCATGGTAAACCACAGTTGTGATGATTAATATTCTGTATATGATTATTGATTTCTTGCACTAACTATTCATATTGCAAAATAAGCAAATCATTAAAATGTGTGCCACAAATTTTAAAGGATACTAACAGGTAAAGTTGGCCGAGGATCATTGTTATATGGGGGCAACCATGTGACCACCACATAACTGTTGACAGCAAACACATCCTTGCCCTAAAAGGATGCAGTGTGACATTAAACATTTTTCATATCCCCTGAAATACAAACAGAACAAAAGCCATCAAACTGACCTGTAAAGCTGCAAGTGCAGCTATGAGCCGAAAGCACTGATTAGCAATCTGATAAAAAGAATGGATGAATATTAGTAAAGTTGCATTTATATCAACCCTGTCAACAGCAAAATAATGCCTATGAATGGACATTTACCGTTGCCTCTAACTCATCAAAGGCCAAAGACCAAAAGTCACTTCTGTTTAATGTTTGGGCTGGGCTTAGCTGAAGTAAATCCTCACTTGGATCTTTGGCTCTATCCAAGACATAAGCCATCTGATAAAATGAAATAGACATTGTTATATAATTCCTACAAATATGAACAGTAATCCAGATAAAAAATACTCAAGACAACCATTGCAATATGAATAAATTACCAAATTCTGTTGTGCTGGGAGATACTCAACATCCCATATCCTCCTGTCTGCTTGTTCATCTGTCTGGCTTGTTGTTACACTTTGAACTAGGTGAGGTGGGCTAGGGCAGTCTTAAGAGAAAATCCCTATTTGTAAGTGAATTTTTATGGTCTTAGTAAAGCTTGTTTATACAGTAGCAGAAGAAGGTTGGAAAAGTGTACAATTACAAGTGTAAAAAATTTTTTTATTTAAACTCCTAATGTGAAAACAGGAGCAGAAGAAAACATGAAGCATCATAAAATATTCCACAAGATGAAAAATATCCATATTGTTAAATTTAGATGTATTATTGCTTTTTTACTTCGACCTAGTTTTCTGTCACTCACTGGATTGTACTCTTTCCTCTGCTTTATCTGGTATCTGTGCAGCTGTGGCTGTAGTAAACAAAGATAACAAAACCGATTAGAAGATAATACAGATGAGCACTCAATGTTAAACAACTGACAAAATAAATAGCTTCCTTCATTTACCCATTACTATCTGACCGTTGTGATCCAACTGCAGTTGAACATCTTTGCCCACTACTTTCTGGATGCTGGCTTTAGTTTTAATATTGCATTTTGTGTTGTAGTGGTGTAGTATGTTCCGTATCATGAAGATGTGCTGAGAGGGTGTGAGGGTTATAATTGTTCTTCCTCATGTCTGCAAATAATTGTTCTGCACACTGGCTGTTAACCCAGCCAGCCAGTTCTGGGACAAGCCCAATCCTCCGAAGGGCATCTCTAGTATCCTTTGTATTCCTCTCATGGAAAATATCATATAGAGTGTAGTGGTCAGATGACCCGGTGATTGGGTGGCAGTTAACATCTGTACCTGTTTTCTTTGTTTTGAGCCAAGGTAAATTGACTTTTAGCTTTCCCTCACCAGCCAGCTGCACATTCTCTGTGGTTGCTTCTGCCAGTCGCCCCTCATGTGGACTAAATGGCAATTTTTCAGGCTCCCTCAAGTTAGTATGTGTTGCCAGTCCTCTTGCAAAATCATATATGGCTATGTTTGGAAAGTGCTTCCAGCTAAGCAAAATGTCAGCATAGTCTCTGGGACTCTCTGCTCTTAAATTAAATTTAATTGAGTACACCACTGCACAGGGGCACATAACAACTGCCCAACCACCTATGGAAAACGCATAATTGATGTAATATTAATGTACATAAACAATGTTTAATAACTGCTACAGATGACCTTGTATGCTTGACATACAAACATTACAATCTCCTGGCAGAAAAAAAACAACTTTTTAACACTGTGGAGTAAACGAATGCAACTACAGATCTACTTGTACAGTGAAAGATGCAGCTTACCACACTGAAAAAAATTTGGAGTAGTATTTACTCAAAAAAAGTTAGGAAAGTTTTTTCACTTAGAAAATGTGAGTAATTTCAATAGAATTTCCAAGTAAAAACTAAAAACAAAGAACTGTAGCTTTAATTAGAAAATCTCAGTAAAGTAAAGTTTACTTGGAATTTCCTAGTAAACTGTATTGACTGTTTCTTTATATATTTTACTCAAGGAATGCTTATAAATGTTTTTTTTTTTACACAATAATCCTAGTTATCTTATTTTAAATGGAGTAACCTTTACTTTAAATATTATTTTAACACTTGATGTTGTTTATGTATTTAAATGGTGGTCAATAAAATAACACTGACATACATTTTACTTGAAATCTTTTATTTCTTTGAGATTCCTTAACAGATGAGAGCATGAAATAAAAAAAGTAGTAAAACTGCATTTGTTTGATAAATGGTACACTATAGTGCATTTTACTCCAGTAAACTTTTTTTTAGAACAACCACAGTGCATTAAAGTGCATAAACATTTAAACATATACAGTAAAACCTTTAAATGTAACATGAACATGAACAATCTCAGTTGCAGATATAAAATACAAAAGTATAAAAGTGCAAATAATGTTAAACTAGTAGCTGCCTTTCTTGCAAAAAACAACAAAAAAACAACAGTAAAACAGCATAAGTGCAATAAGTGCAAGTACTGTAGTGCCCAACTAGATTACAAGCTTTCTATGTAAAGAGTTAACCTTTGGAGAAAACTTTAAAGCATCTAGCCCAAGAAAGATTTTCTGGAACACTTCAAATGTGTTTCTCAGCTTTGGGGGATAGCTCAAATTTAGGGAGTAAATGCAGCCCATGAGTAAAATACATGCATTTGTGAGATTTTTACATCCCAGCAGCACCTCAGTACCCTCGATGACAATGATGACATCAGATATACTGGCATCTTCCTCTTCTACAGATCTGCTCAGTACAATGATTTTCATGACATGACTGGAGAAAGTATCCTTAATCATGTCTCTGCTGACATCCTGTGAAATATACAAATCAGAGCAAAGTGGTTAAAATACTGTACAGTATCACCTTATCAATTTCTATATATAGCTATCATACCCAATAGTAGAGGTAAACAATATAAATAAAGTTCAATGTAATATTTGCCTTGTACAAGTGCATTTTAAAAACTAACGTTAATCCTGTGTGATTAAGACGCGAAAAACAGGGTGATTATTAAATTTCGGCAGCTCGAACTTTACTGGGACAGAATGCTAGAACACGACAGGGCAATGCCTCGAGCTAAGTTTGCACGGATGTTAAAACTCATTTTTACAATAATCGTCTGACAAGATTAAGGTCATATGTGACCTTCTAGATTTTTCTCTCTCTGACCCGGTTTATCCCACCCTTCATCAGCACACGCACTCAGGACTTGGATGATGTTGCAATTTATTGCATTTCATTAGCACATTAGCACATGGCAAAACCAGGTACATCAAAACGGAAATAAAAGTATCAAAATACCACAGATATTAAACAAAAATACACTTGACAGATGAATCAATACCTATGCTGTTGAATACCTTTCAAACAGTGCCTGACATTTCTTGTGAAATTATATTTTTTACTTTTATTGTGGAGCTACAACAGATTGCGACTTACCCACAGCAGTTCTCCACAGCTCTGCTGCAGACTGTTCGAACACAGTGGGAAACAGCGCCTCTGGCGTAACCAATAGGAAGCGCATTCACATGAACGTAGGATTTACTTACAGAACTCATATTTATATCTGTGTAACATTTATAGTTAACTCTGTCAACTATATTAATAGCTTCATTTAGTAATGTTTTAACTCTGTTTAACAAAACTAAGATTAAGTTTTAACGTTATCCAAACATCTGTTAACACTGTTAACATGAACACTTTTAGCACTTGTACCTTAATAAAAAAAAAGAAACGGTAGGCACAAACCACTGGGGCTGCAGATAGCTTAATGACTCTACACTTTTCTGCAAACATATTTCAAATAATTACTTAGCATATTAATAACTTACCGTGGTAAAATTCACATTAGCCGTGGTGAAATCTCTCTTCCTTTCCTCTGTGCGCGCCGCTTCAAACTTCGGAGCCAAAGCGGAAGTACGTCACGAGTCTGCGTGCACGTAGTCCATTACCTTGCCGAACTGAGTACATTTTACTTTAAGTTGTTCAGTTTTGGTGTGATTTGATTAGATGGCAAACACTAAGTAAATATTACTGAGGAGATTGTATTTAAATTTACATATGTATTTTAGTATAATAAATGACAAAGAAACTGCAAGTAATGTACTGAATTAAACATGACATTTTTAAGTAAAAAGACAAAATAGTATTTGTTTGTAAAACATACTTAAATAATGTTACCATTATTTACAAGGTCAAAAAATCACTTTTTACAGTGTAGCCTTTAAAATTATCAGTCATTAAAATGATTAAAATGTATGTAACGTAAGTAAACTTTAGCAGTTTCATAGATTAACATTAATGTCAATGTACATACCATCTGAAAAAAAAATGCGTTAGGAGCTGAAACGAGTGCATTGCCAGATAACTACTGTAACACTCCAAATTATATAAATAAACACTCGAAAATATAATGTTCTAAAGCTTGCTGCTGGATAATATACAGTATATGTTATAAAGCTAAAATTGCTGATTACTTTGCAGGACAGTTAGTTTCCATGAAGTACTCACCATTTCGGGAGGAAATAGCGGGAAGTTTGAAAATTCTGGAAGAACGCTTTTGCGAATGCGCAGAGGTCCCTCTTGTTCGTCCAACATAAAATTGTTTGTGTGCAGTTAAATGTTTCATGAACACAGTTTTACTCGTTGCCTTGATGAAACTTTCGTAGTTGAGTAATGAAATTTATACAATTATTGAGAAAACATATTTTTCTTTTTTGACACCAGCATTATATTAGCCCAACATAAATTTCTTTTTTCCAACAACTATTTTCAGTATTCATTTTTTACAGTGCACTAATGAAGCCTATGTTGAGCTTGGATTCAAGGTGGGGATGATGGGGACAGAAGAGAGACCCGTGTGTGTTTTGTGTCTTAAACTGCTGGTAGCAGACCGCATGAGACCCAACAAATTAGGAAGACACTTGGAGACAACACATTACATACATTACATTTACATTTAGGCATTTGGCAGACGCTCTTATCCAGAGCGACATACATTTTTATCTCATTATACATCTGAGCAGTTTAGGGTTAAGGGCCTTGCTCAAGGGCCCAACAGTGGCAACTTGGTGGTTGTGGGGTTTTTGAACCTGGGATCTTCCGAACCGTAATCCAACGCCTTAACCACTGAGCTACCCCTGGCCTTGTAACAACACACTCCAGTCACGTTAATAAACCACTGGACGTCTTTCAAAGAAAGCTGGCAGAATACAGACAGCAGGATAATCACATGGTAAAATCTGAATCAGTGGACAGCAAAACACAAATGGCTTCATTCAAAGTTGCATACAGAATTGGCCAGTGCAAAAAAACTACAAACGGTTGTTGAGCAGCTAATAAACATGGGGTCAATTATGCAAAGATAAGTGACAACGTAAGCCTTGTAACAATTGCACGTGTATTTTATCTTTTTTTAACTTGGTGGTGTTTGATCGTATTGGTTTAGGAATTGATATTTCAATAAACAGTAAACTTGGCCGATTTCGTTATTATTTTGTTGACAAGTGGGGCTTGAAAATTCGCTCACCCCCTTAAGTGGGGAATGATAGAAAAAGTTTGAGAACCAGTGATATAAACACAGGCACTGAAGCTGTGTGACATGTTCTATCTTGTAATATTGTAATATTGTAATACATGTTGTAATAGAAAAAGATCAGCTGAATGAAGGACACATTTATGAATCTCTACAGGCTCTATTAGTTTAATGCATGTTTATTTATTCATATATTTATTTATTTATTGTTTAACATATTTGTATAGTTTTTATGTGGAAATGTACAGAATAATCATAATTAATCTCTTCACCAATAGAGGGCAGACTGCTGTTTATGTTTCTCATAAAAGTCAGATTGGGTCTTTATTTCTGTACATCAGTGGATGAGTAACAGCAGAACAGATCCATGCAGTAGGCGTGGTCACTGAAACACTCTTATTCCTGTACAGCTCATCCTCTCTCTCTTATTGCTGCTCCACACTGCAGCTCTCTATCAGGATCCATCACCTGCTCCAACACACCACACTGAGAGTTAATTACACACGTCATGTTCAGCTCAGAACCAGGAAACATCTGCAGTTTAAACAAATGTGTCTAAAGAATTTTTCAGTGACTTTAAAAGATATTGAGGTGAAAAAGCCTTTTCTCCCCCAATTACTGCACGAAAACATTAAAATAAACAGTCAGTGCAAATCACATGTTTAAATGTGGCGTGTTGCATTAATTTCTGAGGGAAAATGGTACAATTAACTTTAATCAAAACATGATCAATATTCTGAGAGAGATAAAAGGAATTATGTCTAAAATAATTCCAGTTGAAAAGCTTAGTATGAAATATGGATCCTGCACTTTTCTCAGCTATTTATAATTGACTCATATTTTTTTAGGGTGGTTTATCTCTCTCCACCCTGGACCAGTCATCGAGCGACTCATTCTGTTTATTATAACATGTTCTTAGTTACATTGTAATATTTTCATAACTGTATGTAGACGTATTGTGGGTATTTTTATTGGAAATGGAACATTTTAATTTATTTCTGATCAAAAGAACGAAATGACTCAAAAAAAAGATTCATTCAATTTGATGAACGAGATTTAAAGAACCGAGTCACTAAAATGATTCGAACTTCCCATCACTAGTAAGCCGCACTAGCAGAGACATGATGGAGCTGCAGATGCGGACTTTACCATCAACCTAAACACAGAGATTACTAACAAACTGTTAACACTTAATATAATAAACATATGGTTAAGCTTTTTTTTTCATTCTTCATTAATTAATAATGTCACGGGAAAACATTAGTTTGTTAAAATATACAGCAGAATGCATATAATTGATGAGTACCTCGTGTCTCAGCCCCTAACACCCCCCTCCAGTCCTCACTATAATGGACTATTCCATGCGCGCGACTACAGGAATGATTCAGGTGGTCAGAAGGGGCGGAGTTAGCTGAGTAGAGGGGCGGGGTTAGCTGCTCGGAAACGGGTGGGTTTTTCTCTCAGGTGTCTCAGCGGGTGTAATGTAAAAGTGAAAGAGATTTTAGACTCAGAAACAGAGTTACAGGTTTAACAGGATTATAAGATTTCCGGGTTTAACAAACTAAATCTGGAGAGACGTTTGTCTGTAGATACGTGAGAAAAAGTTTAAACTCTGTAATGAGGTAAATAGTGAAGATGATCTGGTGTGAAATGTGGACAGACTTCAGCTAAAGCAGCAGATATGTTTATATGAGGAACAGAAAAGGTAAGAGGAGTTAGCATCATGCTAAAGTACATGTTAGTCACCAACCACTCAATAACCTGTTAAACTAATCCTCCAAATACACCGTGGAATTGTGCTTTCTAACAGTGTGTTTGTGTGAGTTAAGTTGTTTAAAAGGATGACTCTCTCTTTCTGTGTGTGTTTAGGATTTTATTAGTTTGAACCGACAGTAAGAGATAAAGATGGCGACTGCAAACAGTAAGTTACATTTACAGAGATAAAATTATCTGTATTATTTATTGAAAATGTAACTAACTGTGTGTGTGTGTGTGTGTGTGTGTGTGTGTGTGTGTGTTTCCTACACAGATGAGTTTAAACTCATTGGTCCCAGTGGTACAGAGAAGTATCATCACCCTGCTGTGACTCTCTCGTGTCGTCTGTCTCCTGAAATCAGTGCTGTTAACATGGAGATCCGGTGGTTTAAGAAGACAGACTGTGTTTGTGTCTATAAGAACAGACAGGTGACAGAGGGGAGACGTTACGAGGGCAGAGTGAGTCTGTTCACTCAGGAGCTGGAGAGAGGAAACGTCTCCTTACAGCTGAGAGACTGTATATGGTTAGATGAAGGACATTACCTGTGTCAGGTCACTGATGGAGACAGAACAGAGGAGATTACAGTATGGATGGAATGGGGTAAGTGTTCCTGAACTCCACACTGTATAAACTCTACATCATCATCTGTGCTTCTCATCTCAGTAGATGAAACACACACTCAGTATTCAGTATGAGGTTCAGTATACAGGGTGCTAATGTGGACTGGAGTTTATTTATTTATTTTAAACAGTGAGTGTGTTTTTCACTCTGATACACACCTGCACAAGGGCCTAAAAGCAGCAGCTTGTACAAATACTAATTAAATAGTGATTGATAAGTGAATCACATGTTACTTTTCATGCTAATCAGGGATTCGTTCAATATAACTTTACATGAGAGACATTTTTACATCAAAGAGGAAATTTAATTACACACTAAATGTGGCCTTTAGATTGTTAGAGTTATTTGATATTTAATAGAACAGATAATAAATATAGTGCTGAGAAGCCAAACACACACATTGAGGTTAAAGTGAGACATACATTGGGCTACTGACTAACCTCAACTAACCTCAACTATAAAGAGTAACTATTAAAAATATAAAAATGTTAATTGGTCTGGATAAGGGTGTCTGCCAAATGCCATAAATGTAAATGTCTGATGTTTGAGATTTTTATGAGTAAGAATATCTGACTAGTGGTTAATAACAGGTGTATAACAGTCCAGAGAACACATTAGTTAGTCAGGTATCTGACTTGGCACCGTCACGTTCTCGCTGGCGCTGGCTGTTGTTACTGCCGGGGGCTCATGAAAGGCAGGCACAAACGCAGAGGGTGTAAGGGTAAAGAACAACGTTTTTATTTAAAATAAACAAATCAAAACTCAAACAAACTAAACAAAACTCTGGCTCTGTTAGCTCAACACACACACAGACACTGTAACGGAACCCACGGGGAAGAACTGTAGGAACCTGACGAGGGGAACGGGAACCCTCTACTCCAGATCACGGGTAAGTCACGGTTTTGCTCGAACACTAGAGACTGGAAACAGGGGTGCTGTGTAGTGACACAGGGGGCATAAACTTGTGAAACAAAGACCCTTCGGCAAGGAGCTGAGACTGGAGACAGGGGTGCGGTGTAGTAACACTAAGAACATAAACTTACAATATGAAGACACTTAGGCAAGGAACGGAGACTGGAGACAGGGGCGCTGTGTAGTGACACAGGGAATGTAAACTTATGAAACAAAGACACAGGCATGGAGTTGAGACTGGAGACAAGGGCTACACATAAGACACGGGACTCGAGAACTCAATAGGACGGGCGACACAGGACAAGAGTAGAGACCGGGAGAGACGAGAGACTGGACTAAAGACAAGAGACAAGACATAGGCTAAGGACATGGCAGTTAGCTAGGCAGGGCTACTAGCTGAACAGGGCTAGTGAGCTAACCCTGGCAGTCAGCTACACCTACACCTAGCTAAGCATGCCCGTAGCCTGACATGAACACAGCTACACTTACCTAATCTTTGAACAACAAACATTAAGGATGTGGGACACAGAAGCACTAGGTCTAGGGACTCTGAGGCTCCAAGGCTAGTCTAGAGGGCACCCAGAGATTAGACTAGGGGACACTCAAAGGCTAGGCCGGGGCACACTCAAAGGCTAGGCCAGGGGACCCTCGAAGGCTAGGCCATGGCATACTAAAAGGCTAGGCTAGGGGACCCTCGAAGGCTAGGCCGTGGTATACTAAAAGGCTAGGCTAGGGGACACGCAAAGGCTAGGCTAGGGGACACGCAAAGGCTAGGCTAGGGGACACGCAAAGGCTAGGCTAGGGGACACGCAAAGGCTAGGCTAAGGGACACGCAAAGGCTAGGCTAAGGGACACGCAAAGGCTAGGCTAAGGGACACGCAAAGGCTAGGCTAGGGGACACGCAAAGGCTAGGCTAGGGGACACGCAAAGGCTAGGCTAGGGGACACGCAAAGGCTAGGCTAGGGGACACGCAAAGGCTAGGCTAGGGGACACGCAAAGGCTAGGCTAGGGGACACTCAAAGGCTAGGCTTAGCAAAGCCTTAGAGACCTTCACGGGCTAGGCTAGGGGACACTCAGAGGCTAGGCTTAGAGACCTTCACGGGCTAGGTTAGGGGACCCTCAAAGGCTAGGCTAGGGGACCCTCAAGGGCTAGCAGACCCTCCAATGCTAGGCTAGGGGACCCTCAAAGGCTAGGCTAGGAGATGCTCAGAGGGGAGGAGACACCAGGGTTAGGAGACACATGGAGGCGAGGAAACACTGAGCCTATCTACTTACCTGTTCTAATATCCATGGAACACAACAGGACAACACACCACATCAACTCCACACACATTAAACATTTGAACTTAAACTACAAACACACAGGGAAAAACCAAGAGACATATTGAAAATAAACACAAAAGACAAACTTACAGAGCCAGGTATAAATGAATAAATAACCAAGTCAAAACAGAACAGAACTAAATAAAACAAAACTAAAGCCCACCTGACAATGTCAATGCTCGACCCAGTTCCCCAGAACTAACAGCTTTTTATACCTAATCTTTGCTTAATGAGCCACCTCGGTACAGGTGAAACTTTGACATCACCTGACCGAGGTGCCTTCTGGGAAACTGGGTCTTCTAACCAAAACTACAAACAAAACAAACTCAACCACAGTGCCCTCTAGTGGCAGTCCCTTACAGTACCCCCCCCCCCTTAAGACGCTCCTCCGGAGCGCTCTCGGCGATATCTTCACCCACCTCCCGCCGTCGCCGATCTAGTTCGCTGAATTGGGCGGGAGGGAGGGCGCGTCCGGACCGCCACCTAAGTCGAGCTGCAGATGCAGCTGCTGGACCCCTTAGGTCACTCTGGCTGTTGAGGCAGCACTGGATCGCTGGTGTAGGCCGGGCAGCGGAGGCAGTACCAGCTCGCTCTTGCCGCGAGGATGGCACTGGGTCGTCCTCCTAGCCGAGCGGCCGATGCAGTACTGGATAGTCCTCAATGCCGGGCAGCAGCTGCAGCAGTTCCTGAATCCTGGTGGGGCGACGGCCCCGCCCGCTGTCGAGGGCGGACCCTGGTGGACTCCTGATGTCGACGCCTGGATAGTGGAGGCAGCCTTGGATCCGTTGCGGAGCCTGGCTGCAGAGGTATTGCCGTCCTCCCAGCCAGGTGATGAAGATGATGTCGGATCCCGTCGATGGGCACGGCTGACGAGGCAGCAGCGAATCTCGGAGGCCGGGCGGCGGAGGCAGCACTGCGTCGCTCTGGAAACGTGAGCCTCGTAGGCAGTGCTGGATCATCCTCCCCGCCGGATGGCCGATGTGGTGCTGGGTCGCCCGCTCAGCCGGGGCCTCCACCTCGGTACAGGTGAAACTTTGACATCACCTGACCGAGGTGCCTTCTGGGAAACTGGGTCTTCTAACCAAAACTACAAACAAAACAAACTCAACCACAGTGCCCTCTAGTGGCAGTCCCTTACAGGCACACACTAATGCAGTGTGTACACACTTCTCCACTTCTATACGGCTGTAAATTAATAACAGAGACTAATAACAGGAGTTACAGCTTTTAGTGTTGGACTTGTGTTTTACACAAATCAGTCCACAAACTGATCCACAAGTTCCCTCAGCTCCTGATTCTGCATTGGCATCAGATCCTCTTCCTGATGAATAAGGTGGCGGCTTTGCTCTGTGGCAGAGAGAGAGACAAGGGCTAAGGAGCGAGGAATTGGTTCAATCCACCATTTCAAAAGATTAATATGATACAGCTCAGTGCTTTTGCACTTACCCGGCTGTTGCAGACGATAGTTCACTTGCTCGACTCGCTCCACAACGGTTAAGGGTCCTTGCCAACGGGCAGGAATGTGAATGTAGCACTGAGGAGAAGCAGCAGTACGCGATCGCCCAACTTAAATGCGCGTGACTGAGCCGGCTGGTCGTAGACGTGCTTCTTCTTCTCTTGTGCCTCTTGCGTGTGCCGTCCCATGATAGGCGAGAACTTTGTTGATATTTGTTTGAAGTTCCTGCACAAACTCACTTACAAACCTGAACGGTGAGCGTTGCTCCTCAAAGGCTTTCTTGGCAAACATCACACTTAAGTTTTGACATGAATGGCGTACCTTGGTCTGTGAGTACTTCTTTGGGGGGGCTGAAAGGGTACGGGGGCGGGTTTAGCAGGTGCTGTACTCTGAGCGGTGGGACAGTTCTGACAGAAGTCATGTACCTGGGCCTCCAAGTGGCGCAGTGGTAAAGTGCTCATCCTATCATCCGGAGATAGCCGGTTCGAACCCCGGGTGATGCTGTAACCTCTCACAGCCAGAGGCGTAAGAGAGAGCTGATTGGCCGAGCTCTCTCAGGGGGGGAGGGATGAGAGGTACTCGTGCTCCCACATTAATCACGGCTCTACAGCCAATCAAGAACGTCTGTGAGCTCGCGCACGCGGAAGGAGCGGCTAACGCTTTCCTCTGAGTGTGTGACTCCGCCCCTAACGGTGCATGAGCAAGCAGTTCGAAAAGATGCGGTCGACTGACATCACGCGGTTCGGCGGAAACACGTGATAGTCTTCGGCCTTCCTGGCTGAGTGGTAGTAGTAGCCTTAATGTGGGAGCCCCCTAGTGACGGGGAGGAATTGGCCACGACTAAATTAGGGAAAAAATCGGGGAAAAAAAATAAAATAAATAAATTTTTTTAAATAAAATAAAAAAAAAAAAAAAAAGAAATCGCGTACCTCTGCGTTGAGCCCCGGCCAGTGAAATCTGTACTTTATTTTCTCTATGGTGTTTTGCACGTCCCAAGGTGACCTCCAAAGGGTGTGAAATGTTCCAGGTGCATCACAGTGTGGAGTTTAGCCTGTGGGACGACCTGAGATCACATTCAGATTCACATTGTTTTGTATGATTATACATATAAGTTATTTTATACAAAGAAATATAAGGCTGGCCGGAGCTGCGGGGCATCACAACACACTCTTACAAGTGAAGCGCAGTCTTACAAAGATTCTAAATATTTACAGTTGAACCTTGGATTACGAACATAATTCATGTTGGCTGTGGCATTACAGTTAAAGCCTCGAACTCCATTATGGGAAATTATTGACTTTGGAAAAACTTGTAAAAGTAAAGATGTAAAATTGCGTAAGAGACAGAAGCGTTGTTACGTGAAATTTGTCAGAGTGAAAGTTCTTTAGTCTTTAATAGTCGGGTCTGAGCTTTAGGCAGAGATCACTCATGTAAGTAACACACTGCACATAGCAGTCTCACTGGACTTTTTGATGTTTTCAACAATAATTCTCTCTACACATCTAATGGCAACTAAATGAGCTGCTTATTCAGAGTTCAGGAGGAAACACCACCGGAAACTGAACTAATTGGTGCTTTAATAATAACTATAATAATAATTATTACTGCTGTAAGTAAATTTTTCCTGATACAGATAGAAATGTGAATGAACGTGGTGATGCTCAGCATTTTCATTCGATATGACGCGTCTTATTCACCAGTTGATCACAGATGTGTGTTACTGCACCCAGTATTTAATTGTTCAATTATAAATTATTTATTATTCACTATGTTGTTATATTAATATAAATATTAAACTTTTAGCTGAACATCTTTGAACTAAAAGCAAAGAATGAAGTTATTCTGACTGTAAATCATAAGTTTTTCTCATTATATTTTATCTAACATTACATTTCTCTCTCTGTTGTTCCACACCACACCTTCAGTATTGGTAAGTAAATAACTCGACTTCACACTAATGATGAACATTGATATTTTATAAACTTATCACATGTATTAGATTTTAATTCAGGAATCAAATAGAAACATAAAAACTATTTTCAGATGATGTTTATGTGAAGGACTCTGATCAGTAAGTGAGATTCCACTTCCATCAGTCAGCTTCTTTCCCACAATGCACCTGTGTGTAACCCCACTGCATTGCAATAATGTAGACAGAGACGTTTACCATGTCGAGTAAAAGACACAACACACATGTAACATATAACACACACCACTGCCAGACTCCATCAGAATCTCATACAGAATCATATAAGAATAAAAATATAACATTTCCCAGGATTCCTCTGGATGGAACAGTTGTCTATTCTGCAAGTGTCCAAGTAACATATCAGTATTTTTGTATTATTTTAATAAGCTGTGACTCATAATTGTGTTTTTACTGAAACACAGAGTGACATGACATTTCCTGACACTTCACAATAAACATAAATCAGAGCTTTAACAGTGTTCAGTGCTTGTAGACAGAATAATTGCCATCACTCGCTCTGCATAACAATCACACCATATTGTGAAAAAGCATTGAAGAGTTGACTCGGCCTAGCGTTTAGTCTCTTTAAGCTAACAGTAGTAAGTCATGTTAATGCACACAGCATAAAGACAACCTGACTGACCTGAGAACAGAAGTCCTTCACTTCATTTATAAAACTTCTATAATAGGAGAGAGGGATTTAGGAGTGAAAGAGAGAAAAACAGAACGAGATCACACATCTTCCCAAGTCTACTGTGACATATCATATCCTGTCGTAACCAATATATAGACGAGGCCGTAGCAAAGCACATCATTCTGTTATCTGTTCAGTTTATTACATTAATAAATGTCTGTGTTTATAATTAAAGGAAGTGGGAATCTGATATTCTGTATATTCCTTTATGTACTACAATAACACTTAGATATATTACAGAATATTTAACTATAGATTTAAGATACACAGAGGAAAATGCACATATACTGACATACTGTATATTCGTAAATACATGCAGATATCAGAAAATAGTATTTTACAATAAATCACAAGATATTTCTGTTCCTTAAGGGGAACTAGCGGTATATTAGCACAATGCTACATTATACAGATTTACTGTGTGTGATGACTGATTGTTGTCTAGTTTTCCTCTTTTTTATTAAGACACACATCAGCTGTGTTTTAACCAGAGTAACAGTTACTTTCACATTTTCACATGATACAATTCACATTTATAATCATGTATTAAATCTTCACTCTCTATTATTTACTTTCACAGGATGCGATAAGTTGTGAGTATAAAGTCTTTTCTCTGATAGTGATGTGCTGATGCTGCATGAATAATATATTTATTGTGCAGATGAAATAGACTGGACTGTGCTGTGTGTTCAGACTGCAATAGCACATAGATATATGAGCATCATGAGCATAGTGTAGTGAACACAACAGACTGTGATCGCTGGCAGAACATTCATCATGCTGTTGTCTAGTTTATCATTAGTGTTCTACACACACACACACACACACACATACACACACATACACACACACATCTGACCTACACACTGATACTGAGAGATAAAAAGCTGAAGGTGTGTTTACAAATGACACACACATTAGTGAACAATCTGATCATATTGAATTAATTTATTTATGAAGACAGAAGAACTTGTCTTTATTTTTCCTGATACAGATAGAAATGAGGTAAAACATGCTGATGTTTATACTTTATTCACAACTTTTATTTAATGATTAAATATTAGCTATAGATAGATGATTAACTATCTGTTATTATATTTACTAAAAAAAAGTTGTAGTTAAACATCGTTGTACTGAAATCACAGTGTGAATATTGAAGTTTTTCTCTTTATATTTCATCTAACATTACATTTCTCTCTCTGTTGTTCCACACGACACCTTCAGTATGGGTAAGTAAATAACTCGACTTCAGACTAATGATAAACACTGATATTTCATTAACTTTTTTTTTTACTCAGGAAACAAATATGAATATGACATTTTATATATTTTATGATATGATATGAATATTATGACTGATATTTCACAAACATTTTTTTTAAACAAATACAAACATAAAAACCTTTTCAGTCTGTGATTATATTCATTATCATGTGTGTCATGTTCTCTGGCTTATTCAAGAATAAGTTTCGTTGGTTTACCTTTAAGGAGTGAGGTGAGGGGTGCTGCCACCGAACTGAAGTTTCGAATGAACCTCCGATAAAAGTTAGCGAACCCGAGGAAATTCTGTAGCGCCTTTACTGACCTGGGTTCCGGCCATTGTGTTACCGTCTCCACCTTGGTTTTCTCCATCTCGACCCCCAGTGGCCCTATGCGATAGCCGAGGAATGCTACCTCCCGTTGATGGAATTCACATTTCTCTGCCTTCGCATAGAGCCCGTGTGCACGCAGGCGACGAAGGACGGCGGTCACGTGACTGACATGCTCGGAATATGACCTTGAGTATATTAGAATATCATCTAAGTACACTATCACACAACGGTTAAACATATCCCGGAACACGTCATTCATGAACCCCTGAAACACCGCAGGCGCGTTTACCAGCCCATATGACATTACATTATATTGATAATGACCCGATGAGGTGCTAAACGCTGTCTTCCATTCATCCACTTTACGCACACGAACGAGGTTGTAAGCGCTGCGGAGGTCGAGTTTAGTGAATATGGAAGCCCCTCGGAGTTGGTCGATAGCGGCCGGTACCAGCGGTAGTGGGTGCTTGTACTTTACTGTGACTGCATTGAGCCCTCTATAATCAATGCAGGGTCTTAAGCCCCCGCCTTTTTTTTCTATAAAAAAGAAACCTGCCGAAGCGGGAGACGTTGACCTTCTAATGAGTCCTTGCCTGAGAGCCTCCTCTACATATACCTCCATCGCCCTGGTTTCCTCCAAGGACAATGGGTAAATACGCGAGTAAGGCGGTGCTTTCCCAGGCAGGAGTTCAATAGCACAATCCCACGGACGATGGGGAGGAAGTCTCGCGGCTGCCCTAACGCTAAACACATCCTGAAATGTCGCATACTCTGGAGGCACACTTTGGGACACTTTATCACTCAGGCTCTCAATGGTGGTGACTTGGACCGCTAAAGCTGGCGGTTTGCATGTTTTAGCGCATCATTTTGACCATGATTGGATGCGTGCATTAGCCCAATCAAAATTAGAATTGTGAAAGCTGAGCCATGGGAGACCCAGCACGACGGAGTGGTCCACCTGAGGAAGCACGAATAAATGTATCTCCTCAGAGTGACCGGGAAAAGTTAATCGCAGGGGTGCGGAGATGCCTCTAAGTGGCGACTGGTTAAGTGTGTGCCCTTCCAGAGCTTTAACAGATATCGGGGATGGAAGCTTCAACACGGGAGCTTGCAGCGCGGAAAGAAGAGAGGCTGAGATGAGGTTGCCAGCCGACCCGGAATCTATTAAAGGAAAGACAGACACAGAACGATTATTAAATGAAATACGCGCAGGAATACAAAAGGGTGTGCGTGCGTGGGGGGGTTACTTTTAGTAACGGGCATGCTTTCACGAGGTGTCTGTCGCCTCCACAGTACAGGCACAGACCAGCAGACATTCTCCGGGATCTCTCCGAGGCGGACAGGAGTGATGTGGCTAGGTCCATGGGTTCGGCGGTCGAGGTTCCTTCGCGCTGGGGGGGTGGCTGCTGAGGGGGGCTGGATCGGCGGCGCTGCGCGCTGAGCTGCTCGGAGTGGGGGGCGGCTCTGCTGCCCGCGCAGGTGCTGATCCAGTTTGATAGCTAAGGCTATGTTGTCTTCCAGCGATAGTTCAGCGTCTCTGCACGTGAGTTCAAGTTGGATCTCCGGGTTTAATCCGTCACGAAATAGAGCCAGTAGGCTTTTTTCACACCACCCGCTTTCCGCAGCCAGCACTTGGAAGCGCACCGCATATTCCGAGACTGAGGAATTGCCTTGTCTCACCCTCAGCAGCTGCTGTTCTCCTGATTTGCCCTGGTCCGGGTGGTCGAACACAGCGCGAAGTGCCTCGATGAACCGCCGATACCTGGTGGTGGCTACGCCTCCGGTGCTCCACACCGCTGTCGCCCAGTCCATCGCTCTTCCTGTTAGATGCTGTGTAACGAAACTCACTTTTTGGGAGTCAGTCATATTTGGAAAATCTGCGAGATAGAGATCGCAAGCTAGCAGAAATTTTCGGCACCCCTCGGGGTCACCTCCGTACCTTTCCGGTGGCGCTGGGCGTGGTAGTTGTGGTGTCGCGTTCGCTGGTGGAGTCACCGGAGGGAGCTTCGATGTCGCGAGTTGGGTCACGCTGCATGCCAGGTCGTGAACGGCTCGCGCCAGACTGCTGATCTCCTGCTGCTGGGCACGCAGGTAACCGTGGAGGCGAGTGTCGTCGTCAGGCAGGGGTACACCTGCTGCGACCATGAAGGTCCGTTCATCTGTCATGTTCTCTGGCTTATTAAAGAAGGACGCAAGATGCAGGTTCAAGTTCAAACTCAAGTTCACGTTTTATTTTCTCTTTTTGTTTAAAGTTCTTTTCTTTTAAAGATAGTCTTGGTTGCAAAACGAAACTCAAACAAAAAACACAAGCACGTAACAAAACAAACACAACAAAACAAAACAGGGACGCTCCTTAGGGAACCTCCTCAGGCTGGGTCTGCAGGCGGGCACAGTTACACACAAGCACAGGCCTTTACTTCCAAGAGAAACACAGTAGTAATCACACGAGATAATGGCGCTCGCGCCTCATGTCTCAGCATTGACTTTAATCCACGATACCTGTAATGACAGGTCTTACACCGACCCTGCAGACTCTGTTCAGTCCTGAGGAGGAGACACGCACACACAGAGAGATGAGGTGACACAAAACAACATAACATGAAGACAACAATGAACGGACAAACGTGTCCGGGTTCGACTGGCTTTTATAGAGACACACAGGGGAGAGACACACGTGCACATCATTCTGCTAATGGGGAAGACATACCACGTTCACACACTAGGGGGGGACAAGGTGCGGCTCAGTAGTCCGGAGACCCAGATCTTATTTCCCCGGACCGTGGTGGCACAGATGTGACAATGTGTAATTATAGAACAATGTCTTTAATTATTTTCTAATATAATATGTTAAATATTTAACTATCTTTATTATTATAATTATAAAGATAAATCTCTCCAGTGTTTTGTCCAGAGTAACAGTTACAGGCTTTGATCAGTAAGTGAGATTTCACTTCCATCAGTCAGCTTCTTTCCCACAATGCACCTGTGTGTAACCCCACTGCACTGCAATAGATGAGACGTTTACCGTGTCGAGTAAACAACACAACAAACATGTAACATACGTATAACACACACCACTGCCAGACTCCATCAGAATCTCTCTCCTCTTATACACTCCATTTTCTCCTGCACTAATAAGCAGCTACACCTCAGTATGGGGACGAGATCTAAACACACTGATGAGGCGTTAATGTTCTCCACATACACAGATCTGTAATTACACATGATAATAGCAGAACACTTTGTGTGTTTTTTGCATATTTGTATGGAAGTGATGGAATAAAGACACATAAGTTAATGATTTATTAGTTTCCCGCTGTGTGACTTTTCCCTCCACAGTTATGTTTCTGTAGCTGATGAATCTCTCCAGTGTGAGCAGATGATCATCAGCACAGTGTAACAGAATGTTCTGTAGATTTACTGTGTGATGACTAATTGTACATCTTTAACTAGCTTTCCTTTGTTTATGAACAGACACACAAACTGTGTTATGTACAGAGTAACAGTTCTATCATGCACAAAACATTTACACTTTATTATTAACAGCGACAGCTCACAGGGGATCCACAGAGGAGAGAGGAGCGAGGTGAGAAAGACATTCATTAAAAAAAATCCATATTTTATTTATATGTTTGTAGTACTTATATAAAGTACCACTGAGCATCATGAGCATAGTGTAGTGAACACAACAGACTGTGATCGCTGGCAGAACATTCATCATGCTGTTGTCTAGTTTATCATTAGTGTTCTACACACACACACACACACACACACACACACACACACACACACATCTGACCTACACACTGATACTGAGAGATAAAAAGCTGAAGGTTTTTGTGTGATTGTAATTTTATAGTAATAACTCCTTTATAAAGTTACTGAGACTGACTAATATTACTGTAGTGTTCACTGTCCGGCCTCCCAAAGAGTCACACACACTAATATTTCATTTGATCACAAGCTGTGTTCATGGTGTGTAATGTGGTGGATAATTCCTGTGTATAAATGCTTCCTCATGCTCACAGAGTCCAGCGTATGTCCAGGACATCTGGGAAGAATAATGATGTATTGATGTAATAACCTGAACATTCAGTACATTTAATTAGATTATTTTTGTTCTGATTCGCCTCATTAACAAGTGGTTTTCTGATAGTCACACAGCTGTTTAGTCCCAATCCTGTCAGCTCTGTGATTTCTGCTGTCATTTATGTAAACATTTTTATTTTTTTAGTGATTCAACTTCTCCAAGTGTTTGATATCTGATCACGTTAATTGCTGATTTTTTTCAAATCATATATTTTTATGAAGTTTACTATTTTTATGGACTATTCTTTTTTGTCCAGGTAGTGTACTGTATATAACTTTAGTGAGAGAAGTGAGTTAGAGAGTCCACGCTAGATAATAGTGCATGAAAGAGATTATAACAGAATGTGAGAGAGTGATTCAGTAAATTAGTTTCTTACAGAGTTAATATGATAAAGCTAAAGACATTTCTTTTCCAAAATCAGCAGAGAAACAGAAGAGAGACAAACTAATGCAGGACAAAACGTATTTACTGAGAACAGACACAGAATGTTTATATCTAATACTATTCCATATAATACAGAGACATTTACACAAATTACATTTTTAGGAATCTAATCAAACTTTCTTTGTATTTTTGTCACATCATCAAATAAAAGACATCGAGGTTATTCAGGTGAGTAAACTGTACTAAACTATTAATGTTCATAAATCTCTTACTGATACTAGCAGCTTAAAAACATCTTAAATTGTTATAATAAGTCTATTACCCAGTGATGGGTTACTATGGTTACAGCTCACAGTGATGGACAGAAAAACTATCACACGACTGACACATTGAATAGAAACATGAACATTGAGCTGTTTGTTAATGACATTTAACAGGCAGCAAATACAGATTAATATGTTAAATAAAATAGTCTTTCCTTTATACATTAAACACATGTGAACTATGGCTGTGGCTCGGCTACAAACTAAAGGCTAATGCTAATGATCGTGCTAATGCTAAAGCTAATACAAGCAAACAAAACTAAATACATTAGGATTCTAAACAGAAGACTTTGAAACACGACTTTAAACAGACAAACTAAATAAACTAAACAAGGTGCAGGTGATCACAATTAACATCATGTGACTGACATGTGAGGTGCAATGCATACTGGGAACTGAAGTCTGGAACAAACATGAACATGAAAGTCCTACAGAACACACAACAGGAACACACAGGGAAAACATGACAGTTAACAATTTACTGTGATTACTGATGTCATAATTATTGATATGATTGTAAACAATTTGTTTAAACATAAAGAAAATAAATCATAAAGCAAGAAAAACAAGCTAAATATATAATTATTGCCTTCACACATACTGAAGTTCATCTGCAAACGTTTATTGTAAAATTTTATTTATAGAGACATAAAAAGGTTTAAAACATATTTAATTGAACATGAGGATCTGTGTAGAGACCCAACACCAGGAACAACATTAATTTACTTAAAACCATTTTATTCAAATCTGTAGGACAAATTTAATGTCACTTCAGAGAACAAATCCATGAGAAACTCTCAGTGTCTGAATTGTGTTGTGTTTTAATCACGGCTGACTGATGGTCATAAAAGTATAAGTCAGATAACATTGTCTTTAAGAAATATATATGTCTGGGACAGTTGACTTTCATGCATAAGTATATTAATATATTGTGTTATTGTGTGATAACAATATATTGCAGCCAAATAACAGATTCTCCTGTAGAGGGGAGGATGTTTATCTCTAATTTAACAATCAGAGCCCGGTTTCTTGATAACGCACACTATTCGCGCGCTAAGAAGACTCTTAAGATATATCTTACGTTAAGTGATAACTTTTCTAAGTGTATTTCTCGAACTGTCTCTTAGGAGTCTTCTTAAGTCGCTGCCTCTTACGTCCGACGTTACAACGTGCTGTCTACAGTGAAGGTCCTGAATTAGCTGACATCGGTTGCTCAGAAATCGATTTTTGACTCCTTTTTCATGACAGCGTTAAGACAGACTTAACACTCTGATAACACAGCTGATAACACTCTTCACCAGCTTCAGAAACAATGTGAAGTACAGTATGTCAGTTATTGGGGTTGTATAGCGCACTTATGGAATGAATACGATGAGGTGACAGAGTGGAGGTTTAATACCGTGATTATGTTTTCATCTTTCCATGTGAAAAATTAAACATGAAAAATTAAACATGCAGAACTTTGCGGAACATCGGCAGGCAATCGCGGCAGCTCACGGTCCCTAACATCACATCTCACCGTGAGTCAAACCACATAGGTGAATTAGGGGTATTAGGCACCGTGAGCCACCTCGATGAATCATGATGAACCCTACTTACAGCCACCGCGAAAAGCCACATCGGTGAGATAGGTGTATTAAAACATTCCAATCACTCAGAAAAATTTATGGATGCTGGGTTTGAAACTCTCAAGTTTATTTTCTCATTTAACTAAATCAAATTTCATCATAAAATAAAACGTGTCAAAAGAAAAGTCCATCCAGTCATGAATGATGGCTAATGATCTATGAAACAAATTTTAAACAAAAAGCAGCGACCAGCTGGACATCGGGACGTAGAGTGTACTGTAAGTACGACGCGTTGGCCAGGCAAGCGCATGTCTGAGCAGCTCAAAAAGCTCCATAATCTGTTGCCTTGGAAGGCGAAATTTTTTTTTAAATAGCCACCTCAGGCAAAATATGAAAAGGGCTGAATTTTTGCCTAAAGGAAAAATGTACATGACCCACACGGCTCCACGGACCGCGCCGTCTTCAGTTTAACACAACACCACGCTGTATCGCTGCCAAATTGTTTGCCACCTGTTTAATATTAAAAGTGATTGCCAATTTTAATGCATTAGTCACATTATGAAATAGGCTAATTAAAAGTCACTCTGATATCAAATAAAATAAAATTCTTAAACAGGTCTACTGTCAGGGGCCGCTAGGGGGCGTGAGGGATCCAAGTGCAGACAGGGTAAATGGGAGACAGTGGTGCTTGTGAACAGTGAAGCAGGCAGGGCAGTGATTAAATTCCGCGTTGCAAAATACCTTATGCAGGCAGGAGGCTTCGCCGAAATGCGGAAACACGGAGTACCAGCTCGTGACTGTGTCGAGATGGGGAGGCGATGCGTGTGACGCAAGCGTAGCGTAAACACGGAAGTGCGCGAGCCGGCGCGAGTGACAGCTGGGATCAATGCAGGCGCGTGCAGCGTGAGCTTGAGCTGTGGCGGCGCGCAGAGCGAGCGCATGCAGAGGGAGAGCTCCGCGATGAGATGCCGGTGTGGATGGAGGGGGAGAGAGCTCAGCGAGCCGCGAGGGCTAATCGTTGTCGTGAAGCAGGCAGAGGTCGAAGCCGGAGAGACGAGAGGGGGTCCGTGATCCAAGCTCGTAGTCGTAAACAGGTAAGAGGTCGGCAACATGAAATATCCAAAGTATAGTATCCAAAAACGAGAGACAAAATCGTGGTCGGGGAAAACAAAGCGTGGTCAAGATCCAATAGACAATGAAGAAAAATCGCTGGAAGATTGGGCTAGTGAGGCACACAATAATCTGGCGACGAGGCAGTGTCAGGGTGTGGTTTAAATAGGTAACAGGGCTGATTACTAATAGCGTCCAGGTGTACAGGGAGGAGAGGGGGCGTGGTGCCATGCGAGAGTTGTTGACAAACATGGATCATGACGGAGCTGTGGCTTGGCGTGTCATGACAGTACCCTCCCCTCTATGAACGCCTCCAGGCGTTCTTGCAGGTGCTTCGGGGTGAAGTCTGTGGAAATCAGAGATTAGAGAACGGTCTAGGATAAACCTGGCGGGTACCCAACTCCTCTCTTCAGGGCCATAGCCTTCCCAGTCTACTAAGTACTGGAGGCCCCGCCCCCGGCGGCGAGACTTGAGGAGCTTGTGAACTGTGAAGGCTTCTCCCCCATCAATGAGTCGGGGGGGTGGGGGGGGCTGGGGGGGGGTGGACAATGGGCAGGAGACTAAACGACGAATCTGGGAAACATGAAATGTGGGGTTGATCCGGCGCATGGAGAGGGGTAGAGCAAGACGGACAGAGCATGGGTTTATGATTCGGGTGATGGGGAAGGGTCCGATGAATCTTGGTGAGAGTTTTCTGGACGTGGTCTTGAGTGGGAGGTCCCGTGTAGACAGCATGACCCTTTGGCCGATACGGTAGTTGGGAGCTGGTGACCGATGACGATTTGCCTGGCGTTGAAAAGTGCTTACAGTGCGTAGGAGCTGCTGCCGGGCGTGTTGCCATGTTCTTTTGCAGCGACGGACAAAGGTTTGGGCTGAGGGTACTGCTACTTCCTTTTCTTGGACCGGGAAGAGGGGTGGTTGATACCCCAGACAGCAGTGGAAAGGGGACATGCCTGTCGAGGAGGTAGGGAGCGAGTTGTGGGCGTACTCGACCCATGGTAGGAAACGACTCCAGGAGGATGGATCCCGCGAGGCCATGCATCTTAAGGATTTCTCCAACTCTTGGTTCACTCGTTCTGTTTGACCGTTGGTTTGGGGATGAAATCCGGATGAGAGGCTGGGGTTGGCGCCGACAAGGTTACAAAAGGCCTTCCAGAACTGGGCAGAAAACTGAGGACCCCTGTCTGAGACAATGTCGACGGGAAGTCCGTGAAGTCGAAAGACATGATTAATTAGGAGTTCGGCTGTTTCCTTGGCCGATGGGAGTTTGGATAGTGGGATGAAATGCGCCGATTTGGAAAAGCGGTCCACGATAGTTAATATGCACGTGTTATTTTGGGAAGGAGGCAGGCCAGTGACGAAGTCGATGGAGATGTGTGACCAGGGGCGGTGAGGGATGGGGAGGGGTCTAAGGAGACCCTCAGGGGAGCGGTTGGTTGTTTTATTTCTGGTACAGGTGTCGCAGGAAGCCACAAGGCTCTTGACATCCTCTTTCATGGTGGACCACCAAAAACGTTGGCGTAGGAGGGAGAGCGTACGTGCGGCCCCAGGGTGGCAAGCCAGTCTGGAGCTGTGGGCCCAGTCAAGCACCTGTGGTCTCACAGAAGCTGGGACGAAGAGCTTGTTGGGTGGAACGGTGCTTGGGCCGGGTTCTCGTTCGAGGGTCTGTTGAACCAGACGTTCCACGTTGAATTGGAGCATTGCTACCAGGCAGTGAGGAGGAAGAATCACCTCCGTCATGGATGAATCCTGAGGGGTGGAGAATTGTCGGGAGAGGGCATCAGGCTTGATGTTCTTGGAGCCAGGGCGATATGACAGTGTGAATCGGAAACGGGAGAAAAATAGTGACCATCGTGCTTGGCGTGAGTTAAGTCTCTTAGCTGTCTTCAAGTACTCCAGGTTTTTATGGTCGGTCCATACGAGGAAGGGGTGGTCCGCCCCTTCTAGCCAGTGTCTCCATTCTTCCAAGGCCAACTTGACCGCCAAGAGTTCACGGTCCCCAATACCGTAATTGCGTTCAGCAGGTGTGAGTCGGCGGGAGAAGAAGGAGCATGGGTGGATTTTAGCATCCTTTGTGGATCTCTGGGACAGGACGGCGCCTACTCCAGTCTCAGACGCGTCTACTTCCACGATAAACTGGAGGGAGGGTTCGGGAAAAATAAGGATGGGTGCCGTAGTGAAGCGGGACTTGAGATCCTTGAAGGCTATGTCAGCCTGGGGGTTCCATCGGAATGGGATCTTGGAGGACGTAAGTGTCGTGAGTGGGGTTGCCACCATGCTGTAGCTTCGAATAAAACGTCGATAGAAGTTTGCGAATCCCAAGAACCGCTGGAGTTCGCGTCTTGAGGTCGGTACTGGCCAGTCCGTGACTGCCTTCACCTTGGTGGGGTCCATCTGGATGCCTGCAGGGGAAATGAAGTATCCTAGAAAGGACGTGGAGGTACAATGAAATTCACATTTCTCTGCCTTGATGTAGAGCTTATTCTCCAGGAGCCGTTGCAGGACCTGGCGCACATGGAGCTTGTGTTCCCTCACCGAACGTGAAAAAATCAGGATATCATCCAGATAAGCGAAGACGAAAACATTAAGAAAGTCTCTGAGGACATCATTGATTAGGGCCTGGAATACTGCCGGCGCGTTGGTTAGGCCGAATGGGACCACTAGGTACTCATAATGGCCGGTAGGTGTGTTAAAGGCGGTCTTCCATTCGTCGCCCTCCCGTATCCTGACAAGGTGGTAGGCGTTCCTTAAATCTAACTTAGTATAGATGCGGGCGTCCTGGAGAAGTTCAAAGGCCGACGACATCAAGGGGAGAGGGTAACGGTTCTTAATCGTGATCTCGTTCAACCCCCTATAATCGATACAGGGTCTGAGGGACTTATCCTTCTTTTCAACGAAGAAAAACCCAGCCCCTGCTGGTGAAGAGGATGGGCGGATGATCCCAGCTGCAAGTGATTCCTTTATATACTGTTCCATTGCCTCTCTCTCGGGGCGGGAGAGGGAGTACAGTCGCCCCTTAGGTGGTGAGGTGCCTGGGAGGAGGTCGATAGCACAGTCATAGGGGCGATGCGGGGGTAGGGAGGTGGCCCGTGATTTGCTAAACACCTGCCGAAGGTCATGATAGTCCGTGGGTAACTTGGTTAGGTCGGGAGTTTCCTCTTGTGGCGTGGGTAAACTTCGGCCCATATGTGCTGAACGTAAGCATGAAGAGAGGCAGGTGGGACTCCAATCCAGGACTCTCCTTTTAATCCAGTCGATGTGCGGGTTGTGTAGTCTTAGCCAAGGGAGGCCCAGAACGATGGGTGCATGGGAATTTTGAACGGTTAGGAAGGTAATCGTTTCAGTGTGATTGCCTGAAAACTGCAGGGTCACGGGGTTGGTGCGATGAGTGATGGGGGAGAGTCTGCTGCCATCAAGAGCCTGAACCGTAAAGGGTTGATGCAGGGGCGTGAGGGGGATCTTGAAGTTTGAAACAATGGAGGAAGAAATTAGATTCTGATCAGCCCCGGAGTCCACTAGTGCGTACGTGGCATAGGATTGGTCGCCGTGGGTCAGAGTTACGGAGAAGCATGATCGCTGGTCCGGGGAAGAAACAGATGCTGGGCCCCCCTGCATCCCCAGAACTACGGGGGGGCCTAGCCTTTTAGTGGACAGGATCGCACAACATGGCCGACCTGGCCACAGTAGAAACAGGCGCCCTCATTTCTACGGCGCTGACGCTCCTCCGGCGAGATGCGTGCACGGCCTATCTGCATGGGCTCAGGGGGTGGCTGGGGTGTGGCCAGGGTGAGTGTTGGGGTGCGTGGTTCGCGATAAGGCTGCTGCTCCTTTCGGCGTGCCCGTTTACGGTCATCAATGCGGGTCGTTAAGTCGATGAGTCCTTGTAAGTTCGAGGGCAGCTCCCGGGCCGCCAGCTCGTCCTTAATTGGGTCTGAGAGCCCATGAAAAAAGCAGTCGAAGAGGGCCCTCTCGTCCCAGTCGCAAGAGGGAGCCAGGGTCCGAAATTCGATGGCATAATCAGAAACGGAACGAATTCCTTGACGTAGCTGAAGGATGTGATCAGCCGCTTGATGTCCCGTAAAGGAGCGGTCAAAGACCTTCCTCATTTCATCCGTGAAGGTCCTATAGGCGAAGCAGCACGGGACTTGGGCATCCCACAATGCCGTCCCCCACTCTCTCGCCTTTCCTGACAGGAGGGTGATGATGTAGGCCACCTTGGAACGCTCCGTGGGAAATGATGTGGCCTGTAGTTCCAGGACGAGAGAGCATTGAGACAAAAAGGAGCGGCAGGTGGCTGGATCTCCATCATAGGTGGGCGGTGCTGGCAGGCGGGGCTCTAGGCCAGGCGAGAGTGTTGGAGGGAGGGGCTGAGGAGTGTGTGCAGGAGGTTGTAGGTTCCCAACCTGAGCGGAGAGAGACTGCAGTGTTTCCGTGATGCTTTGAAGTGAGCTCGTGATCTGTCTTATTTCCTGCTGGTGGGCGCCTAAGAGTACTCCTTGACTCTCTAATGCTCCTCTCAGGTGAGCTGCCTCTGCTGGATCCATTTTAGTATGGCCAGATTATTCTGTCAGGGGCCGCTAGGGGGCGTGAGGGATCCAAGTGCAGACAGGGTAAATGGGAGACAGTGGTGCTTGTGAACAGTGAAGCAGGCAGGGCAGTGATTAAATTCCGCGTTGCAAAATACCTTATGCAGGCAGGAGGCTTCGCCGAAATGCGGAAACACGGAGTACCAGCTCGTGACTGTGTCGAGATGGGGAGGCGATGCGTGTGACGCAAGCGTAGCGTAAACACGGAAGTGCGCGAGCCGGCGCGAGTGACAGCTGGGATCAATGCAGGCGCGTGCAGCGTGAGCTTGAGCTGTGGCGGCGCGCAGAGCGAGCGCATGCAGAGGGAGAGCTCCGCGATGAGATGCCGGTGTGGATGGAGGGGGAGAGAGCTCAGCGAGCCGCGAGGGCTAATCGTTGTCGTGAAGCAGGCAGAGGTCGAAGCCGGAGAGACGAGAGGGGGTCCGTGATCCAAGCTCGTAGTCGTAAACAGGTAAGAGGTCGGCAACATGAAATATCCAAAGTATAGTATCCAAAAACGAGAGACAAAATCGTGGTCGGGGAAAACAAAGCGTGGTCAAGATCCAATAGACAATGAAGAAAAATCGCTGGAAGATTGGGCTAGTGAGGCACACAATAATCTGGCGACGAGGCAGTGTCAGGGTGTGGTTTAAATAGGTAACAGGGCTGATTACTAATAGCGTCCAGGTGTACAGGGAGGAGAGGGGGCGTGGTGCCATGCGAGAGTTGTTGACAAACATGGATCATGACGGAGCTGTGGCTTGGTATATTCCATCATTAATACGACTTTGATAACGTGCCATAATGTGTTTGCATACACCGCTGATTTATAAAGACTGCTGCTCAGTAGCGGCGACTAGCGTCTTGAGCTGAAACTACGCTAAGTATGAGTTACGGTTGGTCCAGACACTTAGCGTAAGAATGTTTCGGGAAATGCGCCATAACGTCAAGAGAGAGGTTAAGAACTACTTAGCGATAAGAAGCTTTCGAGAAACCGGGACCAGGTTAGTGTGTATTGTTAATAATATCACCCGTCTCACACACACACACACACACACAGATGTTTATTTAACACTTTATTTACATACAGTATGGAGTTGGGTATAAAACCTTCACACTGATTTATTCTCTTTCACAGTTTGACAGAAAATGGACAGAAGATGAGAGAATGAAAATGAAGGTCTCGGCTCTACAGACTGGTGAGTGTGGAAGGAGCTACAAAAGTAAACCCGATCATGTGTTGTACAGTAAAGTGTTCAATAGTGAGATCTCCAGTAAACATCTGAAACTCACAACTTTAATTCCACACTCTCTATTATTATATTCTCTATTATAAACATTATTTAAATATTATAGAGAAAGCACACAGAAAGTGTTTATGGAGGAGTAAAAACTTAGTGATATTCACTATACACACGTAACTTTTAATACCTGTAACTATGAATTAATCTAAGTCACACGTTTTAAACTCAAGGCTCTGAGTCCAAACACACCTTAAATGGGATTCAGTGATTGATGCCGAATCCTGAAACACATCACCCAGTGTACAGAGCAATAAATACAGTCTGCTGGGGAAAACGTCTAGGACTTTCAGAGCTCGTTCGTTTATCCAAAAATTGAACGCCCGTGTGAACAAAGCCTTAATCATAACAAGCTGTACGTCTGTAACTGATGACTGATTATGATCACATTAATTATTCTGTTCACTCTCCTGTTTAAAAAAAACAAAGAGCTTGAAGAGACAGAGAGACGTCTAACTGAGAGAGACACACAGCTAATGGAGAGAGACAAACTAATCAAACCAAACAAACTGCTTCATGAGAAAGTCAGACTTCTTGAGGAGAAAACAGAGCAGCTGCAGGAACAGACAGATCCAGAATCATCAGCCCCCATCAGGAGAAGAAACAGCAAGGAAGAGTTATATCCACATAGTGAGTAATTTGTTACTGTAAGCACTTAAAAGCTTTTCAAAACGTACTTGAAAGAGACGACTATAAAAAGACACAGCAGGAAGATTGGACAGTGGAACCTTGGATTACGAGAATAATTCGTTCCGAAAGCGGGAACCCATAAGAAATAATGGAAACTCAAATTAATCGTTCCACAAATACATAAAAATAATTAACACAAAATATTAAGTTGAAATAAAACAAATTAACCTGCACTTTACCTTTAAAAAAGTATAAATAAATCCAGACAGATAAGCGTTTCCGTTTGTGTGTGTGTGTGTGTGTGTGTGTGTGTGTGTGTGTGTGTGTGTGTGTGTGTGTGTGTGTGTGTGTGAATCTAAAGTAAGCTCCCCTTTCCCCCTTCTCGGCTTACACAGTTAACCTTCCTCCACTCTTTTCACACACATGCACACACAACGGAAACACTGTTTTATCGGGAAAATAAACAATAAATCTCTCTAATGACACTCGAGTGAGCAACACACTAACGGAATCACTGCTGTAAAGTCAATAAAACAAATGAACCTGCACTTTACCTTTGAAAAGAATCGCGACAGAGCAGAGTTTCTGTGTAGAGCAGAGAGAGTGTGTGTGTGTCTGTGTGTGGGAAGCCGAGAGGAGGAGGGGGTGGGAGGGGGGCTATAAAGTCAAGAGAGATTATACCAGTAAGAGACGAGCACTAAGACCCAGCAGGGGAGACGATTACCCACAATTCCGCAGCACAAGAGAAAAAACGTTGGTTCAGTTGTGATCACGTGACGTTCGGCGTCAAGACAAGGCCATGGGTAGCTCAGCGGTTACATTTACCACTGAGCTACCCCTGGCCCTGGTTAAGGCATTGGACTACGGTTCGGAAGATCCCAGGTTCAAACCACAACCACCAAGTTGCCACTGTTGGGCCCTTGAGCAAGGCCCTTAACCCTCAACTGCTCAGATGTATAATGAGATAAAAATGTAAGTCGCTCTGGATAAGAGCGTCTGCCAAATGCCTAAATGTAAATGTAAGACAAGAAGCGCGTGCGTGATACTCAATACTGTTAATTTTTAAAATCAAAATTTATTACAAATCTTTGCTCATCTTGAACACTCTCAAACCGCGTTACTTGCAATCCGAGGTTCCACTGTAAACATAACACTAACACTGGCACGGCTTGACAGATGAAATGGGTCATGCAATGCAAAATCAATCTATATGATCTATATCAATATAAACATTATTGTCTCCTGCTGTATTTTAATTTAAGATCCATTGTAAATTAGTTATTAAGTTGACATACCCACAGCTCTACCAGTGGTTACTGAATAAATATTTTTTTCGTCTCGTCACATCAGATACAGAAGCAGCCTCATCCAAATCAGATGCAACAGGTAAGACTGTCATACATTTTACTTTCATCTTAACCACTGGAAATAAGATGTTTTAGAGGTTATTATAACAGGTACCTAAACTGCTGAAAAGTTTTTTTTTTTTTCAGTCCAGTACTGTGCAACTGTACTACTGTAAATGTACAGTTGCCATTTACCAGAGAACATTAGAATTTGCAGGTTCTCTATTGGCACCATTTTCTCTTTACAGATAGGAGCAGGTTAACAATGACTACATGTAAGTCAGCTTTTTATTTTTTACAGGTACAGTAACATATTTCCACTGTAGCAGCATTTGAGTTTAAGTCATATTTTTTATATAAATATTTTAAGAAAGAAGTTAAGTCAACTTTTTATTTTTTACAGTGTGCGCAATGACAGGACATGAAACCATTGAAAAAAGAAATCAAAATTTAAAGTTTTCTTAACTTGATTGTTTATATTTGTTGGAGAAAATAGTAGTAAAATCCAGTTAAATAGATTTTATAAGTAAATTCAACACTGTGCTCAAAAATATGTCCACCTAACTTGGAATTTTAAATTGAGTTAACAATTTGCAAGTTGGATTTTTTACAGTGTATACATAGTTAAAATTTGCAATGCTTAATTTCTATTCAGGTGCTGACTTTATGGATCAACACAGAGCCGATCTGATTCAGAAAATTTCATCAGTAATGGAGATCGCTGACCATCTAATAAGCAAGAAATTGATTACTGATGAAATGTACAATACAATGAATGTACCATTATTAACATCGGAACAGCAAATGAGGCTTTTGTATAAAGTTCTCAACTCAGGAGGAAAAGCTGTCAAACAAGAAGCCTACAAAATCATTAGAAAGAAAATGCCAGGCCTAGTGGATGATTTGGAGTCTGGTTCGAGCTCAGAATAGTGGACCTTGCACACTTTGTAGTGACACATTTATTCACATTTTTAAGTACTTTGCTTCTCGCAGTCTATTCCTTTTATAATTTGTATTTAGATCTGCATAGTAAATGCATTTATTCTAATATTTTGTTCTTTAGCAGTTTGTTGTCATGCAGGGACCTCATATGGACATATCGTCTCTGTTGCTTATTTTAGTAGAATTATCTGAACTACAGAAAATCTAACAAAAACAGTGAAAGTGAAAATTTATAGTATATCAGCATGCTTAATTCATCTTTACCATTTTCAACTTGTTTCATATAAATACTGGATTAGCATTAACTGTTTTAAATGTAGTTTGCTATATTTTTTTTTGTACTGTCAGCATAATCTAATCATGTATATATTTAATGTTATTTTTGTTTTTCCAATTTAATTTTATTTGTTGATGTAGCACATTAAAGGTGGAAAAATCTATCATATTTTCTCCTGGATTGATTATTTACAACAAATCTGCAGTTTAACAGGGGCATGTATCCATATATTCACTGTGACAATATATTTACTGTCATTTTATTGTTGTTTTTAAATATTCAAGTCTGTAAATCCTGACATTGAGTCACGCTCTGTTTAGTCTGGGCATAGTCCAGTTACGACAATGAATAAAAGCAAAAAAAAAATGCTTAACATAATGACGTGACCTGCAAAGAAACTACAGTATACTGCCAAGTCATGCCACGTTTACACAATAATGTAATTATTTCATCCAATGGTTATCAGAGATTTGTTTGGAACTGAGAGATTATACAGGATGAGTTTATAAAACAGCATGCAGTAAACAATAACACGGATATTGTACAGGCATCAGGAAAACATGTAAACTCCACAGAGAATGGGCCCAATCACCTGTAACTCTACTTATAATTTGGAATGTAGTCTGGTCCATAAATTTTGGAACAATGGTAAACACATGGCTGTAGCTGGGAGTCTGAAACATTAGACCCTGCCACTGATTATGATGATTAAATTATTTCAGATTAAATTATTTCATATTTGTCTGACTACTGACCATGGAAAAAAGAAATAACGCATGAAATAGATATTGTAATAAATAATTAAATAAAACATTTAAGCCACGAGTGGCGTACTTGCCCCAAAATCTGGAGATTTCTAGTTAGATTCCCGTTTGATGCTGTAGCCTCTGTTAGCCGGGCAGCATGGAGAAAGCTGATTGGCCAAGATCTCTCAGGGAGGAGGGATGTGAGGTACTTTGCGCTCTCACATCAATCATGGCACTACAGTCATTCAAGGACATCTGTGAGCTCATGCAAGTGGAAGAAGCTGATAGCGCTGTCCTTCAAGTGTTACGCCGTCCCTGACTGGTAGTAGTAGCATTGATGCAGGAACGCATCAATCAAAGGGGAGAATTGAATACGACTAAATTAGGGGCGAAAAATCAGAGGAAAAAATAAACAAAAGTCATTAACACTAAAAGCTTCAAAGCTCACTTTATGGTCATTGTACTAAACAATTACAGAGGTCCATAAATTTTGGAAACAAACACATGGAAAGAGAATTACAATATTCTGTAAAAGTACTGTTATTTTGATGAAATTTTACCCAAGTACAAGTAAAATGACTAACCCAAGAAACTACAAGTAAACCTAAAAAGTAGCTATTTTAAAATGTACTCAGTGTAAAAGCTACTTTTTTTAACAGTAGGGGGAGGGGGGGGGATCTTTCCTGTCTACTGCATAATGGACAAATCGGATGTAAACCAGAAATTGGGTGTTTTTAATTAAAGAAATACCTTTGTGCAATGAGCAATAACAAAATAATGCATGCTGACACATGACATTTAAATCAGATGCCCTTTCCTTTGCGTCTGCACCAGAGCTGCATTGATAAAAATAAGTAAATAAATGAATGAATACATAAATAGCAGTAAACTATGACTTTTGTGATCAAGTTAAGGCAGCAGACCACAACGTACTGGTTTAAAGAACAAATACATATTATATACACATAACGGTAAATATGCCCACCATCGCGTTAATGATTTTATTTCAGCATAATGATACTGTTACGTCCTCGTCTAGGGTCAGGCCGCAACAGACAAAATAAATTAGGAAAAGGAAAGAAGATAAATGGGGAAATAAACGGGAGGTTGAGATCAACTGCAGTTTATTATATGTACAAATATTTACAAAGATGGTAATACCTTCAGGAGCCGACAATGCCAAAATAATAAACGAAACCCACTAACTAGAGTCACAAAAGTCTACCTAACCTAACAACAAAAACATACCAAAATACATCGAGTCTTACCCAACTCCCTGACTAGCATAACCAGGAGAAAAGGGGGGGGGGGGGAACAAAAAGGGCATCGACTCCCTACTTACCACTATATATAAGATGATATTTACAAAGTTATGTACAAAGGGCAATAGCAAAAATCCAGGTCGAAAAGGGCAGCAAAAGTCGATACACAATAAGTCAAATATATACCAGCAAAACACCATAACAAATCAAGTAGTAGTCTCTCGAGCAGCAGGCAGGATGGCGTTTAAATACAGCTGCACAAAGTGCTAGTCCAATGGCAACACAGGAGGCGGGAGTAAGGCACACAGGTTCAGGAAGTGCTTGTCCAATGGAGGTATGAGTAAGGCACACATCACTGACTGATCCTCCAATCAGCACCCCGCTCCACGGTAGAGGCCCATTAAACCTGCTTTAAAAACAGAGAGAGGGAAACACACCCAAGAGAGCAGGCAACACAGAAAAAATATATATATGTATATAATACGTCAGGGACGTAAGAATACTCAGTACCACCTCCAGACCTTTTATTGATTTGCTTAGTCGTGGAGTAATGAGAGAACAGGCCACACCTGGCAATACAGCTGATTGTTCCATTATTTATGGGCCACACAAATGGGGGTGTATTGGGGGGTACCTTTGTTCCAAAACTTATGGACCTGACTGTACATTCAAAATATAAGTACAGTTACAGGTGATTGGCCCTGTTCTCTGTGGAGTTTACATGTTTTCCTGATCTGTACATTATTAGAGGTTCTCATGTAACGCTACATTATCAGTGTTATTGTTTACTGTATGCTGTTTCATATATTCACTTGTAGTAAGGTGAAAAAAAATGACAGCAAAAAAAAAGGCCTGCTTTTGTTAGGCCTTAATTAATCAATTAATTAAATTAAATTAATTAATTTATCACGGCTATTGCTAAGTTTCAAAGGACTGAAAACGTATTCCTGTGAGATCAGCGGTAAGAGAGAGGAAATAAAGTCAAATTCTTTTTAACGAATAGCTGAAATCATATTGATTGATCTTGTATTTCACAAATGCACATTTGTACTATTCTACTACAGATTCTGTAATCCTTTAGTCTGTGAAGAAAAACTGCAACTGAGAAACACTACAGGAGTCTCTAAAACAGACTCATATTGAAAAGCCAGAGACTGTCATTAACCTCTGCCAGGAGAGTTTCTGTATTTGAACTTATCAAAATGTCATTAGTAATGGCACCTGCATTAGCTTTTCTTGATTATACAAAGCCTTTCCAGTTATACATACCAGAAAGACGAGGATTTGCCTCTGCTGTGCTAACCCATAAACAGGACAGAAGCACAAATATCCAAAATCATATTACAGTACCGCTCTCGATAATATCGAAAACGCCCCCATGTTACTGAGGCCTAGCCATAGCAGAATTCTCACATGACGAAGCATCGACCATTACAATGGTACAGCCAGTTACTTTATACACAACACATTCGCTACATGCATTACTAATAAGTCAGAAGTTTGTAATCACAAATGTACATCATTTGGGATCTGATGTTTATTTAATCTGCTTTCGAATTAACTATTGAATGTTGCAAAACTGTCAATCCAGCCGACATAATGGTTCTCTCCTCATGACTGTTTAGAAGAGTCAAATAAATTCCTTAAAGCCCAACTCAGTTTAACAAACCAACCAGTGGAAAACACAGATCAAGGAGTTTTTTTTGTAGATAAAATACATGTTGTTGTAACAATAATGAGAACAAGACTGGCTATGCCATAGTGTCCCCAGCTAGGAAAAGAAACATTATGTCATCTTCTCCACTTCTATCCCCCAGCTGTGCTCTGCTCAACTAGCCTGTAACTACAAGAAATAGCTCCTGCATATGAAAAGCAATATGGAGAGGCAAAGCCCGAACCGGGTAATAATATTTGGCGTAGTTGTGAAGGACTCATCCGTGACACATAGTACACATACTGTAGTATTGATCGCTGTGCCAGAGGGAGATTCTGCATGTTATTCACTCAGAATAATGCTAGCATATCTTGCTAACTTAGTAGACTACTTTCTATCAATGTGTGAAGTTTGTGCTCAATACAATATGAGAAAAACATCCTCCGCTCCTCTAGGACATATTCCACACCCAATGGGGCCCTTTAGACATTTGGTAGTTAATTTTGTGATATGGTAGATCTAGATCGAAAAGGGGGGAAAAGATACGTCCTAGTTATAGAGAATCGATTTAGTCAATGGGTAAAGCGATTGCATAGACAGTGGCAAGTTTTTTGTGCAAGGAAATAATCCCATGTTTTGGAATGCCATGTTTTGGGTTCCACCAATTGGATAGATTCTCTCTCTAGAATTGGTGCTATGATGGGAATTATACTGCTTGCCATGTCAGTAATAATCTGCTTCATACCCATAATGAGACCACTTACTGTATTAGTAAAGCCATAGAGATACTATTTGGGCACCATGAAATGTCGGCAGGATGGTACAAGAAGCAGAATTAGAATGAAATATACCTCCTATAGAACCTGAATATAATGTACCCAACCTAGAAACAACTACATTTACAGACGTAAAAGAGAAAAATACTTAATAAATAAATAGATAATAATAAAATGTGTTAACTCTATGTAAATGTAATATGTTACAAGTTAAATGAAAGGAAAAAGTAATGTAAATGTAATAGCGAGTACACATATAATTACTAACAACCTATAACTAACCATTTACAAGTTTAATGAAAATAACAGAATTAACCACATTGTATAGATAAAATCTAATCTGAGACTCTGTAATGGTATGTTAGTACGTGTGCAGCTTAGTGTATGCAGGACCCGAGTCATTAACAAATTCAAATTCAAATTCAAATTTTATTTGTCACATACACAGTCATACACAGTATAATATGCAGTGAAATGCTTATACGATCGCCAGTGGCCTTAAAAAGAAAATAAAAGCTTGTACGTAAAATAAATAATCAATAAAAAGGAAATACTAAAGAAATAATTTTAACTAGTAAAATTAACTGTACAATAAGGGCATAATAAAATATTGCAAATAGAGTATATATGTATATAGAATTAAAGTGTCATTGGTTGTGCAAATATGCATGAAAGGTGACATGTGCAATTGTCCAGATGTATAAATATTTAGTGCAAGTGTGTATGAATGTGTCCATGATTGTCCAGTCAGTGTTGTGAGCTTAAAAGATGTTATTAGTCCTGTGTGGAGGTGTGATTGAGAGACCTTATCGCCTGCGGGAAGAAGCTCCTCCTCAGCCTCTCTGTGTTGGCCTTTAGGGAGCGGAATCGCTTCCCAGACCGCAACAAAGAGAACAGTCCATTACTGGGGTGACTGAGGTCCTTCATGATCTTCCTGGCCTTAGTCCAGCACCGCTTGCTGTAGATCGAGTGCAGGTCAGGGAGCTCAGTGCGGATGATGCGCTCGGCTGATCGCACCACCCTCTGTAGAGCTCGTTTGTCCTGCATGGTGCTGTTCCCGAACCAGGTCGTGATGTTTCCCATCAGGATCCTCTCTATGGTGCAGGAGTAGAAGTTCCTGAGCACCTTGGAGGGCAGCCTAAAGTCTCTCAAGCGTCTGAGGTGGTAGAGACGCTGCCGGGCTTTTTTCACCACGGTGTTGATGTGACAGGACCATGACAGGTCCTGCGTGATGTGAACACCGAGGTATCTGAAGCTGGCCACTCTCTCCACTGGGCTCCTGTTGATGACGGGGGTCTGGTAGTTCCTCTCCTGCTTTGTACTAAAGTCCACTATCAGCTCCTTTGTCTTACTGACGTTCAGGAGGAGATTGGTCCTCTGGCACCAGTTCTCCAGATTTCCAATCTCCTCTAGGTAGTCCGACTCATCATTGTTGGTGATCAGTCCGACCACGACGGTGTCGTCAGCAAACTTGATGATGGAGGTGGAGTTGGTAGTGGCCACGCAGTCATGGGTGTACAAAGAGTACAGCAGGGGGCTCAGAACACAACCCTGGGGGGCTCCAGTGCTGAGAGTGAGTGTAGCTGAGACATGACCGCCCATAATTACTGCCTGTGGTCTGCCAGTCAGAAAATTGGAGATCCACTGACATATAGATGAGCTGAGTCCCAGGTGCTCCAGCTTGGTGGTGAGTGTGGAGGGAATCATGGTATTAAAAGCAGAGCTGTAGTCGATGAAGAGCATTTTAACATAATTCCCTTTCCTAGTGTCCAGGTGAGTGAGTGATGTGTGGAGGAGATGAGAGATTGCATCGTCTGTGGAGCGGTTCCGACGGTATGCAAACTGTAGTGGGTCCAGTGTGTCGGGTAGTGAAGAAATGATGAAGTCTCTGATAAGGCGTTCAAAGCACTTCATCACTACTGAGGTGAGGGCTACAGGGCGATAGTCATTGAGGGAAGCAGGATGTGGTTTCTTCGGGACAGGAACAATGATGGACTCTTTGAAGCATGTGGGGATCACCGACTGAGATAGAGAGATGTTGAATATCTCAGTGAACACAGGTGCTAGCTGGTCTGCGCAAGCTCTGAGGATACGGCCTGAGATGCTGTCTGGTCCTGCTGCTTTTCTGGTGTTCACTCTCTTGAAGGCTCTCCTCACGTCGTGCTCGGAGATGATGAGCGTGTTCCCGGTGCTGGCAGTGTCTTCCTGTCTGCAGCCGTTAGCGCCGCTAGCATTAGCGCCGTTAGCGTTAGCGCTGTTAGCATTAGCATCGCTAGCGTCTTTAGCTGCAGCCTCAAAGCGAGCATAGAAGGTGTTGAGCTCGTGTGCCAGAGTCGCGTCCGCGTTCGTCATACTGGATGTTGGTGCTTTATAATCCGTTATTGTTCTCAGTCCCTGCCACAGGCTCCTAGAGTCACTCTGTTGAAGCTGTGACTCTAGTTTTCTCCCGTAGCGCTGCTTCGCCTCTTTCACCGCCTTTCGGAGTTATATGACGCAGCCTTGTACGGTCCCATGTCCCCCGACGCAAGTCCCGTGTTGTAGGCAGCTGTGCGAGATCTCAGAGCGTCGCGGATGGTTTTATCCAACCATGGCTTCTGGTTGGGAAACGTTCTGATAGTCTTTTTCTCCACCGTATCGTCTACCAGCTTCTCAATAAATCCCACAACCGCTTCCGTAAACACGCTGACGTCATCATCGGAGCTGTTTCTGAACATGTCCCAGTCTGCGTCATCGAGTGCGTCCTGTAACGCGGCCACCGATTGGTCCGTCCAGCGCGCGACCTCCCTCTGAACCGGAACTTCCTGTTTCAGCCTTTGTTTATATTTTGGCATGAGGAAGATGGCGGCGTGGTCGGATTTACCAAACGCTGGACGAGATTGTGCCTTGTAACCGTCTTTGACCGTGGTATAAAAATGGTCCAGTGTCCTTTCGCCCCTGGTGGGGCAGGTGATGTGCTGATAAAAGTTCGGCGCTTTTGAGGTTGGCACTATTAAAATCCCCCGCCACAATGAGCGCAGCGTCCCGGTGTTGTGTCTGGTGCTGTGTGAGCGCCTCATGCAGCTCGCATAAGGCAGTTTCGGTGTCTGCTTGTGGAGGAATGTAAACGGCACTCATTATGACCAATGTGAACTCCCGTGGAAGATAAAAAGGACGACACATGATGGACAGTAGTTCCAGGTTTGGTGTGCAGGAGCGTGTAAGAGGAACAACGCTCGCGCTGTTGCACCAGCTGTTGTTCACCATTAAGCAAACGCCGCCTCCCCTTGACTTCCCCGAGTCCCGCGTCCTGTCCATGCGGTGAACCGAGAAGAACTCGGCTGGTTGTATGGCGTGGTCTGGCACCGCTGGGTTCAGCCATGTCTCGGTGAAGCAGAGGAGATTGCAGTCCCGAATGTCTCTCTGGAACTTTATCCTGGCCCTGAGGTCATCGAGTTTGTTCTCCAGTGACTGGACGTTGGCGAGCAGGATACTAGGCAGAGGTGTGCGGTGTGCACGGGTTCTCACAAGAGTGAACAAGAGTGTCTCTATCATACCTAATGTACTCAATGGTGATGATTTTGCCGATTTTAAAACACTGAAAACTAACTTAAAGAACAAAAACAAAGAAAAGGTGGTCGGAGCAGTCGTGACGGCAGCCGACCTCACCGGCGCCATCTAACATGGCAGCAGGAGGTGAGGAACATCATCTCCCTGTCGACATACTGGTGCCTGGACTATTTCACAAAGAAGGCCTAAGAGAGGGAGGAAGACGTACTACTGTATCTACACATGTGAGCAGGCGAAGCTGTGCTGTTCAGAATGAAGCCCAGCCCCATGCGAATGGTGAGAGTCAGGCAGTTATCATGCAACTTAATCTCAGAAGATTTACTTCAGTATCAGACATTTAACATCGTCACTATCTCAGTCAATGACTTTAAATCGTGGAACTCGAACCTACAGTAACACAACAAGCAGAGCTGAAGAGTCTGACATCGACCTTCCCAAAACTACACAACTCAGTCCATCAAGGCCATAGACTTCCACATTGTTGGAAGTTTTTTGTCTTTTTATTTTTGTTGTGTTTATTTTATGAAATTATATATGACGATACATGTTATACTGTTATACAACTATAATACAGTCCTCTGATCAGATGCTAATGCATTGTAGAGTGTTTAAACTCTGGCAGGGTTTCCTCAAACATTAGTCACTGGGGTTTTTTGGCCGTGAGCAGAGAACCCACTGTCAGCTAAAGATTTTCTGGACACAGAGCACAGACGGCCAGACTTCCCGTTTTAAAGCTAAGAGACAAAGGCATCAATAGTTAATAATCAAATCCATTTCCCTTCCTACACTCTATATTATACTACAGAACCAAAATTCATCAATCAAGGTTTAAATATTAATAAATTAATATAACTATAATTACTAATCCATAATGTATATGAATATTATCAAACGTCAGTGCTTAAAATCATATAGCCGCACTTACGGCCACCGCGCGAAACCGCGAAGCTGAGATAGGGGTATTAGTAGTTAACAGATTATGGGCCAAACTTGAGTGAGTGATGATGGTAGAATAATTATAAAGGTCTTGACTAAAACAACATGCATGAGGAATCACAAAGGAGTTTTCATTTTCTGCAATGGAAAAGTGTCAGGATTGAAATAACCTCGGGGACCAGAAGACTAGCTTTAGCGGTTAGCCCAATGTAGCGTGGATGGTAAACCCAAACGTGGATAAGAAGCGAATAGGCAGGATAACCACGCGACTTTAATCTAAGGACTCTCGCGAAAAGGGAGCCAGGGAAAAACACAAATTTAACCCGCGTCCTATAAATACACACACAATAGCAGAAGCATATAACCCAAAATGGTGAGTACTCACGGTTTGACGAAACGACAACCAGAACCGACATGGGCCGAACTCAATGACTGAGCGGTAAGCCATCGTTTGTTTACCTCTTTTATACTTCCTGGTTTGGCGCCCGCCTTACTTCCGGCTTATCATGGGTGAGGTGGTGAAGGGTTTGAATTGGGAGAGGTGAAATACTGGATGGGTTTGGAGTGCCGCAGGCAGCTGGAGCTGTCTAGGCGAAAGTTTTTTTGATTCTGTGTGAAGGTGGAGATTTCTTGTTGAAAGCCATACCTTGTCACCTACGTGGTACAAACGTCCCGGGGGGTGCCGGCGGCGGTGTTGGTTCGTGTAGCGGGCGTTGGCTCGTTGGATGGCCTGGTTTGTTTGGTTCCATAGCCGCCGACACCTGCGGACCAACTGTTGGGCGGACGGTACATCAACCTCCGGTTCTTGGTGGTTGAACACTGAAGGTTGGAAACCGTGGGATACCTCAAATGGGCTTAGGCTGGTAGCAGAGGAGGTGTGGAGGTTATGTGACAGTTCTGCCCAAATGAGGTAGCGAGCCCAGGAGCGCTGACGATCTGCTACGAAACATCTCAGATAGCGCTCCAGTTGTTGGTTGGCCCGCTCCGTCTGACCGTTGGTCTGTGGGTGGTATCCAGATGATAAGCTACAGGTGGAGTCGATCAGACGGCAGAAGGCTTTCCAGAACCTGGCAGTGAACTGGGGCCCTCTGTCCAAGACGATGTCCTTGGGGAACCCATGCAGACGGACTACGTGCTCTAATATCAACTCAGCTGTCTTTTTGGCCGACGGGAGTCCGGCGAGGGCCACCAGGTGCACGGCTTTAGAGAACCGATCGATGATGGTTAATATGGTGTCCTTTCCCTCCGAGGCCGGCAGGCCCGTGATGAAATCGACGGCAATGTGCGTCCAGGGTCGTCGAGGGACTGGGAGTGGTTGTAGTTCCCCTGGTGTTGGTTGGTTTGGGTTCTTCGCCCTGGCGCACACTGGGCATGCCTTGACGAACTCTTTGACGTCCCTCGGGATGGATGGCCACCAGAAGTCGCGTTCGAGAAACTGGAGGGTCCGTCGTGTGCCCGGGTGTCCGGAGATGGGCGATGAGTGTCCCCACTGGAGGACTTCGGATCTCATGGTGGCGGGCACATAGAGTCGTCCAGGAGGCACACCTGCCGGCTCGGTCTCTGTAGCCTGCGCCTGGCGGACCCTCGTTTCCAGGTCTAGCTGAAGTGGTGCGATGATCTTTGAGGGGGGAAGGACAGGCGCGGGGTCCGCCCGGGGGATGTCCATCTCATGCTGGCGGGAGAGGGCACCAGCTTTGGCGTTTTTTGATCCCGGGCGGTATGAGAGATGGAAATCGTAGTGTTCAAAAAACAATGCCCACCGCACCTGTCTGGGATTCAGCTGTTTCAGACTTTGTGATTGTGATTAGATTTTGGTGATCGGTCCAGATGATGAATGGCTCCCTGGCGCCCTGGAGCCAGTGACGCCATTCCTCCAAAGCCCACTTCATGGCCAGCAGTTCACGGTCCCCTACTCCGTATCGCTGCTGAGTGGTGTCAAATTTTTTGGAGAAAAAACTACATGGGTGTAGTTTTTGGTCTGGTCCTCGTTGCAAGAGGACAGCTCCAGCGCCCACGTCTGAGGCGTCCACCTCCACAACGAATGGTTTGTTGGCATCTGGATGTAGGAGAATTGGAGCGGTGGTGAAACGATTGCAGAGTTCTTTGAATGCGGAGGTGGCAATGGAGTTGAGTCTGAAGGGAAGAGATGAGGGACGGGTCAGAGCGGTTAGGGGGGCGGCAACTGTGCTGTAGTCCCGGATAAAGCGACGATAAAAATTTGCAAACCCGAGAAACCGTTGAAGTTGCTTCAGGTTCTTGGGTAGGGGCCAATCACGCACAACCTCTAGTTTCTGCGGGTCCATGGCCACACCCTGGGGCGAGATGACAAAACCCAGGAACGTGGTGGAGCGCTCGTGAAAAGCGCACTTTTCCAACTTACAGTACAGTTGGTGGGCGAGTAATCTCTTTAGAACCGCTCTGACATGCTGGACATGTTCATCAGCGTTGCGGGAGTAAATTAGGATATCGTCCAGGTAAACGAATGCCCACCGGCCGAGCATGTCCCGGAGGACATCGTTTATGAAATGTTGAAAGGCGGCGGGGGCGTTGCACAGTCCAAATGGGATCACTAAACTTTCATAGTGTCCTGTGGGTGTAATGAAAGCCGTCTTCCACTCATCGCCCTCTCTGATGCGCACCAAGTTGTAGGCGCTCCGCAGGTCCAACTTCGTGAAAATGGTAGCACCAGAGAGGGCGTCCAGGGCTGAGTTGGTAAGCGGCAGTGGATGTCGGTTTTTGATCGTGATATTGTTGAGCCCCCGATAATCGACACATGGGCGAAGTTCGCCGCCTCTCTTCTTTACGAAGAAAAACCCCGCGGCGGCGGGTGAGGAGGAGGGTCGGATGGTCCCCTGCCGGAGAGCGTTGGTTACATACTCCTCCATCGCCTGCGTCTCCGTCGCTGATAAGGAGTAGAGGTGGCCGCGGGGTGGAATCGAGCCTGGCTGGAGGTCAATCGCTAGGTCGTAGGGGCGGTGACGAGGGAGGTGTGTTGCCCGTCTTTTGCAGAAAACCTCCGCTAGGTCCCGGTAGACGGTGGGGATGGCGTTGGTGTCGACGTCGGGGGCCTCGGACTCCCTAGAGCACGTCCCAGCCAAAGCCCTCAGGCAGAGCTCAGTACAGGTCGCACCCCATTGTAGGATCCTGCTCTGGGTCCATGAGATGAGGGGGTCATGTTGGATTAACCATGGATATCCTAGGATGATGGGTGGCGATGAAACGGTGGTGAGGTGGAATCGGAGCTGTTCTTGGTGTTGGTCGATGCACAAGGTGATAGGTTGAGTTTGCATGGTGATGGGGCTGGATGAAAGGGGCCGACCGTCAACGGAGGTGATTCTAACCGGCTGGGATAACGCCTCGATTTTTACCCCCAATTTCTTGGCATAAGAGGAGTCAATGAAGTTACCTGCTGCCCCGGAGTCGATGAACGCAGTACTTCTGACCCGTTTGTGGCCAATTTGGAGGGATACCTGAACCGTAAGGTGAGAGATGGTGGTGCCAGTAGTGGTGGAGATCCGAAGGTGGCCCGGTGAGTCTCTCCCTCTCCTCACCGGGGCTGGGCGTTTCCCGGGCGCAGTGGACAGATCGCCCGGTGGTGTTCCGCTGACCCACAATAGGCGCACAGACCCTCTCTATATCGGCGTGAGCGTTCAGCCACGGTCAGGGAGGCGCGCCCTAGTTGCATGGGTTCCCCGGCTCCGGTGTCAACCACGGCAGGAGGTGGCGAATCGACAGATTCCGTAGTGGTGGTAATGAAGGTTACAGGTGGTCTTGGAGTGGAGTGGGGGAAGGTGGGTGCAGGCGGCAGGGTCCTCGGGACCGGCTTCGGACGAGAGAGAAGGCGCTGATCAATGCGTAGGGTGAGCTGGATCAGCCCTTCCAGCGTGGCGGGGAGCTCTCGCCCGGCGAGCTTGTCTTTTATTCTGGAAGCCAGCCCCTCGTAGAACGATGTCCGGAGCGCGGCGTCCCACCAGGTGGTTTGTACGGCGAGGGTGCGGAATTCGGCGGTGAACCGGCTCACGGATGATCCTCCCTGCCGCAGGTGGTAGAGTTTGGTGTCGGTCTCCACCTCGCCCGCTGGGTGTTCGAAAGTGAGTCTGAGTTGACGGGTGAACTCATTGTATAAGTGGGCGGTGTCCGTGTCTGCTTTGATAACTGCCGTGGCCCACTCTGCTGCCTGCCCTGTTAGCAACGAGACGAGGAGAGCAATGCGTAGCCGATCGGTGGAGTACTTGGTGGAATTGAACTCGAACACCAGATCGAGCGCTGTCAAAAACACACTGCACCTCCCGTCCATGCCGTTCCACTTCTCTGGTAAAGATAAGAAGACATCAGTGGGGGGGGGGGGATGCGACGCTGCGGCCGCCGCGACGGGAGGCCCGCTAGCCACGCTAGCAACAGCTAGCTAGAACGGAGATCCGCGTTCTACCGCCTGAGCTCCACGACCTCGCGGCGCAAGGCCACAACGTCTTGGAGGCCCAGGCGCAGATTAGCGATCTCTCCGGTTAGCTTGTCGATTAGCACGGCATGCTGATCTACCACGTCGCAGAGGTGCGCATGATCCGCTGGGTTTACCGCGGACGGCTCAGTCATTCTGTCAGGATTGAATTAACCTCGGGGACCAGAAGACTAGCTTTAGCGGTTAGCCCAATGTAGCGTGGATGGTAAACCCAAACGCGGATAAGAAGCGAATAGGCAGGATAACCACGCGACTTTAATCTAAGGACTCTCACGAAAAGGGAGCCAGGGAAAAACACAAATTTAACCCGCGTCCTATAAATACACACACAATAGCAGAAGCATATAACCCAAAATGGTGAGTACTCACGGTTTGACGAAACGACAACCAGAACCGACATGGGCCGAACTCAATGACTGAGCGGTAAGCCATCGTTTGTTTACCTCTTTTATACTTCCTGGTTTGGCGCCCGCCTTACTTCCGGGTCCTAGTGCCGGGCGCAGATTGAGTGTGCATGACAAAAAGTACTCAAACTAGTTACCTTTATCAGAAAGTAACGCCGTAATGTACCTGATTATTTTTTAAAGACAGTAATTTTGTAATGTAATTAGTTACTTTAAAAAGTAACGTCCCCCAACACTGAAAACAGGATATTTACATTAATTACATCACATTATTTTTCCACTAACAAGTTTACATTGCGCTATATATTTTCAACACAGTTAATATGTCTGGGTGAACATCTGTGACCAGTGAATTTCAGACACTGTGAACAAACAGTATCTACATGTATGACTGTGCAGACACTACCAACCAGAGCACCCGGAGAAACCCACCAAGCACGGGGAGAACATGGTGCAAGGCGAAAATGCTAACCACTACACCACAGCGCCGCCCATAAAGTGTATGTGATCAGAGAAATTTAAAAACTCGTTGTTTATGTGAAAGTTGTTTATAGCGGAGCCATTACTTCTTACATGTCTGATGTTTGAAGGTGATCATGGATTATGAAATATCAGAACTCACTACCATTCATTTCATAATCTGTGTAACAAGTACAGTAGACTGCATCACTATGACTTACACAGTTACCTTTGATGACGTTTAGACAACAGCTAAAGCTAGAAACATCTATGAAGATACAAACACAAGAACTGAAACCCTGTTGTGAAACTTCACAGTTATCATGAACGGAGCTTTTTTTGGCTGTTCTAATGATGTTGTAGTGAAGATGTTGTAGAGGAGAAGCACAGAGAGCTGGAGACTCTTCAGAGACACATTCAGAGACTCACAGAGACTCACAGACTGAGGGAAGAAGTTCACCAGGAAACAGTGAGGAGTTTAATATATCAGAACCAGCAGCAGGTTTAGTTCACACTGCATGTAGGACTTTGGGCTTGATTTTGGGCAATAAACTCTTTTATTGTGACTTGAGGTCAGAGGTCGGATATTTCCTAACATGACATGTTCACCAGGGTATGATTTTGTGCCTCTATAAACAAAGACAATGTTACTCACATCAACAGTGGCGGTTTTAGGGTAGGGCGAAGTGGGCAGCCGCCCAGGGCACCATTTTTTTTATGTCACGTGGGGGGCGGCACACGAACTTGGAGTAAAAAATAATAATCTGTGCTGATAAGCGGTTTTCTATTATCTGTGATCCCTGCGCCCCTGAGTGAGCCGCACAGGAGCTGAGCGACCGGAGAGGACCGGGAGGGGGCCCCGAAGGGGGGTTGAGCGGAGAGGAGAGCGGATGACGGAGGGGGCGATGGGGGCGCAGAGTACAGTTCACCTCAAATGAAGCGGATAAGAAGGGGGCTAAATTATGTCTACCTGACTTTCTTACAAATAACGGACATTTCATTCAAAATATTATAAACACACACCAATAATTTGCACTTTTTTTCATTTATTTAATTGTGTGAAATGGCAAATAAAAATAGATAATAAAAGCGATGATGCTGTGGAGGTGAATTGGTTTATTCTTGACTTCTGGTCGTGAGTGACAGCGTTGGGGGAAATCTGTTGATTGTCAAATCGTCAATTATAAATTAAACACAGCGATGGAGAGAAAAAGGCCAAAGCTGTCAGGGGCCCAATTTATAAAAAAAAAGAAAAGAAGATGAGGAGAAACGGGCAAAAGATAAAGGTATTCACCAATGTTCTCTCTGTATGATTAAGGTATTCATGTCATCATGTTAATTAGTGGTATAACATTAACTCTGAGGTTTGTTAGACTTCTTGCTTATGATGCTTGCTATGCTTACCTTGCTAAAACAGACACACACAATAAAAGCCTAATTTACAAACCATCAAAGAAATTCTAATGGTTTCTATTAAATACCACAAAATGTAACGACAAAATTATGCTTTGCAGCAAGACAGTTGCAAGTACAGTTATTTATTTCCATTGTTTATTATGTTAATGTTGGCTATAGCTAATATATTTACAATATATTTACTGTAGATGCGGTTGGCTTATTTCACTAGTTTTGACTCGTAGCTAATGTCTTAAAGTTTCACTCACATGACAGAAGTCCGATCTCTTTGTCTTTTGTCGTTTATTTGTCAGCATCAAAGAATCAACACTTCATACAGTCGTCTTGAGTAAATCCACTGTTATTACAGACACCAGTTGCTGCATCTTGCAAATCTCTGAGTTTTACAACAACCTGTTTGCTGTATCTTGTAGATTACAATCTTGGCTTGGGTATCTAACAACACTCTTGTTGTTTCTCATGCTCCCAGCTTACGTTAGCTTACGGTTACAACAACCTCGTTGCTGTATTTTACATTTCTAGCTTACCGGGAGCTCTCATTAGCTGACGGTCTAAAGCTTGTGTTTCCGTAGCCTTCCAAATCTATACTGAGCTTTCTAGCATATCACAGTCACACAAATGCATGTAATAGTAGAATGACATCACAGACCAACCTACGATTATCAACTTATGATGCATAACTAAGAAATTTAAAGCTTATGGCTTATGTAACAAACTTAATGCTTAATGCTTTACTAATGAATAGAACAAGGTAGAATAAATGAAATAACAGCAAGTAAAATAAAATAAACACAACAACAAATTCATAAAAAGTGCGATATGGCACTTACATTCCAGCCCCTAATTGACAGGCATGGAGACTGACAATTACAATTTTGTGTTTTTTTTTTTTTTTTTTTGATAAAGCAATGAAATCAAACATTCTTAACCTTCTAAAACGTTTTAAATCTTTTAAGGGTGTAATATTCATCTCAGGTGTTTACATTTGCATATCAAATTTCATAACATATTACCACACATTTAACAGTCCATTTCACATGTGAGGCACAGCTTGTCGATGGGTCTTTCCAGAGTGTTGGTCTTGGTTTTAACTAACACACGTTTCACCAGTCCCCCTTTGTTGAGGAACACTTTCGTGATTCTTCTCATGACCCATGAATTTCTTGGAGATGACTCATCAGTTATTAAAACTATGTCTCCAATCGAAAGGTTTTTTTTGTTTTGAAACCACTTTTGCCGCCCCTGGAGCAAGGGCAAGTATTCACGTACCCATCGCTTCCAGAGCAGGTCTGATCGATGCTGGATCTGCTTCTCCCTGCGACGTGCATAGATGTCTTCCCTTTTGAAGAATCCAGAGGGCAGGTTTGGCTGTTTTTTCATCAGCAGTAGGTGGTTTGGTGTCAGAGGTTCCATTTTTGGCGAGCAGCTGTTTCTTTTCACAGATGCCTTTCGTTTTTGCTGTGTGCGAATTCCCTGTTTGAATTCTGCTGCTGCTTTACCCTTTTGCAACGTGAGAAGTTCTTCCTTAAAATTTTGTCTTTGAGTGAACTTAATGATTTCGTTTTCTGCTCTTGTTAGGTCTTGCGCTTTTAGAGACTTGTGATTTTCTGTCTTTGGGTCATCTACTTGTGTTTTAACCCTTTCTGTTTTTTGTTTCAGCATGTCTCTGGTGCGAAGGATCCAGGCAACGGATCCTTTTAACTTGTGCCAGTCAGAGTGATGATCAATCAGTTTACTCACTGTGTCTGTGTCTGTGCATTTTGTAATGCTCACAACATTCACTAAAGCTGAGAGCTTAACTTCATCAGCATTTTCATAAAATTTTACTTTTATTGATGTGTCATGAATATTTTTAGGCCATTTGCACTCTGCTTCTTTGAGAAGGGAGGGACCAAGGATCCAGTTGACATTTTTCATGAACTTTTCACAAGATACCCCCCTGGAGGCAGAGTCAGCTGGGTTTTGTGAGGTATTAGCGTACCTCCATTGCTGTGGCTTGGTTGACTCTCTTATAATGGCGATTCTGTTGGCCACGAAGGTTTTAAAACGAAGTGTTTCGTTATCAATGTATCTCAAAACAGTTGTACTGTCAGTCCAGAACATAGAGTCCAGCAATTTCAATTCTAGCTGTTCTTTCAACATTTTGTCATTTTTTACAGTGACCACTGCCGCAGTCAGTTCCATTCGTGGAATGGTGGTTTGTTTCAGGGGTGCTACACGGGAATTCCCCATCATGAATGCACAATGTGTGAGCCCATCAGCGTTTACTAACCTGAGGTATGAGACAGCTCCGTATCCCATTTCACTTGCATCCGAGAAGTGATGGAGTTGTGCTGTAGCTGTAACTCCGAAGTCGGCTGGTTTTATGCACCTTGCTATGCTGAACTCGGACAGTCGGTGCAGCTCTTGCAGCCAGGTTTTCCATGCCGTTCCAAATTGCTCGGGAATGTCATCATCCCAGGCAAGTTTTTCTTTACATAACTGTTGCATTGGGATTGTAGCTGGCAGTATGGCAGGTGGGAGAAAGCCTAACGGGTCGTATGTTGAGCCAGTGACTGACAGAATTCCTCTTCTTGTCACAGGTCGTTCCTTTAAACTAATCTTAAACGTGAACATGTCTGAGTTAATGCACCACAGCACCCCCAGAGCTCTCTCTATGGGCAGTGCATCTTTACTCAAGTCTAAGTCTCTCATGTCTTTGATCCTTTCACTCTCGGGAATGACAGTCAGTAGGGCACGGCTATTGCCTTTTACATTTAACAGGTGAGCGTGCGCACTGCTCGGGCGTGCACTGCTTAGACGCGCGCTGCTGTCTGCATTTCGGTTGTTGGGCATTTGAAAGGATGCTTTCTTAAGTGGGAGGTCGATGTGGGAGTGATTATTTGTGAACTGCAAGGAGTTATTACACATTTGTTCTACACTTTCAATGCAGATTCGGTTAACTGTAGCGGTCACTAGTTTGTCGGGTTCTCGGTGAAGCCCGGCCACAGTCCATCCGAGAGCACTCTGCATCGCGTATGGCCCTCTATGCCTGCTATTGACTATTCGCTTAGGTTCTGTGAGTTCGTGCTCTTTATATCCTATGAGAATTTCGACTCCCGCGCTAATCTGGGGCAGTTTTACTTCACTGAGGTATGGCCACTTATCGATGTCATGCTGTTGTGGAATGTTTGCCACTGTAACTGGCATAGTCTTTTGTGTGAAGACGTTGGGAAGTTCCATAAAGTTGTTTTCTTCCAGGCCACTGATCTCCAAATCATTGAGCATGTAGCTATCTACTAGTTCTGAGGAGTTCATAGTGCTCACCCGTATCTTAACTCTTTTGCCTCGTGCATTTAGTCGCCTTGCTAATGACTTTGTACAGAATGTGGAGGAACTGCCTGGGTCTATAAAGGCATACACTTCTGCAATTTTGTCACCTTTCTTGGACTTTATTTTGACAGGTACTATGGGGAGGATCCAATTGCCTCCAGCCCCGGTGAGCGCACTTAATTCGTGACTCGCTACAAATGGTGTATGTTGTGTGTGACTTTCGGTTTCGTTCTCGTCAGCGCGTGTAACTGGCTGCGCCGTGTCTTGCACTGCTCTGTGTAACATGCGCGGATGTGGCTTTGAACACAGCGAACATACAATTTTTCTAGTGCAGTCTTTCCACAAGTGACGCTTTGTTAAACATCCGAAACAGAAACCGTTTCTTTTTAAGAATTCTACTTTGTCTTCGTGGGTCTGATCGTTAAATTTGACGCACTCGTCTAAGATATGGTCCTTTTTACAATATGCGCATGGCTTAGTGAAAGCGCTAACAGCTGACGTACCGGCATTCTTCATTGTAATCGAGTCTTTGTGGATTTTACCAACCTGTCTGACGTCGGTTGCGAAGCTGACCCTGGCGTTCCCTTCTCTTCTTGACTTGGGTCCTTGCGGGGATTTGTTAAAGTGTCCTTTGTCGCTGGTTGAGGCGTTCAGGTTTCCGAAGATTGGGTTTGAAATTACTTTAGCTCGTTGGTCTATGAACTCAGCTAGCTGCTTAAATTTGGGTCTTGTCTGACTAAGCTCTTCAAGCTTGTATACCTGGTCCCTCCATCTCTTACGCAACTCGTAGGGCAGTTTTGAAGTAATGGTCTGCATGTTGGTAGCGTTATCTAGCTCCTCCATGTGGTCGATGCTTGACATGATGTTGTGACAGGATGCTAGAAACACGGAGAAAGCACTTAACGACTTTCCATCCTCTGACTTTATTACCGGCCAACTGGCTATCTTTTGCATCAGCGTGTTTGCAATTTTTCGTTTATTTCCAAATCTGTCCTGCAACAGTCTCATTGCCTCTGCATAACCACACTGATCTGGCATAAGCTGACAGCTCATAACGAGGTCTCTAGCCTCTCCCTCAGTAAACTGCTCAAGATAAAACAGCTTATCAGCATCACTATCTGTTTTGTCAACAATAACATGTTTGAATGCTTTCATGAAGGACGTAAACTCAAGAGGGTCACCATGAAACACAGGAACATTGCATTGAGGTAAAAAAGGATTGCCTTTGGCATTTCATGAGCATTGCTGTGATGTCAGCCTGCTGTTGCATCATGCTCTGTGATTCTAAAGTATACATGTCATGGCGGGTGTATTTATTGTCTTGGGTAGACCCTTCATTTAAAGTACTTTTCAATTTTGGTTCAAAACTTACTGGTACGCTTGGATGGGCTGTCTTGAAACGTGATGGCAGTCCGAGGTTTTCTATCGACGCGCTGCTCCCGTAAAGTTTGTTGTATTCCAGTTTGGGAGCGCGTGCGCCACTTGGTTCGTTGAAGGTGCTCTCTCTTACTGGCTTTCGGCGGCTGTCGTATTCAGGTTTGCGGCCCGTCCTAGGCGGGCTGCTCGAGCGCGTGCAGCTCGGGTCGATGACTCCGCTCTTTGATGCAGGCTGTCGTGTTTCACAACCCTGATAAACCTGTAATTCAGCGTCGACAATTGCGAGCGCAGTTTCTAATTCCAACTTTTCTTTATCAGCCTTTAGTTCTGCTTCTTTTGCCTTTAATTCTGCTTCTTTTGCCTTTAATTGTGCTTCCTTCTGTTCTAACGCCCGCCGTTCTGCTAAGGCTGCTACTTTAATCAACAAGGCTGCTCTGTTGGCTTCCGCTTTCTTTGTTCGGGCTGAGGATGATGTAGAAGTTACAGAGCTTTTAAATGCTGCCGTTGTCTGTGACACTCTGTCGCCCGGCGAGACATCTTTGCGTGTTCGCGACGTCACAGAGTGGCTCTTAGTGTCCTTGGTGTCCGCTATCCAGCGACCCACCGTACCTGTGCGGCCTTGAGCCTCAGGTGCGCCGCAAGCGACCTGATCGCGTCTGTGTTCGTCTTTATGAGTGTACACAAGCACATCAACGTTACTTCTCATGAAGGCCTCTCTCAGCTTCCCGTATTTGGGTTTGTACTCAGTTTCAATTATGTCTAACTTACATGCATAGTTCATGGGTGTCTTTAATGCAGTAGACGTTACATTCAGTCGAATTCGCTTGCCTTTTCTTGCATCCAGCGCCTCGTTGAGGTTCTTTCTGTTCATCTCGTGGGGCGCTGTTAGGCTCCCCAGCCAAGTGCCGGGAGCGTTGTCCTCGTTGTTCGGCATGGTGAAGTTCGACGGCTATTCTCTTTCACTTTCCCTTTCAGCGTTCACTTGTTTTCGTTCAAACAGCGGAAAAGCTTTAGACTTTTGTAGATGCGGTTGGCTTATTTCACTAGTTTTGACTCGTAGCTAATGTCTTAAAGTTTCACTCACATGACAGAAGTCCGATCTCTTTGTCTTTTGTCGTTTATTTGTCAGCATCAAAGAATCAACACTTCATACAGTCGTCTTGAGTAAATCCACTGTTATTACAGACACCAGTTGCTGCATCTTGCAAATCTCTGAGTTTTACAACAACCTGTTTGCTGTATCTTGTAGATTACAATCTTGGCTTGGGTATCTAACAACACTCTTGTTGTTTCTCATGCTCCCAGCTTACATTAGCTTACGGTTACAACAACCTCGTTGCTGTATTTTACATTTCTAGCTTACCGGGAGCTCTCATTTTCTGAAGCTTTATTTTCGAATCCTCGTCGATGAGCGCCGTCTCATTGATTCATCTCATTCTACTATTACATGCATTTGTGTGACTGTGATATGCTAGAAAGCTCAGTATAGATTTGGAAGGCTACGGAAACACAAGCTTTAGACCGTTAGCTAGTGAGAGCTCCCGGTAAGCTAGAAATGTAAAATACAGCAACGAGGTTGTTGTAACCGTAAGCTAACGTAAGCTGGGAATGTAAGAAACAACAAGAGTGTTGTTAGATACCCAAGCCAAGATTGTAATCTACAAGATACAGCAAACAGGTTGTTGTAAAACTCAGAGATTTGCAAGATGCAGCAACTGGTGTCTGTAATAACAGTGGATTTACTCAAGACGACTGTATGAAGAGTTGATTCTTTGATGCTGACAAATAAACGACAAAAGACAAAGAGATCGGACTTCTGTCATGTGAGTGAAACTTTAAGACATTAGCTACGCATCAAAACTAGTGAAGTAAGCCAACCGCATCTACAAAAGTCTAAAGCTTTTCCGCTGTTTGAACGAAAACAAGTGAACACTGAAATGGAAAGTGAAAGAGAATAGCCGTCGAACTTCACCATGCCGAACAATGAGGACAACGCTCCCAGCACTTGGCTGGGGAGCCTAACGGCGCTCCACGAGACGAACAGAAAGAACCTCAACGAGGCGCTGGATGCAAGAAAAGGCAAGCGAATTCGACTGAATGCAACGTCTAATGCATTAAAGACACCTATGAACTATGCACGTAAGTTAGACATTGTTGAAACTGAGTGCAGAAGAGAGAACTTCATGAGAAGTAACGTTGATGTGCTTGTGTACACTCGTAAAGACGAACACAGAGGCGATCAGGTCGCTTGCGGCGCACCTGAGGCTCAAGGCCGCACAGAATTCATATCTACGGTGGGTCGCTGGAAAGCGGACACCAAGGACACCAAGGACAACTCTGTGACGTCGCGACTACGCGAAGGTGTCTCGCCGGGCGTCAGCGTGTCACAGACAACGGCAGCATCCAAAAGGTCTGTAACTTCTACATCATCCTCAGCCCTAATAAAGAAAGCGGAAGCCAACAGAGCAGCCTTGTTGATTAAAGCAGCAGCCTTAGCAGAACGGCGGGCGTTAGAACAGAAGGAAGCACAATTAAAGGCAAAAGAAGCAGAATTAATGGCTGAGGCAGAGCAACTAAAAGCTGATAAAGAAATGTTGGAATTAGAAACTGCGCTCGCAATTGTCGACGCTGAATTACAGGTTTATCAGAGTTGTAAAAAACGACAGCCTGCATCAAAGAGCGGAGTCATCGACCCGAGCTGCACATGCTCGAGCAGCCCGCCTTGGACGGGCCACAAACCTGAATACGACAGCCGATCGTCCAAGAGCAAGAGCGCACTCATTGAATCGAGCAGCGCGCGCCCGAGCAGCGCGCACTTTCACCTCTCCAACTCAACATGCAACAGCCGAGCGCAGCCTGCGAACGAGAGCGCGGTCACTGAATTGAGCAACGCGCACCTGAGCAGCGCACACTCTACGGACTTGGACGCCGCAATCAGCGACGGAAAACCCTGTCACACATCCCTTCAAGGACCCAAACAAACGGGCCAAGGAAAACCCAGGGTCAGCGTCGCAACCGAGGACGGACAGGTTGGTAAAATTCACAAAGAATTGATTACAATGAAGAGTGCCGGTGCATTACCTGTCAGCGCCTTCACTAAACCGTGCGCACACTGCAAAGGGGAGCATATCTTAGACGATTGCTTCCAATTTAATGATAAGACACACAAAGACAAAGTAGAATTCTTAAAAAGAAACGGATTCTGTTTCGGATGTTTAAGAACGGGTCATTTGTGGAAAGACTGTACCAGAAAAATTGTATGTTCATTGTGTTCAAAGTCACATCCAAGCATGTTACACAGCGCAGTGCAAGACACGGCGCAGCCAGTTACACGCGCTGACGAGAACGAAACCGAAAGTGACACAAAAAATACACCACCGGCAGAGAGTCACGAATCAAATGCGCTCACTGGGGCTGGAGGTAATTGCATCCTCCCCATTGTGCCCGTTAAAATAAAGTCCAAGAAAAAGGACACAGTAGAAGCCATGTACTATCACGTGAATGTCCCCGAGAAGGACACAGATCTGCTGCGCTTCCTATGGTGGCCGAATGGAGATGTGAACCAAGACTTAGTTGAAAATAAAATGGTAATTCATCTGTTCGGTGTAAAATTGTTGCCTAGTGGTGCTAACTTCGCCCTCAGAAAGACAGCAGAAGAAAACCGCAGCAATGCATCTGCTGTGGCAGTTAACACAGTGCTTAAAAACTTTCATGTAGACGACTGCCTGAAATCTGTTTCGAGTCATGACCAAGCAGTCGCCCTATACAATGATCTCACAAGTCTCTGTACAAGTGGAGGGTCTAACCTCACTAAATGGGCAAGCAACAGCCGTGCCCTACTGACTGTCATTCCCGAGAGTGAAAGGATCAAAGACATGAGAGACTTAGACTTGAGTAACGATGCACTGCCCATAGAGAGAGCTCTGGGGGTGCTGTGGTGCATTAATTCAGACATGTTCAAGTTTAAGATTAGCTTAAAGGAACGACCTGTGACAAGAAGAGGAATTCTGTCAATCACTAGCTCAACATATGACCCGTTAGGCTTTCTCCCACCTGCCATACTGCCAGCTACAATCCTAATGCAACAGTCATGTAAAGAAAAACTTGCCTGGGATGATGACATTCCCGAGCAGTTTGCAACGGCGTGGAAAACCTGGCTGCAAGAGCTGCACAGACTGTCCAAGTTCAGCATAGCAAGGTCCATAAAACCAGCCGACTTCGGAGTTACAGCTACAGCACAACTCCATCACTTCTCGGATGCAAGTGAAATGGGATACGGAGCTGTCTCATACCTCAGGTTAGTAAACGCTGATGGGCTCACACATTGTGCATTCATGATGGGGAATTCCCGTGTAGCACCCCTGAAACAGACCACCATTCCACGAATGGAACTGACTGCGGCAGTGGTCGCTGTAAAAAATGACAAAATGTTGAAAGAACAGCAAGAATTGAAATTGCTGGACTCTATGTTCTGGACTGACAGTACAACTGTTTTGAGATACATTGATAACGAAACACTTCGTTTTAAAACCTTCGTGGCCAACAAAATCGCCATTATAAGAGAGTCAACCAAGTCACAGCAATGGAGGTACGTTAATACCTCACAAAATCCAGCTGATTCTGCCTCCAGGGGGGCATCCTGTGAAAAGTTCATGAAAAATGTCAACTGGATCCAAGGTCCCAACCTCCTCAAAGAAGCAGAGTGCAAATGGCCTGAAAATATTCATGACACATCAATAAAAGAAAATTTTGATGAAAATGCTGATGAAATTAAGCTCTCACCTTTAGTGAATATTGTGAGCATTACAAAATGCACAGACACAGACGCAGTGAGTAAACTGATTAATCATCACTCTGACTGGCACAAGTTAAAAAGATCCGCTGCCTGGATCCTTCGCACCAGAGACATGCTGAAACAAAAAACAAAAAGGGTTAAAACACAAGTAGATGACCCAAAGACAGAAAATCACAAGTCTCTAAAAGCGCAAGAAAACGACATCATTAAGTTCACTCAAAGACAGAATTTTAAGGAAGAACTTCTCACGTTGCAAAAGGGTAAAGCAGCAGCAGAATTCAAACAGGGAATTCGCACACAGCCAAAACGAAAGGCATCTGTGAAAAGAAACAGCTGCTCGCCTAAAATGGAACCCCGGACACCAAACCACCTGCTGCTGATGAAAAAACAGCCAAACCTGCCACCTGGATTTGTCATCTATGCACGTCGCAGGGAGAAGCAGATCCAGCATCGATCAGACCTGCTCTGGAAGCGATGGGTACGTGAACACTTGCCCGTGCTCCAGGGGCGGCAAAAGTGGTTTCAAAACAAAAAAAACCTTTCGATTGGAGACATAGTTTTAATAACTGATGAGTCATCTCCAAGAAATTCATGGGTCATGAGATGAATCACGAAAGTGTTCCCCAACAAAGGGGGACTGGTGAAACGTGTGTTAGTTAAAACTAAGACCAACACTCTGGAAAGACCCATCGACAAACTGTGCCTCACATGTGAAATGGACTGTTAAATGTGTGGTAATGTGTTATGGGTCTTTCCAGAGTGTTGGTCTTAGTTTTAACTAACACACGTCTCACCAGTCCCCCTTTGTTGGGGAACACTTTCGTGATTCATCTCATCAAGTCTAAAGCTTTTCCGCTGTTTGAACGAAAACAAGTGAACACTGAAATGGAAAGTGAAAGAGAATAGCCGTCGAACTTCACCATGCCGAACAATGAGGACAACGCTCCCAGCACTTGGCTGGGGAGCCTAACGGCGCTCCACGAGACGAACAGAAAGAACCTCAACGAGGCGCTGGATGCAAGAAAAGGCAAGCGAATTCGACTGAATGCAACGTCTAATGCATTAAAGACACCTATGAACTATGCACGTAAGTTAGACATCGTTGAAACTGAGTGCAGAAGAGAGAACTTCATGAGAAGTAACGTTGATGTGCTTGTGTACACTCGTAAAGACGAACACAGACACGATCAGGTCGCTTGCGGCGCACCTGAGGCTCAAGGCCGCACAGAATTCATATCTACGGTGGGTCGCTGGAAAGCGGACACCAAGGACACTAAGAGCCACTCTGTGACGTCGCGACTACGCGAAGGTGTCTCGCCGGGCGTCAGCGTGTCACAGACAACGGCAGCATCCAAAAGGTCTGTAACTTCTACATCATCCTCAGCCCTAATAAAGAAAGCGGAAGCCAACAGAGCAGCCTTGTTGATTAAAGCAGCAGCCTTAGCAGAACGGCGGGCGTTAGAACAGAAGGAAGCACAATTAAAGGCAAAAGAAGCAGAATTAAAGGCTGAGGCAGAGCAACTAAAAGCTGATAAAGAAAAGTTGGAATTAGAAACTGCGCTCGCAATTGTCGACGCTGAATTACAGGTTTATCAGAGTTGTAAAAAACGACAGCCTGCATCAAAGAGCGGAGTCATCGACCCGAGCTGCACACGCTCGAGCAGCCCGCCTTGGACGGGCCACAAATCTGAATACGACAGCCGCCGAAAGCCGGTAAGAGAGAGCACCTTCAACGAACCAAGTGGCGCACGCGCTCCCAAACTGGAATACAACGAACTTTACGAGAGCAGCGCGTCGATAGAAGATCTTGGACTGCCATCACGTCATAGGACAGCCCATCCAAATGTACCAGTAAGTTTTGAACCAAAATTGAAAAGTACTTTAAATGAAGGGTCTACCCAAGACAATAAATACACCCGCCATGACATGTATACTTTAGAATCACAGAGCATGATGCAACAGCAGGCTGACATCACAGCAATGCTCATGAAATGCCAAAGGCAATCCTTTTCACCTCAGCGCAATGTTCCTGTGTTTCATGGTGACCCTCTTGAGTTTACGTCCTTCATGAAAGCATTTAAACATGTTATTGTTGACAAAACCGATAGTGATGCTGATAAGCTGTTTTATCTTGAGCAGTTCACTAAGGGAGAGGCTAGAGACCTCGTTATGAGCTGTCAGCTTATGCCAGATCAGTGTGGTTATGCAGAGGCAATGAGTCTGTTGCAGGATAGATTTGGAAATAAACGTCAAGATCGCAAATACGACAGCCGATCGTCCAAGAGCAAGAGCGCACTCATTGAATCGAGCAGCGCGCGCCCGAGCAGCGCGTGCCCGAGCAGCGCGCACTTTCACCTCTCCAGATAACCGTTAGCTTACGGTTACAACAACCTCGTTGCTGTATTTTACATTTCTAGCTTACCGGGAGCTCTCATTAGCTGACGGTCTAAAGCTTGTGTTTCCGTAGCCTTCCAAATCTATACTGAGCTTTCTAGCATATCACAGTCACACAAATGCATGTAATAGTAGAATGACATCACAGACCAACCTACGATTATCAACTTATGATGCATAACTAAGAAATTTAAAGCTTATGGCTTATGTAACAAACTTAATGCTTAATGCTTTACTAATGAATAGAACAAGGTAGAATAAATGAAATAACAGCAAGTAAAATAAAATAAACACAACAACAAATTCATAAAAAGTGCGATATGGCACTTACATTTACAGTATACTGTAAATAGCCAGTTTAATTTACATATGTGTAGATAGTTTAAAAGACATTTTCCATTTGCTATAACTCTGTTACGTGACAAAGCATGTAATTCGAGGCAGTAAATTAACCAAGGAGCTAATTGTTCCTCCCTTAGATTAGATTATATTAGATTAATAAAGTGTCTAATGACTGCCATCAAAAACCATGAGCCTCTTTGAGCTGATCACTTTATTGCACGATAAGGATCTATCTGAGATCTACCCCAACTTTTGGACTGCTCTCAGGATTGCACTTATATTGCCAGTGACTGTAGCTCAAGCAGAGAGGAGCTTTTCCAAACTCAGGTTAATAAAGACATACCTGAGGTCCACCATGTCTCAGGAACGGCTCACTGGACTTGCTGTCATAAGCATAAATCATGCAATAGGGGAGCATATCTCATATGATGCCATTATTGATGATTTTGCATCTAGAAAGGCCAGAAAAGTCAGATTTTAGTTTCAGTTTGTGGTTTCTGTTCTGCAGTGAAGTAAATAAGTTATTTTTCTTTAGTGTGATTAGTTCTATATTAATACTATATTTATATAATATTTGTTTGTGCACAGTATTTTTATTTAAGTTATGAGTAGTTTAATAAAACGTGTGGTGTGTACAAAATGTACAGTTTTTTATTTAATTTTTTTTTGGGGGGAAGGGGGGGGGGCGCCGAGAGGGAGTCTCGCCCAGGGAGCAATTCAGTGTAGAACCGCCACTGACTACATGTCTTTACATGTTCAGTGTTTACATGTTCAGCTTAAAATGTTTTAATGCGTTAAGGTTTCAATGGCATACTTTTAAGTGCACTAGTCCAGAGTGCTGATTTGAATGTTGCAACTTCACTGCTTCAGGGGCTATTAAGTTTTAAAGTTTATTCTACAGTTTGTTTAATGTATTTTCTGCTGTATTTTATGTCTAAATGAATGGTGTATTTTATTTATTTATTTATTATTATTATTATTATTATTTTACACTATTTTTCTTAAAAGAATTATTTCAGGCCCTGGTTCTGTGCAGTTGTTCCTATGGATGCAAAATTTAGCTGAATGCACTTTTATTAAAAAGACAACCTGTATCTAGACTGTCAATGTCAAAAATATTTGGTAATGTTGGTGAATAAACTGTTTAATTATATTTTAGTTGTGTGATTTATGAATATAATTATATATATATATATATATATATATATATATATATATATATATATATTATAAAGTGGCATTTTAATTAAAATCCAACTTTTCCAAATCCAATTTTAATGGTTAGTGACTGGTGCAAGGGCGTCAACGTTCTATTGTCATTCATACTGCCGTAGTTTTAGAGCGCTACATTTTTTTTTACAAAGAATACAAAGTGTATAATTTTTATTTATTAAAGATTATACACTTTGTATTCTTTGTAAAAAAAATTGCCTAATACAATATTGTTTCCAATGCTGAAGGAAGCATGATTTTTGTTTTAGTCTATTCTTTGAATACAACGTGACAGCGCGCTCAGAGGTGAAGCGCATCCACAGAACCCCCACTGTAATGCTTCTTCTCACCGATCATTCATGATAGGTGTAAAGTTATCAAACCGGTTTCGCTAATGGTGGAAGTCGTAGAATTGGGGGTTTTAAAACAATTTAACAAGACGTCTCTGCCTAAAATGTTTTTCGCCTGCAAAACACCTCTCTCTCTCTCGCTCTCACTCTCTCTCTCTCTCTCTCTATACAGTGGGAGCCACGCCAAATAGCCGCGACAGTGTGGCTGAAGTGTGAATGGCGTGTGAATGGCCTTTGCACGCCGTAATCCCCCCTCCCTTTTCTGGCCGAAAGGCGTGTCAAGATTTCACAGTAAACACGCCCATTCAAGCCCAATTTATTCATTTACCTGGTGCCACCACTAGATGGCGCTTCGTTCTCAAGAACACGTTAAAACAAGCCAGCTGCGCTGAGTTGCAATCACGTGATTTTAACAACCCGCCTCCACCCCCGCCGAACTGACGCTACCAAACTACAGAGATGAGGATGGCGGCTTAACGGACTATTCGTGGTAAGTGATGTTTTATTTTATAAAATGTGTTTGGGGTAGTTTACAGTTCATTTCCCAGTTTAGTTTTTTTATTGGCCGTTTTAAATATCACTGGCAGCACCAGCAGCGGTCAGATGTGACTTTAGAGAACTTAATGATCTGTTTACCAAGTCTGGAGTTAATATTACAGCTTACTGTCAGTGTCACACACTCACAATGTCACTCCACTTTACCTCAAAAACATGCTCAAGCTTCAACAATACTATTAATGTCCCTATTACAAGAGCTGCACTACCCGATGAAGAGTGTTTGTGTTCTCTGTAAATACTGAGAGAATCTCACCGCGTGTTGTCTGGATCAATTCAGCGCTTATTTATTCTCTGGTTAAGAGTTAATCTGCAGGTTATTTCTGTGACTGTAATATAATGAGATGCAGTTGATGAGGGACACAGACTGAGGGGAGCTGTAACCCGGTTTATATTTTATACACTTTGTCCGGGACTTTCCGCAGTAGCGCGAGCGCTTAGTTAACGAGCTGAATAACAACACTGAAATGTTTATCAGTTAGGAGGAGGAGGGGGAGGTGGGTGTGTGTGTGTGTGTGTGTGTGTGTGTGTGTGAGGGGCTTCAGTAAGTTATAGTTTGGCTTCAGGGATGAACTAATGCTCATATACGAATTTTATATCGCTTAACTTATTTGTATGAGAAGCGCATTAAGTAAATTCCCGGTTAATTTAATGCAGACGATAATACAGACAGTCACTGGTTAACACTAACACTGTTCACTGGTTAACACTAACACTGTTCACTGGTTAACACTAACACTGTTCACTGGTTAACACTAACACTGTTCACTGGTTAACACTAACACTGTTCACTGGTTAACACTAACACTAACACTGTTCACTGGTTAACATTAGCACAGGCAGATTATTTACATTACAGAATCCCCAAAACAGTATTTTACACACTCTGTGGTAAATAGGTTTATTAATATATTTTATTTTTATTAGAACTATATGTTCTGTGAAGTTTATTTATCTTTGTCTTGACTAAATTCTCCTGTTGTCTTTAAGCAGAGCTCCGCTGTGGAGGATTGGGGGGTCAGACGGCTGACGGCTGGACTTTTGGAGCTACAGGACTGGAGGAGCCTGAACAAGCTGTTGACGGGGCTGTAGGAGGGATGACGTCACAGTCCGACAGCTTTAGAATGATGTTTGATCAGGTCTACTGTATATTCTGAACATAGTACTGCAAAATGTCTGATACAGTACTTTGGGGGAAACAAAGACTTAAACTGTTAAGTAATAACATTATTAATAACAAATATGTAATAGTTTTGATATTTGAAAAATTAATATTTTAATGTAAAAGGACTATAGATAGAGACTTATAAGCAGCTGGCGTATCCGGGTTGTTTAATGAACTTTAAGCAAAAAGACAACATGTATTCATCTGTTTTATATAAATTACTGTTTTAACTTTGACTTGTTTTGGAAGAATAAATTGAATTGTTAAAGTGATGTTTTGCGTGTTTTAATTTTGGGGGATTGTTTGGGTATTTAAAAATTGTTTAGTTGAACCAACAACTTCAATGGGCAAAAAATGGGACACAACTTTGTTTTAAATAGTCAAAGAGTTGGGCTGAAAATAATAATAATAATTATTGATCATAGAAACAAATGAAACCAGTTAAACACTTGATTATATGTATTTGTGTTTGTGATTGTGACCCATAATAATTTTTTCTCAGTATAAATAAATGTTTTGGGTTTTAAGAACTCCAAAAGAGCAACGACAAACTTGGTATTCTCCATTGAGGTTTCTCACCTTCCACTCCTGAGTATGACATGGTGTTAATTGCTCTCTGTGTGTGTGTGTGTGTGTGTGTGTGTGTGTGTGTGTGTGTGTGTGTGTGTGTGTGTGTTTTTGGCGGGGGGATGGGTGTGTGTGTGTTTTCGGCTGTTCAGCAATTCTAAACACAAGCACAGTTTTTGTCCTTAACTAAAATACTTCAATACGTTAATAATGAATTTATTTTGCTGAATAAGGTAATAAGCGATGTTTAAACCAAACCAGTAAGTTAAGTAAGTGTTCCATACATTAAAGTACTGTGTATAACCAAGTGCCCTAGCAAACACAGTTACAGTACAGTTTACAGTACAAACAGAGTGTGTGCGCTGGAGGGATTGGAAGGTGAGTGAGAATACTCATTTACAAGACAAAAGACGGTCAGAGGCAGCGCCGTTCTAGACCAGACAACACGGGGTGGGGGGAGGGGGGCATCATGTTCGAGCACTGTTTTTACCTGGCCTTACTGTATAGTAACAGTATTGTATTTGCTGAATTGTGTTGAGGCACGCAAACCCCCTGACCACAATAAGGTGGCAATCCCTCAGGGGGAAACTAAAAAATAAATAAATATATATATATATATATATATATATATATATATATATATATATATATATATATATATAATATCCTTAATCCAGATTTTATCAATGACATAACATTTATCTAAGCTGGATGGTCTAATTCTCAAAAACGTTTAACCTAAAGTAAGACTTAACACACTATAACTAACATATTTACAAAACTGAAAGGTTGTCTTATGAATAATAAAAAATACAAACTAAATTAAAACAGATGGGCTGTTGAACAGATCATAATATGTTTTATGTTTTCTGATTATAAATGATATATGGGTTGATTTTAGAAAGGCTAAATGAAATAGCTAGTTTTGGTCATGTCAGTCCAGTAACTATACTATGTAAAAGTAATTATAATATGAATTAATTAAGGGCAGGACCTAACCTAATGTTAATAATTTACACCATGATAACATTAGTATTCATGTTTTTGTATATATTTTTAAATGTTCAAATGAACGTTTCAGATTATATAATCGTGTCATCTGTGATTGAGACCCATGAGTTAAATTGAAATATTTTTTATAGGTAGTAAGCCAGGTTTTAGTAACCTTGGACAAATCAGCATGAAAGCCCTCTCTCGCGCACGCGCTCTCACGCTGTCTCTCGCACTCACACACACACAGACACACAGTACACACACAAATAATACATGAAATCGCGTAAAACCAAATGAAACTAGGGTAAAAAATATGAGCAGTAAAATACAGTAGTATCCTGTAGGTGATTCCTGTCCTGTGATAACAGGCACTAACGCTCTAGAACTGTTTACTTCTGTTAGTTTTGTTTTCAAGTGTGAATGTTTATGGGGATTAAATCTGTCTCTGCTGCTGCATCTATACACCGTTGTGATAAGTGATTTGTGCCCCATCAGATCTTTAATGTGGGACATTATGCTGGTTAAATGACTAAAGACACACTGATCCGTATGGACAGAGATTTGTTCCAGATATTATACGCCATTAATCAATTTGTTATGCCAATTTGACTTTCAGCGAAAACATCAAAAATATAACGAAAACAAACCAAAGCAGAAGTTACATTTTAAGCTTTACTTTCAAATTCAAATTTGATTTGTCACATACACAGTGCGATATGCAGTAAAATGCTTTGGGTGCTTTAGGTGAGGCTCGAACTCGGCATTGCTTCACCTGGACCGCTTTATAAGTGTCACGCGCTAACCGATTGCGCCACTGGAGCCACACGGAAGTTGGTCTTGTCAGAGTATCCTCTCTCTCGTGCGCGCACACACACACACACACACACACACACACACACACACACACAAACACACACACAATAAATTGCGTAAAACTCAACGAAATATAAGCAGTAAAAAAAATCAAGTAAAAATACATTAGTATAACAGGCGCTAACCTTCTGGAACTTTTTTTTTACTATTGTTTCCAAGTGTTTATGGGGATTTAATGTGTCTCTGCTACCGCATCCATTCACAGTTGTGATAAGTGATTAATGCCCCATCAGATCTTTTGACGGGGGAGCATTATGCATGATTCCATATGGGCAGATATTTATTCCAGGTTGCATGCCTTTCTTATGCCACTTGTAGACTATCAGTGAAAAAATCAGCGAAAACATCATCAAAAATATAACGAAAACAAACCCAAGCAGACGTTACATTTTGAGCTTTACTTTGCAGCAAAATATTATCTATCAGTATATTAAATGGAACGGGGTAAAATACACAGTAATGTAAAATACTGTACATAGCCTGCGTTTTTATTCCGTACCTACAATGATCGGTATAGACAAATCACAGCCGCTACCATGTCTTTAAGGATCATTTCAGGATGTCTTAAAAAATATTTCACTAACTAATTTTATTAATTCATTATTAAATAATAAATAGCATAATCATCATGGGTTGTGTATTGAGTGATTTAACAAATCTGTTTTATTAATCGGTTTGTTGTTGTTGTTTTTTCATCTATTTATGAAACTATGTTGACAATGCAAGAACTGTCTGTATATTAAAGATATGGTATTGGGCTTCCTGGACACTGCAGTTAACTGTGCCAGTCAATGCTCCATCTGGCGGAATTATACGGCATTGCAACCATCTTTTTAGAAAGCGCATGGGGGCGTTTATGGGGCGGGGCATCGTTAACTGCGTCATCGCGGGGGATCACATTCCATGCACGAAGCCTGCATTAACCCTTCATGGATCTGCCACGGAGCAGTCATGCTCCAGGCGGCTGTTTGACGTGGCTCCCACTGTATATATATATATATATATATATATATATATATGTATATATATATATATATATAAATATATATATTTATATATACTGTATATATATATATATATATATATATATATATATATATATATACAGACAGTGGTGTGAAAAACTATTTGCCCCCTTCCTGATTTCTTATTCTTTTGCATGTTTGTTACACTCATCAAAAACCGTTAACTATAAGTCAAAGATAACATAATTGAAAACAAAATGCAGTTTTTAAATGATGGTTTACGTTATTAAGGGAGAAAAAAAACTCCAAATCTACATGGCCCTGTGTGAAAAAGTGATTGCCCCCCTTGTTAAAAAATAACTTAACTGTGGATTATCACACCTGAGTTCAATTTCTGTAGTCACCCCCAGGCCTGATTACTGCCACACCTGTTTCAATCAAGAAATCACTTAAATAGGAGCTACCTGACACAGAGAAGTAGACCAAAAGCACCTCAAAAGCTAGACATCATGCCAAGAAATCCAAAGAAATTCAGGAACAAATCAGAACAAAAGTAATTGAGATCTATCAGTCTGGTAAAGGTTATAAAGCCATTTCTAAAGCTTTGGGACTCCAGCGAACCACAGTGAGAGCCATTATCCACAAATGGCAAAAACATGGAACAGTGGTGAACCTTCCCAGGAGTGGCACCCGACCAAAATTACCCCAAGAGCGCAGAGACAACTCATCCGAGAGGCCACAAAAGACCCCAGGACAACATCTAAAGAACTGCAGGCCTCACTTGCCTCAATTAAGGTCAGTGTTCACGACTCCACCATAAGAAAGAGACTGGGCAAAAACGGCCTGCATGGCAGATTTCCAAGGAGCAAACCACTTTTGAGCAAAAAGAACATTAAGGCTCATCTCAATTTTGCTAAAAAACATCTCAGTGATTGCCAAGACTTTTGGGAAAATACCTTGTAGACCGACGAGACAAAAGTTGAACTTTTTGGAAGGTTACATCTGGCGTAAAAGTAACACAGCATTTCAGAAAAAGAACATCATACCAACAGTAAAATATGGTGGTGGTAGTATGATGGTCTGGGGTTGTTTTGCTGCTTCAGGACCTGGAAGGCTTGCTGTGATAGATGGAACCATGAATTCTACTGTCTACCAAAAAATCCTGAAGCAGAATGTCCGGCCATCTGTTCGTCAACTCAAGCTGAAGCGATATATATATTATATATATATATATATATATAAAATCATTTTTATTTATTTTTGTCACGAGTCACGGTCTGTCGGCCGTTTGTTTTCCCACACTGTCACTTTCCCCATGTGCTCATGTTTACTCCTGTCTGACTGCATCCTTTCCCACGCCCCTGTTTCCGCCCCGTCTGCACACCTGTCTCTAATCCCTGTCTGATTACTCCAGCATTTAAGCACGCGCTGTGCGCTGCTTAAATCGCTGGATTATCTTGTGTATTTTTGCCACGATTCTCTCGCGTTTATTTTTCCCCTGCTTTCACGTTGCCAAGCCCGCTTTTGTCTCTCGTTTTTTGCCTTCGGTTTCTCGTCTCGATTTTGTTTGCCTCGTCCTTTGATCTCCCGGTTTTGACCTCGCGCTTCCCCTTCTGACTATGGCTCTCGTCTTACGATTTGGCTTCGACGCAACGCTGACTGATCTCCCGGTATTGACCCCCGCTTCCGCATTCCGACCGTATTCTCGTTTTACGTTGCTGTCATTCATCTGCGCCTGGATTCACCTCGTCCGCTTCGCCCCGTGACAGAATAATCCAGCCAGCGAAATGAATCCAGCAGATATTGACTGCATGAAATCGACGCTGGAGAGTCAAGGTGCACTTCTCGGAGCTCACCAGCAGGAGCTGCTCAACACCAAGCAAACCCTGGCTGATGTTATTTCCCAACTCCAACGGCTCCATCTCTCTCCGGCACAAAGTGGGGGCCCCTGCACGCAACGGGAACCACGACTGCCTGCCCCCCCCACCTATGAAGGACATCCAAGCACCTGTCGCTCCTTCCTCTCTCAGTGCACGCTGATATTTGAGCTCCAGCCATCCACATTTCCCACTGAACGCTCCAAGGTCGCATACGTGATAACTCTCCTCTCAGGACGGGCTCGGGAATGGAGCACTGCACTCTGGGATGCTCATGACTTCTGCTGCACCAGCTACGAGCACTTCGCTAAAGAGATGAGGAGGGTGTTTGATCGCTCATGTCATGGCAGGGAGGCAGGCCACAAGCTGTTAAAACTTCACCAAGGTTCACGTTCAGCCTATGACTACGCCATAGAGTTCCAGACCCTAGCTCTCTCCAGCGGGTGGAATGGTCGGGCCCTAAGTGATACCTTCTTCGAAGGTCTGACTGCGACGCTCCAGGATACGCTGATTTCCCAGGAACTTCCCTCGTCGTTCCAAGATCTCATGGATCTGGCCGGCCGAGTAGATTCACGTCTCCGCCTGGGAAAGTCAACCATATTCTCACCACCCAGAGACCGCCCACAATCTCGCTCCCCTCAAACTAATCCTCAGGAGAGACCCATGCGACTGGACAGGACCCGCGTTTCCCCTGAAGAACGACGACGACGTAGAGTGGATGGTGCGTGCTTCTACTGTGGGAAATCATGTCATCAGCTCAAGAACTGCCCTGTTAAAAGGGGGCGTCTTCTAGTCCAGCTGGGAGGATTGGAGGGTGTGTCACCAGGAAGAGTCCCAGATCAACGCCGCCTGTTTCCAGTTTTTCTCATCCACGAGCAACAGACCCACCTGGTGCAGGCACTGATTGATTCAGGTTCAGACCGCAACCTGATCAATGCGACTTCTGCCAAGACCCTAGGAATCCCCGCGCTACCCTTGGAGACCCACCTCAAAGTTCAGGCACTCGACGGCAGCCCACTCCCATCTATCACACACAGAACTCCCCTTATCGGCCTAAGGGTCTCGGGCAACCATTTAGAACAAACTTCTTTGTTTATCATGGAGGGATCACATGCTACTGTTGTCCTGGGCCTGCCCTGGCTAACCCGTCACAATCCTCAACTCGATTGGGTCAGGAACACAATCATAGCCTGGAACCCGTCATGCGCCACTACCTGCCTGCGAGCTGCAGCCACGTCCTGCCTCAGCCCTGCATCTGTGGAGGAACCACCGGACCTCACCGCCGTCCCGCCAGAGTACCATGATCTCAAGGAGGTCTTCAGCAAATCTCGTGCTGTCTCTCTGCCCCCCCACCGACCATATGACTGCGCTATCGACCTGCTCCCAGGTACCACGCCCCCCAAGGGACGCCTATATTCTCTGTCACCCAGGGAGCGTGAAGCTATGAATCATTATATCTCGGAGTCCCTTGCGGCGGGGATCATTCGCCCCTCCTCCTCCCCGGCGGGAGCCGGCTTCTTCTTTGTGGGTAAAAAAGATGGGTCCCTTCGTCCATGTATCGATTATAGGGGCCTAAACCAGATCACAGTGAAGAACCGCTATCCCCTTCCGTTAATGGCGACCGCCTTTGAACTGCTCCAGGAAGCAAAGATTTTTTCCAAACTGGACCTACGCAACGCATATCACCTCGTCCGAGTCCGAGAGGGTGACGAATGGAAAACTGCTTTCAATACCCCAACAGGACACTATGAATACCTGGTGGTCCTGTTTGGCCTGACCAACGCCCCGGCCGTCTTTCAGGCCCTCATTAATGATGTCTTCAGGGACTTTCTGAATTTATTTGTGTTTGTTTATCTGGATGATATTTTAATCTTCTCCCGAGATCTAGAAGAGCACCAACATCATGTTCGACAGGTGCTACAAAGACTGTTAGAGAACAATCTTTTCGTCAAAGCAGAGAAGTGCGAATTTCACACCACAACCACCACTTTCCTGGGGTTCGTCATTGGTCCCTCAGGCATTGAAATGGAGCCTGCCAAACTCCATGCAGTCACGAACTGGCCTACGCCCACCACAAGACCGGAACTTCAGAGATTCTTGGGTTTTGCCAACTTTTACCGTCGCTTCATTCGAGGCTACAGCTCCATTTCTGCCCCCTTAACAGCCCTGACTTCCCCCAAGACACGTTTCCGTTGGGACATGAACTCTGAAAAAGCCTTCTCGGAACTCAAGAAACGGTTCACGTCTGCCCCAATCCTGACTATTCCAGATCCGTCACGCCAGTTTGTTGTGGAAGTCGATGCCTCCAGCACGGGGGTAGGAGGTGTCCTTTCCCAGAGAGCTGCACACGACAACAAGCTACACCCCTGCTCTTTCTTCTCTCACCGCTTAACTCCTGCTGAGGTCAATTATGGCATCGGCGATCGAGAACTGCTGGCCATCAAGCTGGCCCTAGAAGAATGGAGACACTGGTTAGAGGGGACGGAGACCCCATTTTTGGTCTGGACTGACCACAAGAACCTCGAATACCTGCAGAATGCCAAGAGGCTAAACTCTCGCCAGGCTCGGTGGTCACTGTTCTTCGCCAGATTCAACTTCGTCCTCTCCTATCGTCCTGGGTCCAAGAATTCCAAGCCAGATGCACTTTCCAGACAGTTTTCACCTACTCACGACTCCACTGCCATCGAAACCATCATTCCCCCGTCATGCTTGCTCGCAGCAGCTGAGCTTGATATCGAGACCAAGGTCCAGCAAGCCCTGTCTCATGAACCCGGACCAAGCAACGTGCCTCCTAATTGCCTGTTTGTTCCACTTCCTCTACGTTCTCAAGTTCTGGAATGGGCACACAGCTCCAAGCTCTCCTGTCATCCTGGCTCAGCTCGAACCCTTTCTCAAGTCCAACAACGTTTCTGGTGGCCCACGGTCAAGGAAGACACCTCCAGCTTCGTGGCAGCATGTGACACCTGTACTAGATGCAAACATACCAACACCGTGCCGGCAGGCCTCCTCAGACCATTACCTATCCCATCTCGTCCATGGTCCAACATTGCACTGGACTTTGTCACAGGGTTACCTTCCTCCAACGGCCACTCATGCATCATGACCGTCGTGGATCGGTTCTCTAAGGCTGCCCATTTCATTCCGCTACCCAAGCTCCCATCCACCAAGGAAACCGCTGATCTCATGATAACGCACGTTTTCAGGCTGCATGGTCTTCCCAATGACATTGTCTCTGACCGTGGGCCCCAATTCACATCACAATTTTGGAAGGCATTCTGCAGACTCATTGGAGCCACCCCCAGTCTGTCCTCAGGCTTTCACCCCCAGTCCAACGGGCAGACCGAAAGAAAGAACCAGTCCCTCGAGGTAGCCTTAAGGTGCATGGCCTCCCGAGATGTCGCCTCCTGGAGCAAGTTTCTGCCATGGGTGGAATACGCCCACAACTCCCAAGTATCATCATCTACTGGTTTGTCTCCATTCCAGTGCTTGGGCTATCAGCCACCCTTATTCCCATCTCAGGAGGAGGAGGTCAGTGTCCCATCCGTCCAAGCTTTTGTCAGGCGATGCAGAAAGACCTGGCTGCAAGCGAGGAGAACGCTGTTACGGGTCGGCAGAAGATATAAGACACAGGCCGACCGCAGACGCTCCCAGGCTCCCAAGTACAGGGTGGGGCAGAGAGTCATGCTCGCCACCAGAGATATCCCCCTAAAGACCACCTGCCGCAAACTTTCCCCCCGTTACCTCGGCCCCTTCACCATCACTAAGATAGTCAACCCCTGCGCTGTTAAACTCTTGCTCCCCTCAACCATGCGGCGAATCAATCCTACGTTCCACATGTCCCAGCTACGTCGCCTCATCTCATGCCCATTAAGTCCCCCCACCCACCCTCTGCCTCCTCCCCGTATCATTGACGGCGGTGAAGCCTACACCGTCCGCCGCCTCCTGAAAGCTAGGGTAGAGGTAGAGGCATTCAGTACCTGGTGGACTGGGAGGGCTATGGACCTGAGGAGAGAAGCTGGATCCCCGCCAAGTTCATCCTAGACCCCAAGCTAATCTCTGACTTTCAGAAACGCTTCCCTGAGGCTCCCCGTCCTAACGCCCAGAGGCGTTCGTAAGGGGGGGGTACTGTCACGAGTCACGGTCTGTCGGCCGTTTGTTTTCCCACGCTGTCACTTTCCCCATGTGCTCATGTTTACTCCTGTCTGACTGCATCCTTTCCCACGCCCCTGTTTCCGCCCCGTCTGCACACCTGTCTCTAATCCCTGTCTGATTACTCCAGCATTTAAGCACGCGCTGTGCGCTGCTTAAATCGCTGGATTATCTTGTGTATTTTTGCCACGATTCTCTCGCATTTATTTTTCCCCTGCTTTCACGTTGCCAAGCCCGCTTTTGTCTCTCGTTTTTTGCCTTCGGTTTCTCGTCTCGATTTTGTTTGCCTCGTCCTTTGATCTCCCGGTTTTGACCTCGCGCTTCCCCTTCTGTCTACGGCTCTCGTCTTACGATTTGGCTTCGACGCAACGCTGACTGATCTCCCGGTATTGACCCCCGCTTCCGCATTCCGACCGTATTCTCATTTTACGTTGCTGTCATTCATCTGCGCCTGGATTCACCTCGTCCGCTTCGCCCCGTGAAAATTTTAGAGAGATGTTTTGCAGGAAAATACAAGTACTGTATATAGGAAATGTCTAGAGAAAGAGAGAGAGAGAGAGAGAGAGAGATTCTGGTTGACTTTTCAAATGCAGATTGACCTGTATATCAACCTACACGCGTCGACACACACAAACTCACGCGCACACAACCTCTCCGCACGAAAACAACACAAGTTTTTTTTTTTTAAGTGAAAGTACGAGCCGCTGTTTTCCTCATGGCAAAGAACAACTTTATTTATTTCAGTCATAAATTCACAATCACATTCCAGCTCTTATTCCCAGCCGTGGTCAAATAATGGATATCATATTTATTTATAAGACATGTTGGCATATTCACGAATCAGTACATTCGCATAGTTAACACTATCAGATTATAAGTTAGCGTCCTATCAGGTAATTAAATTAATTTCATTTCAGACCATTTAAACCCAGGTAATGCCATAATTATTTTCTCCCTGTTAAAACTACTATAAACTTACTATGAATTTCTACGAATTACTACGAATGGGCATCTCATTTCATCCTTATGAAAATAATATGAAGCACATATACACTCATTCATCATGATCCGTACTTGGTCAGGCTTTTAGATAAAGTGCTTCCATGCGCCATCTGGCGGATATTCAGTGAAGCACAAAACATTTATTTTAAATTCCCGAATTTAAAATACTGGAATTCTGGCTACATTTATATCGTCCACAAGGGGGCAGCATCAGCGCGTTTATTAATCAAAACAACATAGTTGCGCAGATGCTGCCCCCTTGTGGACGATATAAGTGTAGCATGATTACAAGAAGGGAAACATATAATATGAAGAAAGGCAAAACAACACTGGCAACATTAGTGAGATAATGAACCAAAAGCGAAACATTTGCATTCAATACAGGACAAAGTAGATGTGATAAGGAGAGGGAAGCTAAATATGGTACAGCCAGAGGTGGAAAGTAACGAATTACATTTACTCGCGTTACTGTAATTGAGTAGTTTTTTTTGTGTATTTCTACTTTTTTAAGTAGTTTTAAAAATCTGTAATTTTACTTTTACTTAAGTACGTTTTGTTTGAAGTATTGTAATTCGCTACATTTTAAATCATATTCGCTACTGAGTGAAAAATAAATGAATGAAAATGATAAAATAATAAAAATATCATGCTTTGTATAAATGCTCCATTGCGCCGCGTGTGTGTATCATGTCCTGGTCGCGCGCCGCTCCAGACTCCACTCCAGGTTTTCTGACTTCGGCATCTTCCTAACCTTCCACACGGTCGCTTCCGCCCTGAGTGACATCATCGACTAGCACAACCATATATAAACAGGAGAGAGACGCGGGAAAGATGAAAGAGGTTGTGATTTTGGCGTTTTGTTGTTTGGTTGTGTATTCTGGTTTTGACTTTTTGCCTCCCATTGACTTTGATTATTGCTTTGTCCCTTTGGTTTGGTTGGTCTTTGTATATATTTGTAGATAATTTCACTGTTTTTGGTTTAGGGAGTCCGGGAAGGTACCTGTATTTTTGTTTGTGTTTTTTTTTTTTTTTTTTGGCAGGTAATCTAGCTACTAAATATAAATACCATTTTGTTTGTTATTTTGGCCTGGGTCCATCCTGAATCTGATCCTCCTCCTGGTGTGTGTGTTTGTATATACAAACCTCATTATTTCATCAGTTAATGATTGGATCTAGTTCTTTCTGCCATATACCACCATTTCCATACAGTTTAAAATAGAACCCTGAACCATTCTTTTGCTGTTTGGCCCTAGACTGTGACATAACACCATATTTAAGTGACCACTTTGATTTTTAAGCACAAGAAAAACAACAGCTTTATTATGCAAAGGTGTTCCTTCAGTTAAAAACAACTAGTTTGAGATTTATATCTGCTCATCTTTTTTTGAACTACGCTAGAATGCCTCATCCCACCCCCGCTGTTAAAAAAATTTAAATAAAAAAGTAACTCGGTAACTTTTACTCTGAGTAAATTTTTTAATGAGCTACTTTTTACTTTTATTTGAGTAGATTTTTATAATGGTAACTTTACTTGTACTTAAGTAAAATTTCACTGAAGTAACAGTACTTGTACTTGAGTACAAAATTTTATTACTCTTTCCACCTCTGGGTACAGCTCCAAGAACTAGGCAGAGTCGTCTTTTAGAATGGAGAGTCACTGAACGTCCACAAGGGGGCAGCATTAAACACTCACACTGAAAATGTTTAAAATGGGGTGGGGGGGGTAAACAATTAAATTACTGATTAGAAAGATAGATAGATTTGTTAATTTAGTTAAGCCTTTATTTGTCACATATACATTACAGCACAGTGAAATTCCTTCTTCGCATATCCCAGCATAACTGGGGTCAAAGCGCAGGGTCAGCCATGCATGCACAGCGCCCCTGGAGCAGATAGGGTTAAGGGCCACGCTCAAGGGCCCAACAGTGGCAACCTGGTGTAGCTGGGGTTCGAACCGCTGATCTTCCGGTCAGTAAACTCAGCGCCTTAGCCGGCTGAGCTACCACTGCTCCGATAGATAGATAGAGTAGATAGAGTAGATAGATACAGTAGATAGATAGTTAGATAGACTCGACTCGACTAATCAGGTTTAAAAATGTCCAGCTGTTATATTCATACAGTAAAATACTTAATGTTGTACACAGTGTATTAAAACATATACAGGAACTGAACTCACAGTCTAAAACATTATAAACATTCATAATGACACACTGTTCATGTTCTGTGCTTAGATACAGAGTCACTTTTACTCCTTAATCTTCTGTTTCTAAACATGATATTTGTTTATGTGTTTATGCTTCTTTGTACACATATAACACCAGAGTCCAGTCTGTACCAAATGTAGAGTTTAACATTAGAACTAAAGAGCTGCTGAAGAAATGAGCTTAGATTAATCCTATTATTATTATTATTATTATTATTATTATTATTATAAACAGTTAACTAATTAGTTTAGTTTAATAATTAATTAAATACTGATCACAGGGGGCGGGGTTATCAGAGGTGAAGGGGCGGGGCTTTCTCTCAGTAATGGAGGTGAAAGTGAAAGTAATTCTGACCTTGAAAAGAGAACAACTGCACCGTTACACTTACTGTTACACCGGTTTAAAACAGGAGGAGTTTGTGTTTGTGTAGACCGGAGAACATTTAATCACCATATTTAAACACTGTAATGAGGTAAATAGTGAAGATGAGCCGCTGTGAGCTAAAGCAGCAGATATGTTTATATGAGGAACAGAAAAGCACATCGCTGGTGAATTCTCTGTTCTGATTGTTCAGAAAGTGTGTTTTTGTGACTGCAGCACTGATCATTGTTTACATGTTTACTGTAATGCTCTCATTCTAATGTGGAAAGAATATAATTCATTCATTCATTCATTCATTTTCTATACCGCTTAATCCTGTGTTCAGGGTCGCGGGGACCTGGAGCCTATCCCAGGAGACTTCGGGCACTAGGCGGGGTACACCCTGGACAGGGTGCCAATCCATCGCAGGGCACACACACATACACACACACACACACCCAATCACACACTACGGGCAATTTAGGAACGCCAATTAGCCTAACCTGCATATCTTTGGACTGTGGGAGGAAACCGGAGTACCCGGAGGAAACCCACCAAGCACGGGGAGAACATGCAAACTCCATGCACACAGAGACGGGAATCGAGCCTGGCCGGGGAATCGAACCCAGACCCTGGAGGTGCAAGGCGACAGCGCTAACCACTACACCACCGCGCCGCCGAATATAATTCATTATTTTCTAAAGTGTATGTTAGCATAAAAATGTAAAAGTGTTTACTGTATAATGAGGGGAGACGTTATTTCTTACACTGTCATGAACACGCTAGTTTGAAGGTGATCATGGATTGTAAAATATCAGAACTCACTACCGTTCACTTCATAATCTGTGTAACAAACAGACTGCATCACTATAACTCCTACTTACACACTTATCTTAGATGATGTTTAGACAACAGGTGACGCTATGAAAATCTATAAAGATGCAAACACAGGAACTAAAATCATGTTGTGAATCATCACAGTTATCATGAACGACACTCATTTGTCTGCTTCTATAATGTTGTCGTGTCACTATAGAGAAACATTTTGCTCTCAAAAACAAAGATGCAGGAAAATTTCAGCAGACAAACAGAGGAGAAGCACAGAGAGTTGGAGACTCCTCAGAGACACATTCAGAGACTCACAGAGGCTCACAGACTGAGGGAAGAAGTTCACCAGGAAACAGTGAGGAGTTTAATATATCAGAACCAGCAGCAGCTTTAGTTCACACTGCATGTAGGACTTTGGTGTGATTTCGCTGTTGCTGGTAAAAATCCCACATCGTAACAGAACTCTTTTATTGTGACTTGAGGTCAGAGGTCGCATATTTCCTAACATGTGTATGATTTTGTGCCACTATAACAAATACAGCTGTTAATAAACTCCTGGTGCTGTGAGAAATGTTATTACTGAAATCACACCAAACTCACAGAACAGTTACACACACAGTAGTGGCGGTGCTGAGAAAGTGTGTTAAGGAAACTGGTACTGTGTTACCACAGAAAAGGTCATCTCTACTCTAAATAAATGTGACACACTGCATTCATTCATTCATTCATCTTCTATACCGCTTTATCCTTCTATTCAGGGTCGCGGGGGACCTGGAGCCTATCCCAGGAGACTTCGGGCACTAGGCAGGGTACACCCTGGACAGGGTGTGACACACTGCAGTATTTCTTAAAATTAACTGAGGGAGAGAGAGAGAGAGAGAGAGAGAGAGAGAGAGAGAGATTGGTGAGTGAAACACAGGCACTGAGCAAGGACGTGGAATGTTTAATTTTTATTTAAGGTATTTGTATCATTTTTGTGTTGAAATGTACAGATCATTTGTAATAAATCCCTTCACCAGTAGAGGGCAGACTGCTGTTTATGTTTCTTTCTCATTATAGAAGTCAGATTGGGTCTTTATTTCTGTACATCAGTGGATGAGTAACAGCAGAACAGATCCATGCAGTAGGCGTGGTCACTGAAACACTCTTATTCCTGTACAGCTCATCCTCTCTCTCTTATTGCTGCTCCACACTGCAGCTCTCTATCAGGATCCATCACCTGCTCCAACACACCACACTGACAGTTAATTACACACGTCATGTTCAGCTCAGAACCAGGAAACATCTGCAGTGTGTCTAATAAATTCAGTTATGATCAGGTAACACTGTAGCTCAGCCACAACAGTCCCGACCCTGCTGGTTCGAGTTGTTCATTTCCGCTGGAACCTCAGACAGACCTGCAGCGGTGATACACACAGACACACTGGGGCTCTGGATGATGAAGGACCATTCCTTCCCAAAGACTCTCTACCATACAAACAGGCCACAAACACACACTATCATTGTACTAACACACACACTGTAATACTGGAATTACTAATTCACATATTAATTACAGATTAACAAAAAACAACACTGCACTGTGACACTCTAACACTGCAATACATGAAGACCACACACAGCTAAAGAAATGCAAAATAATATTTTGATCCATAAAATGGTTACGTGCAATAAAGTGGATGATACAGAGACAAATATAACTATAGCAATATATGAGTGAGAAAAGGCAACTGAACCAGTTAATTAAAATAATCTGGTTTCTCTCAGGCAGCACGTTAGCTTAGCACTGTCGCCGTGCACCTCCGGGGTCCGGGTTCGATTCCCGCCTTGACTCTATGTGCGTTCCCAAAGACTGTCAATTAGTACCATGAGAATAATAATAAAGGGTCCAAATCAATCACCTGATGTAAACCTGATAGAAAAGATGTGCAGTCGACAGATTAGAACAGACTAGAACTGTCTAAGATCAGGTTAACGTCTTTATTCATGAAGAATTTAAAGCTCTTACTACAAACAAAGTCTTTTAATATTAATTAGGGAGTTTAAAATGCTTCCATTCCATCTAATTGTACATTAATTAATTATTTTTTAATGTATTGGAATATACTATTTTTAGCTGTGTAGTTAGTTTAGTTAATATCAGTGTCAGTGGGTCTCATTTAAATGGTGTTTAATAATGAAAAGCGATGCTGAATAATTGAATACTTGTTTCTCCGCACTGTAGACAGACAGATATAAAGTCACATTAACAACAGCACATGAGTTAAACATGAATATAAACACGACACACTGTTAATGTTTTCTACACAGTTACAGTGTCAGTTGCATTACTTTAGTAGTAATAGTGACAACAGGACATAGTGTAAGCTAATTATTAACTATGTAGGTGAACTATGAACAGGGACAGGGTGTGAGGGAGGCAAAGATCTCTCAGTGACTGTAATGATAGTGAAAGTTCCTGACTTTGACCAACAGGTGTGACGGAGCCGTTAGACTGGATACAAAGATTTTAGTTTCTCTGTGAAAAGCTAAAATATTGTGTAATGCTCTCTGTAATGAGGTAAATAGTGAAGATGATCTGGTGTGAAATGTGGACAGACTTCAGCTAAAGCAGCAGATATGTTTATATGAGGAACAGAAAAGGTAAGAGGAGTTAGCATCATGCTAAAGTACACGTTAGTCACCAACCACTCAATAACCTGTTAAACTAATCCTCCAAATACACCGTGGAATTGTGCTTTCTAACAGTGTGTTTGTGTGAGTTAAGTTGTTTAAAAGGATGACTCTCTCTTTCTGTGTGTGTTTAGGATTTTATTAGTTTGAACCGACAGTAAGAGATAAAGATGGCGACTGCAAACAGTAAGTTACATTTACAGAGATCCCCAGTGAAAAAAAAATGCACTTTAGTGTATTACAAATATATTGAAATCCTCGATAATACACTGCTAATATACTAACAAAACGTTGTACCATCAGTTAATATATAAAAAGTATACTAACATCATGCTTTTACCAAATTTTGGAATTAAACTTTAAATATACTTGAATATAATTGTATTATAGTACACGTTCCAAAAATATATTATTGGAAAATATACTTTAAGTGAAAGGCTGGTCTAATTTCCAAAGTATACTTATTTAAACTTGTTTTTCAATATATTTTTGGTATATATTTTTTTAAATATGCTCGAAATAATCATTGTACAAATGTACAGAAAGTATATATTAGAATACAAATTATAATATACGGTAGTCTCAGTATATTATCAGTTAAATGTAAATGTACTTATATTGAGTGCACTACTCTCTCGTGCGCGTGCTTTTAGACTCGTTTTTGCACGCTGAATCTCTCCCTCGCGCGCGCGATCTCAAACTCGTTCCTGCGCGCTCAAAATCACTTTTGCCGTTCAAGATAATTTATGTTTTTACTCCTCACTCTTCTGTATGAGGCGCCGTATAGGGCTTAAATCAAACTTCACTCATGCACACACATATGAAACACTCACACATACATATATACTACTAACTGCTCACACAACTACATATGAAATGCGCACTCACACACACATACATACTCTCCGCGCGCGCACATACATACATACATACATACATACATACTTTGCACACTCACACACACATACATACTCTCCGCGCACGCACATACACCTATGAGATTCTCAGTGTAACCGGAAGGCGTTTCAGTGTAAAAGGAAGTCATTTCAGTGTAGACGGACTTTTCGCTTCATTCTCCCTGAATGGTAGTAACTGGTTTGTAAACAGCCTGCTGTTGGACAGTTTAGAAGACGGAGTAGGACAGTATAATGATCATCACTGCTCAATCACAAGGCTTATTTAGAACTGTCCACATAATGACTCAATATTGCAGCGGCAGAAAACGCAGGTGATTATTTGCAAAAAGAAAATTGAAGCACGGAATCTGTGGCTAATATGAAAATTACTGTTTTGTGAAATGTGTTTCCTCGCCTTCGCGAGGAATAACTAACTCATCGGAATCCCACGAGACTCTGAATCGGAAATTCAAACATTGTTCCGACCCTCCATATCACACACTTTTGTTGTGATAAATAAATCACTCGTTGTCTTCTAAACTGTCCATTAACGGTCTATTTAAGAAACGCTACTACTAATCAGGGAGAATGAAGTTCATAAACATTGAAATTACTACTCCCTACACCATACTCCCTACACCCTACTCCCTGCGCAGGAAATGTCTGATAAGGGAACTTCCCTCTACAAAATTCCACCATTCAGAACACCATGCAACGTCACTTCCTCCTAGCGTTACCATGGTAACACAAGCACCTCGGATACCTGTCGCTGCTGCTGTGGAAATTTGACGCTACGGGCATTAAATATAGAAAAATTTTTTGAAACAAAAACTGATACCATTAAAAATATATAACGTATTATTTATGTATTTATTTTTACAGATTAATAGCTTATATAATACTAAGGGCTTCTTAATTAAATAAAAATGATGGGGGATATGTATGTGCGCGCGCTGAAAGTATGTATGTATTTGCGCGCGCGGAGAGTATGTATGTGTGTGTGTGAGTGCGCATTTCATATGTAGTTGTGTGAGCAGTTAGTAGTATATATGTATGTGTGAGTGTTTCATATGTGTGTGCATGAGTGAAGTTTGATTTAAGCCCTATACGGCGCCTCATAAAAATACCTAATGTTGTCCACAGTGTATTAAAACATATACAGGAACTGAACTCACTGTCTAAAACATTATAAACATTCATATTATTATATAAACATTCATATTATTATTATTATTATTATAAACGGTTAACTAATTAGTTTAGACAAACAGAGGAGAAGCACAGAGAGCTGGAGACTCTTCAGAGACACATTCAGAGACTCACAGAGACTCACAGACTGAGGGAAGAAGTTCACCAGGAAACAGTGAGGAGTTCAATATATCAGAACCAGCAGCAGCTTTAGTTCACACTGCATGTAGGACTTTGGTGTGATTTCGCTGTTGCTGGTAAAAATCCCACATCGTAACAGAACTCTTTTATTGTGACTTGAGGTCAGAGGTCGGATATTTCCTAACATGTGTATGATTTTGTGCCACTATAACAAATACAGCTGTTAATAAACTCCTGGTGCTGTGAGAAATGTTATTACTGAAATCACACCAAACTCACAGAACAGTTACACACACAGTAGTGGCGGTGCTGAGAAAGTGTGTTAAGGAAACTGGTACTGTGTTACCACAGAAAAGGTCATCTCTACTCTAAATAAATGTTTATATAGATAATTACAATCTGATAAATATTTTGTCACTACTATTTACATATTAAAAAATTATTAAAGTAATAATTAAAATAATCAAATTGCACTAAAAAAAAGAGTTTTGAGGACTTTTAAAAATAGTTTACAATACTTTTTGTAAATAGTCTTTAGTACAGACAGTTGCTCAGTTATGTGACACACTGCATTATTTCTTTAAATTAACTGATGGAGAGAGAGAGAGAGAGAGAGAGAGAGAGAGAGATATTGGTGATTGATCATAATCATTTGTAATAAATCCCTTCACCAGTAGAGGACAACAACAGACTGCTGTTTATGTTTCTTTCTCATTATAGAAGTCAGATTGGGTCTTTATTTCTGTACATCAGTGGATGAGTAACAGCAGAACAGATCCATGCAGTAGGCGTGGTCACTGAAACACTCTTATTCCTGTACAGCTCATCCTCTCTCTCTTATTGCTGCTCCACACTGCAGCTCTCTATCAGGATCCATCACCTGCTCCAACACACCACACTGAGAGTTAATTACACACGTCATGTTCAGCTCAGAACCAGGAAACATCTGCAGTGTGTCTAATAAATTCAGTTATGATCAGGTAACACTGTAGCTCAGCCACATCAGTTCCGGCCCTCCTGGTTCGAGTTGTTCATTTCCACTGGAACCTCAGACAGACCTGCAGCAGTGATACACACAGACACACTGGAGCTCTGGATGATGAGGAAGGACCATTCCTTCCCAAACACTCTCTACCATACAAACAGGCCACAAACACACACTATCATTGTACTAACACACACACTGTAATACTGGAATTACTAATTCACACATTAATTCTACATTAACAAAAAACAACACTGCACTGTGACACTCTAACACTGCTATACATCAGGACCAGCTTAATCATACACACATGAACACATACAGTACACACATGAACACAGCTTTAAGCATTTTTATTAACAATATTTCCAATACACATATGCATATGGAATTAGATGTTAATTCAATTACACAGCTAAAGGAATGCAAAATAATATTTTGATCCATTTAAGTGCAATAAAGTGGAATGATGCAGAGACAAATATAAGTAGCCTATAGCAATATATGAGATAGAAAAGGCAAATGAACCAGTTAATTAAAATCATCTGGTTTCTCTCAAGCGGCACGTTAGCTTAGCACTGTCGCCGTGCACCTCCGGGGTCCGGGTTCGATTCCCGCCTTGACTCTATGTGCATTCCCAAAGACTGTCAATTAGTACCATGAGAATAATAATAAAGGGCCCAAATCAATCACCTGATGTAAACCTGATAGAAAAGATGTGCAGACGACAGATTAGAACAGACTAGAACTGTCTAAGATCAGGTTAACGTCGTTATTCATGAAGAATTTAAAGCTCTTACTACAAACAAAGTCTTTTAATATTAATTAGGGAGTTTAAAATGCTTCCATTCCATCTAATTGTACATTAATTAATTATTTTTTAATGTATTGGAATATACTATTTTTAGCTGTGTAGTTAGTTTAGTTAATATCAGTGTCAGTGGGTCTCATTTAAATGGTGTTTAATAATGAAAACGATGCTGAATAATTGAATACTTGTTTCTCCGCACTGTAGACAGACAGACAGATATAAAGTCACATTAACAACAGCACATGAGTTAAACATGAATATAAACACGACACACGGTTCATGTTTTCTACACAGTTACAGTGTCAGTTGCATTACTTTAGTAGTAATAGTGACAACAGGACATAGTGTAAGCTAATTATTAACTATGTAGGTGAACTATGAACAGGGACAGGGTGTGAGGGAGGCAAAGATCTCTCAGTGACTGTAATGATAGTGAAAGTTCCTGACTTTGACCAACAGGTGTGACGGAGCCGTTAGACTGGATACAAAGATTTTCGTTTCTCTGTGAAAAGCTAAAAAAAATGTTTAATGCTCTCTGTAATGAGGTAAATAGTGAAGATGATCTGGTGTGAAATGTGGACAGACTTCAGCTAAAGCAGCAGATATGTTTATATGAGGAACAGAAAAGGTAAGAGGAGTTAGCATCATGCTAAAGTACATGTTAGTCACCAACCACTCAATAACCTGTTAAACTAATCCTCCAAATACACCGTGGAATTGTGCTTTCTAACAGTGTGTTTGTGTGAGTTAAGTTGTTTAAAAGGATGACTCTCTCTTTCTGTGTGTGTTTAGGATTTTATTAGTTTGAACCGACAGTAAGAGATAAAGATGGTGATTGCAAACAGTAAGTTACATTTACAGAGATACATTTATCTGTATTATTTACTGCAGATTAAACTAACTGTGTGTGTGTGTGTGTGTGTGTGTGTGTGTGTGTGTGTGTGTGTGTGTGTGTGTGTGTGTGTGTTTCCTACACAGATGAGTTTAAACTCATTGGTCCCAGTGGTATAGAGGAGTATAATCACTCTGCTGTGACTCTCTCGTGTCGTCTGTCTCCTGAAATCAGTGCTGTTAACATGGAGATCCGGTGGTTTAAGGGGACAGACTGTGTTTGTGTCTATAAGAACAGACAGGTGACAGAGGGGAGACGTTACGAAGACAGAGTGAGTCTGTTCACTCAGGAGCTGGAGAGAGGAAACGTCTCCTTACAGCTGAGAGACTGTACAGAGTCAGATACAGGACATTACCTGTGTCAGGTCACTGATGGAGACAGAACAGAGGAGATTACAGTATGGATGAGTAAGTGTTCCTGAACTCCACACTGTATAAACTCTACATCATCATCTGTGCTTCTCATCTCAGTAGATGAAACACACACTCAGTATTCAGTATGAGGTTCAGTATACAGGGTGCTAATGTGGAGTGGAGTTTATTTTAGTCCAATAAACAGTGAGTATGTTTTTCACTCTGATACACACCTGCACAAGGGCCTAAAAGCAGCAGCTTGTCCAAATACTAATTAAATAGTGATTGATAAGTGAATCACATGTTACTTTTCCTGCTAATCAGGGATTCGTTCAATACAACTTTACATCAGAGACATTTTTACATCAGAGAGGAAATTTAATTACACACTAAATGTGGCCTTTAGATTGTTAGAGTTATTTGATATTTAATAGAACAGATAATAAATATAGTGCTGAGAAACCAAACACACACATTGAGGTTAAAGTGAGACATACACTGGACTACTGACTAACCTCAACTAACCTCAACTATAAAGAGTAACTATTAAAAATGTAAAAATGTTAATTGGTCTGGATAAGGGTGTCTGCCAAATGCCATAAATGTAAATGTCTGATGTGTGAGATTTTTAGAGTAAGAATATCTGACTAGTGGTTAATAACAGGTGTATAACAGTCCAGAGAACACATTAGTTAGTCAGGTATCTGACTTGGCACACACTAATGCACTGTGTACACACTTCTCCACTTCTATACGGCTGTAAATTAATAACAGAGACTAATAACAGGAGTTACAGCTTTTAGTGTTGGACTTGTGTTTTACACAAATCAGTCCACAAACTGATCCACAAGTTCCCTCAGCTCCTGATTCTGCATTGGCATCAGATCCTCTCCCTGATGAATAAGATGGCGGCTTTGCTCTGTGGCAGAGAGAGAGAGACAAGGGCTAAGGAGCGAGGAATTGCTTCAATCCACCATTTCAAAAGACTAATATGATACAGCTCAGTGCTTTTGCACTTACCCGGCTGTTGCAGACGATAGTTCATTGGTTCGACTCGCTCCACAACGGTTAAGGGTCCTTACCAACGGGCCTGGAACATGAATGTAGCACTGAGGAGAAGCAGCAGTACGCGATCGCCCCCTTAAATACGCGTGACTGAGCCGGCTGGTCGTAGGCGTGCTTCTTCTTTTCTTGAGCCTCTTGCGTGTGCTGTCCCATGATAGCGAGAAATTTATATTTGTTGATATTTGTTTGAAGTTCCTGTACAAACTCACTTACAAACCTGAATGGTGAGCGCTGCTCCTCAAAGGCTTCCTTGGCAAACATCACACTTAAGTTTTGACATGAATGGCGTACCTTGGGCTGTAAGTACTTCTTTGGGGAGGCTGAAAGGGTACGATTATGATAGGCAGTGGAATTAGCAGAGCGCCAAGTGGCGCAGTGGTAAAGTGCTCGTCCTATCATCCGGAGATCGCCGGTTCGAACCCCGGGTGATGCTGTAACCTCTCACAGCCGGAGGACTAAGAGAGAGCTGATTGGCCAAGCTCTCTCAGGGGGGGAGGGATAAGAGGTACTCGTGCTCCCACATTAATCACGGCTCTACAGCCAATCAGGGGCGTATGTGAGCTCGCGCACGGGGATGGAGCGGCTAGCGCTTTCCTCAGAGTGTGTGACTCTGCCCCTAACGGTGCATAAGCAAGTAGTTCGAAAAGATGCGGTCGACTGACATCACGCGGTTCAGAGGAAACACGTGATAGTCTTTGGGCCTCCTGGCCTCCTGGTAGTAGTAGCCTTAATGTGGGAGCCCCCTAGTGACGGGGAGGAATTGGCCACGACTAGGGAGAAAATCTGGAAAAAAAACAACATTTTTTTAATAAAATGTAAAAAATGAAGTTACGTACCTCTGCGTTGAGCCCCGGCCAGTGAAATCTGTACTTTATTTTCTCTATAGTGTTTTGCACGTCCCAAGGTGACCTCCAAAGGGTGTGAAATGTTCCAGGTGCATCACAGTGTGGATTTTAGCCTGTGGGACAACCTGAGATCACATTCACATTCACATTGTTTTGTATGATTATACATATAAGTTATTTTCTACAAAGAAATATAAGGCTGGCCGGAGCTGCGGGTCGTCACAACACACTCTTACAAGTGAAGCGAAGTCTTACAAAGATTCTAAATATCTACAGTTGAACCTTGGATTACGAACATAATTCATGTTGGCTGTGGATTTGCCCGTGACATTACAGTTAAAGCCTCGAACTCCATTATGGAAAATTATTGACTTTGGAAAAACTTGTAAAAGTAAAGATGTAAAATTGCGTCAGAGACGGAAGCGTTGTTACATGAAATTTGTCAGAGTGGAAGTTCTTTAGTCTTTAATAGTCGGGTCTGAGCTTTAGGCAGAGATCACTCATGTAAGTAACACACTGCACATAGCAGTCTCACTGGACTTTTTGATGTTTTTAACAATAATTTTCTCTGCACATCTAATGGCAACTAAATGAGCTGCTTATTCAGAGTTCAGTAGGAAACACCACCGGAAACTGAACTAATTAATGCTGTAATAATAACTCTAATAATAATTATTACTGCTGTAAGTAAATTTTTCCTGATTCAGATAGAAATGTGAATGAACGTGGTGATGCTCAGCATTTTCATTAGATATGATGCGTCTTATTCACCAGTTGATCACAGATGTGTGTTACTGCACCCAGTATTTAATTGTTTAATTATAAATTATTTATTATTCACTATGTTGTTATATTAATATAAATATTAAACTTTTAGCTGAACATCTTTGAACTAAAAGCAAAGAATGAAGTTATTCTGTCTGTAAATCATAAGTTTTTCTCTTTATATTTTATCTAACATTATATTTCTCTCTCTGTTGTTCCACACGACACCTTCAGGATGGGTGAGTAAATAACTCGACTTCACACTAATGATAAACATTTATATTTTATAAACTCATCACATGTATTCGATTTTAATTTAGGGAACAAATAAAAATTATTTTCAGGAGATGTTTATGTGAAGGACTCTGATCAGTAAATGATAAACACTGATATTTTATAAACTTTTCGCATGTATTGGATTTTAATTCAGGAATCAAATAGAAATATAAAAGCATACAGAATCATATAAGATTAAAAATATATATTTTACAAGTGTCCAATACCATATCAGCATTTAGTTTTATTTCTATAAGAAGTCAATCATAATTGTGTTGTGATATTCTGTATATTGTGTAACACGGGTCTCACGAGGGGCAGAACCACATGTAAATACTCTGCACTGTTCAGAAGTGGCAGGTCCACAGGCTGCTACCCCACAGAGTTCTGTGCTAAATCAGCGTGAACGCGAAAAACCTGGTGGTGTGTTTATTTAAGGTTCTGATACCTCCTCACTTCGTGCAATCATTTAGGTAGCACTGGGCCAAATAAAGAAAGAAAGAAATGAAGAAAGATAAAAAGATATAAAGTAAAAGAAAGACAGAAAGAAAGATAGACACAGTTCGCTCAAGAGAGGGAGAGAGGCAAAGACCCAGCCTCTGTCTTCCTAAGACACCGACATGAGAGAGAGAGAGAGAGAGAGAGAGAGAGAGAGAAAGAAAGAGAAAGAAAGAGAGCAACACGCTCACATTTTTAGTTATCAGAGCCCCATCCGTTCTCGTGTAGATGTCGGAACGCTGTTTATTTTTATGTTTTCAGTTCTCTTTTGTTTCCTTTTCCTAATTAATAATCCCACGCCATCTCTCACAACCTCCTGTTTCATGAACCCCCTCTGAAGCCCTTCGTTAGGGCTCTTATAAACAGTAAAATATCTCGTAGTGCGGCTCTCCATACCGCACCACGTAACATATTCCTTTATGTACTACAATAACACACATATATTACAGAATATTTGACTATAGATTTAAAATACACAGGGTGTCAGGGTTAACTCCTAGAGGTAGTCTTTTGTCTCATTTCTGTTTTCCTTAGTTTTGAACTACATTTCCCAAAATACACCTCAGTCAGGTGTTCTGAACCGAGGCGGCTCATTAGTTTGATTTTATACGTATAGCCTGTTTAAGTTCTGTTTCTTTGTCTTACATCTGTTGAGTTAAACTCATCTGTTATGTTATACTGCTGTTGTGTTACAAGGTAGTTGTAAAATGCTGGTTAGTTTGCATCATAGTTTCATAGTTTATTATTCTAGTTTCATGTTCATTCAGGGTCAGTTCATAGTTTTCTGTAAATCATAAGTTTTACAGACTGAGTTTGACTAGATCACTACAAATATAGCAGTGAGAAGCACAACAACACACACAGCTAGCTAATATTGTTCAGCTAGTTTGTTCTGTAGACTGTGTGCTGTGTTTGAATGAGTGCAGTCAGAATGAACACAGATACACTGCAACATCGGAGATCAGACTGCTGCAGAATCAGACAGAGACACCATGTGAGCTAAGCGGCTAACGCTAGGTAAAAGACAAGCTCTTGTTAAAGTGAGAGGTTTGCATAGATTCATGTTGGTTTGTTCTTGTTTGGTGTATGTTTTCCAATAAATTTTACAATAAATCACAAGATATTTCTGTTCCTTAAGGGGAACTAGCGGTATATTAGCACAATGCTACATTATACAGATTTACTGTGTGTGATGACTGATTGTTGTCTAGTTTTCCTCTTTTTTATTAAGACACACATCAGCTGTGTTTTAACCAGAGTAACAGTTACTTTCACATTTTCACATGAAACAATTCACATTTATAATCATGTATTAAATCTTCACTCTCTATTATTTACTTTCACAGGACGTGATAATAGGTGACTATAAATTCCTTTTCTCTGATAGTGATGTATTGATGCTGCATGAGTGATATATTTATTGTGCAGATGAAATAGATTGGACTGTGCTGTGTGTTCAGACTGCAATAGCACATAGATATATGAGCATCATGAGCATAGTGTAGTGAACACAACAGACTGTGATCGCTGGCAGAACATTCATCATGCTGTTGTCTAGTTTATCATTAGTGTTCTACACACACACACACACACACACACACACACACACACACACACACACACACACACACACACACATCTGACCTACACATTGATACTGAGAGATAAAAAGCTGAAGGTTTTTGTTTGATTGTAATTTTATAGTAATAACTCCTTTATAAAGTTACTGAGACTGACTAATATTACTGTAGTGTTCACTGTCCGGCCTCCCAAAAAGTCACACACACTAATATTTCATTTGATCACAAGTTGTGTTGATGGTGTGTAATGTGGTGGATAATTCCTGTGTATAAATGCTTCCTCATGCTCACAGAGTCCAGCGTATGTCCAGGACATCTGGGAAGAATAATGATGTATTGATGTAATAGCCTGAACATTCAGTACATTTAATTAGATTATTTTTGTTCTGATTCGCCTCATTAACAAGTGGTTTTCTGATAGTCACACAGCTGTTTAGTCCCAATCCTGTGAGCTCTGTGATTTCTGCTGTCATTTATGTAAAGATTTCCTTTCTTTTTCTTTTTTTTTTTTTAACGATGCAATTTCTCCAAGTGTTTCATGTCTGATCACTTTCATTTATGATGTTTTTCATGAAGTTTACAGTTTTTTTTTTGTTGTCCAGGTAGTGTACTGTATATAACTTTAGTGAGAGAAGTGAGTTAGAGAGTCCACGCTAGATAATAGTGCATGAAAGAGATTATAACAGAATGTGAGAGAGTGATTCAGTAAATTTGTTTCTTATAGAGTTAATATGATAAAGCTAAAGACATTTCTGTTCCAAAATCAGCAGAGAAACAGAAGAGAGACAAACTAATGCAGGACAAAACGTATTTACTGAGAACAGACACAGAATGTTTATATCTAATACTATTCCATATAATACAGAGACATTTACAACAATTACCAAAACATTTTTAGGAATCTAATCAAACTTTCTTTGTATTTTTGTCACATCATCAACTAAAAGACTTCTGGGTTCATCAGGTGAGTAAACTGTACTAAACTATTAATGTTCATAAATCTCTTACTGATACTAGCAGCTTAAAAACATCTTAAATTGTTATAATAAGTCTATTACCCAGTGATGGGTTACTATGGTTACAGCTCACAGTGATGGTCAGAAAAACTATCACACGACTGACACATTGAATAGAAACATGAACATTGAGCTGTTTGTTAATGACATTTAACAGGCAGCAAATACAGATTAATATGTTAAATAAAATAGTTTTTCCTTTATACATTAAACACACGTGAACTATTGCTGTGGCTCGGCTACAAACTAAAGGCTAATGCTAATGATCGTGCTAATGCTAAAGCTAATACAAGCAAACAAAACTAAATACATTAGGATTCTAAACAGAAGACTTTGAAACACGACTTTAAATAGACAAACTAATTAAACTAAACAAGGTGCAGGTGATCACAATTAACATCATGTGACTGACATGTGAGGTGCAATGCATACTGGGAACTGAAGTCTGAAACAAACATGAACATGAAAGTCCTACAGAACACACACAACAGGAACACACAGGGAAAACATGACAGTTAACTATTTACTGTGATTACTGATGTCATAATTATTGATATGATTCTAAACAATTTGTTTAAACATAAACAAAATAAATCATAAAGCAAGAAAAACAAGATAAATAAATTATTACATGACAGTTAGGCCTTGTTCATACGGGGGTTAAATTTTTGGATAAACGAACGAGCTCAGAACGTCCTATACGTTTACGTTGCGTTTTGTAGTGGTGCTCGATTGATTTCTACACTGGCGTTCGTTTGTCTCTGTCTAACGACAGCCTGCAGCCCAAATTGTAGTTTGTGTGTTTAACCTGTGGGGGGCAGTGTGTCGGGAACTGGATATGAAAGACCCTGTCATTTTATTTGAGGTGCCTCCTTTTAATATGGACCATTTTGCAATATTAGACATTAATCTTATTGTTTTTATTTTTTTTTATTAAATTATTATATTTAAATAATATGTAAAAATATTTTTTAAAATAATACGGTGCCGTAGGGAGAGAAAAAAAACGCTGCCACTACTGGGTTCACCCTCTGACTGCACAACGTCGGATTAAAGGAAGTTTTTTGTGGTTTATGAAGAAATGCGAACATTTCCGCGCTAGTTTTATTTTTTAAGCATTTTATTTTTGCCTTTTTTCCGCATTTCCTTATGTATAGCATGTAGGATCATGGGATATATCCGGTCCTCCGAAGCGTAAAATGGACGCGGAGAAAACGAACTAGACACGGTTTCCTTGCGTTCGTTGGGATTTGAACGCCAAGAAAAAGCTGCATGCAACGTTTTTTTAACACCGTATAAACGTGCAGTCAGACAAACGCACGTCACCAAAGCCCGTGTGAACAGCGTCATTGACTCCTATGTGTAGAAAACCCTCGGCGCTTCATCCGCGATCACTGGACGCTACGAACGGCTGAAAAACGGTCGATTTTAACGCCCATGTGAACAAGGCCTTAGTGTTAGTAATATCACCTGTCACACACACACACACACACACACACACACACACACACACACTCTTCATGTGTATTTAACAATTTATTTACATACAGTATGGAGTCGGGTATAAAACCTTCACACTGATTTATTCTCTTTCACAGTTTGACAGAAAATGGACAGAAGATGAGAGAATGAAAATGAAGATCTCGGTTCTACAGACTGGTGAGTGTGGAAGGAGCTACAAAAGTAAACACACCTGATCATGTGTTGTACAGTAACACATAGTTAGATCTCCAGTAAACATCTGAAACTCACAACTTTATTTCCACACTCTCTATTATTATATTCTCTATTATAAACATTATTTAAATATTATAGAGAAAGCACACAGAAAGTGTTTATGGAGGAGTAAAAACTTAGTGATATTCACTATACACACTTAACTTTTAATATCTGTAACTATGAATTAATCTAAGTCACACGTTTTAAACTCAAGGCGCTGAGTCCAAACACACCTTAAATGGGATTCAGTGATTGATGCCGAATCCTGAAACACATCTGAAACACATCACCCAGTGTACAGAGCAATAAATACAGTCTGCTGGGGAAAAGAAAAGATGAGAGAGAGACAGGAGACTAAGTACATGTCAGTTCCTAACAGAGACAGTCCTGTGTGAGTTCTGCATCAATCTCCTAATGTTTTTTTTTAAGTTTTTAAAAAAAAAAAAAAGATATAAAAAAAAACAACAACAACAAAAACAGCATCAGTATAATTAATGTTATCACTTGATATTTCATTAAACAGTTGTTTACTTTGTTCTTCTTTTTTAAGACTCGATCCTACTTTCAATGCCTAGTTTAATAGATGTTAATTACCAGAAAAATATATTTTAAAATAAATAGTTGTAGTTGATGGGCTGTTAAATAATGTTAAATAATGCTTACATGTACTGGGTGTGATGTGAGTTTGACATCCTGCTCTAAAGCTGGTATTCTCACCCAGTGGGGCGTGGCTGCTGTACTGTTACATTAGAATATCAGAGTCCCGATGGACACATCATCAGATAGAGACAAATGTTTTGCCACTAGCTAGCTAATGTTTGGACACAGTTACAAAATGGAGAACTTTTTGTAATAAAACTATGATGTGTGAGATAAACCTGTGCTAGTGAACGCTCCAAGACATGTGCTGTAATGTATTCAGTCACGTTAAATACATTAATTGTGTATTTATAGGGGCAGGCAGTGTGTTGAATGTTCTGAAATCATGTCAAATGAAGCTAAAAAACCATCAAAGCTCAGAGACACTTAAACACAAAGCACCCAAGATGTGTTGGGAAGCCAAAAGAATATTTTCTAATGAAAAGGGTCGTGTTTCTGGTACAACAGAAGGTCATCACAATATTAACAGTGCAGTCAGAAGCGTTGTTGAAAGATAGTTATTTGGTTTCTGCTCATATAGATGGAGCTTGTTTTGTATAACGGTTAAGATTTGTGTAAGGAGTTAATGGGGAACCGACTGCAAACACAATTCAGTCCATACCACTGTCTACTGACACCATGAGCAGAAGAATTGTTCTCATGACTGATGACATTGAATGTCAACTTGTGGAAAGAATAAAGACACGCCTATAATTTACCATACAGGGGGACAAGTTCACTAATCTTTGCAACGTCCCACCTAGTCTTGATCTCCTTATTTACAAGCAAGTCCAGGTGTCTCACTAGTGGGAAATGGAATATTTATTTTAGTCGTTACAGCTGACGGCGGCAAAACACATTACAGTCTAATTTATTTATTTATTTTTTTTCATGTTTTGCTTTTTCTTTATTGTGGGCCTTAAATTTCTAAAGTTTGAGAACCCCTGCTCTAAAGCATGTATTATACAGATATTAAAATTAAAGCCTTTAAATATTTAGCCAGTTTTAAACTGACCTACATTTAGGTATATAACATGTGATGATATTATAATAAGTAAGAGTGTGAAGTACCTCCCTGGTTTTACTATAATAAAATCAATCAGTCAATGTTTCTAATTAATTAAATTGCTCACTTTAGTTTTTCTATTAAATAATTACAAATTGTAATTTTGTCTTCAGTCATAACAAGCTGTACTTCTGTAACTGATGACTGATTATGATCACATTAATCATTCAGTTCACTCTCCTGCTTAATATATTAAAGATCCGAAGGGAGCATTAAAATCACTGGAACATAAAGACCAACAGCTGGAGGATTATAAAAGACAAATAGAGAATAAAGATACAGAACTGAGAAACAGAGAGAAAATCATCGAGGAGAAAGACGCACAACTCAAAGATACAAATACAAGACTAGAGAAGACGAGTAAAGAGCTAGAGGAGAGAGACAGAGCTCTACATGAGAGACATCAACTACTGAAACTGAAAGACACACAGATACAGGAGACACAAATACAAGTGGAGGAAAAGGACAACAGACTTGTGGAGAAGGAGAAAGAATTAAATGAGAAAAATGAAGAGCTGAAGATTCTAAAAGAACGTTTAGAGACTAATGAGAAGACTCTTTCTGAGAGAGACACAGTGTTAATGGAAACTAATAAAAAACTTCAACATACTACTGAACAAGTTAAAGAGAAAATCTCACAACTGGAGAAAACAAAGAGGACATTAGAGGAGAATCAGACACAGCTGAAATACAAAGAGAGACAACTGGAGAGTGTGGAGAATGAACTGGAATCCAGTAAAAACAAACTAACTGAACGAGACAAACAGCTTCAGGAGAAAGACAGACTTCTAGAGGAGAAAACAAAGCAGCTGCAGGAACAGACAGATCCAGAATCATCAGCCGCCATCAGGAGAAGAAACAGCAAGGACGGGTTACATCCAAATAGTGAGTAATTTGTTATTTGTATTAATTAAAATAAGGTTGTTTTTAAAACATCAGTACAACTAGTGAATCTACACCTAATAAATCATATGTAAGGACATGAAATATACTGTAATGATACTTAATGCTGCAACTCTTCAGCTACTGTAAGGACGTGTAATTTAAACAGTGAAAGTGGTGAATTATAGTGTATAAAACATTACTTTTATGAGAGTCTCTGTCTAACTCTACCTTCTGAAGAATGTCTCTCTCATTCTGACTGGTTCTGATGTTTCCTAGTGAGTGGAGAGACTCAGGACTCAGCAGCACCAATCAGGAGAAGAAACAGTATGGAGGGACGTCGTCCTAATTGTAAGTGATTAAAAATATAATTGTCTAAATCTGCTTATTCTGTTTCTTCATAGACATCTACCCCTAAACTAGTGTTGAGTTACACACTGAACACTAACTTTAATTAGATTACAGTGAAAAGATCAATATTGTAACTCTGGCATTAAACAGTATCAGTAACTAATAATGAGAAATAGAAGCACATGTTGTCCTTCACCTGCCATGATTGGTGTCTGTCATGTGACAGGGCAAAGATCACTCATGGGTGGGGCTTCCAATAACACAAATGTTTAATTCTAGATCAACACATGTAATTGCTGTTTTTAAAAAAATATTTGTTTGTGGAATTTAAATTTGTTTCACATAAAGGCTTAGGCTTATCTGATTTAATCATTATTGTCCTACAGTCCACCACCAGAGAACAACATAATCACCACAATGCAGTAAGTAAGTGATTCTGTATTAAATTATTTATTCTTCTTCATTTTCAGTGGGTGGAGAATCGTCTAGTCCACATTCTCCAGTGTCGGTTCCTGTAGCAGAACTGAGGCTGGTGCTGCTGGGGAGGACGGGGTCTGGGAAGAGTGCAGCAGGAAACACCATCCTGAGCAGAGAGGAGAGGAACCAGGCTGCTACATCTACAGCTACATCTACATCCACCCAGCAGAGTGAGAGCACACAGGGGGAGGTGGCTGGGAGGAAGGTGACTGTGGTGGACACTCCTGACTGGTTCTCTCCTGGACTCTCTCTGGAGAAGCTGAGACAGGATGTGGGACTCTGTGTCCATCTGTCTGCTCCAGGACCTCATGCCTTCCTCCTGGTCATACCTGTAAAGCAGCCTACAGGAGAGGAGAGAGGGATGCTGGAGAAAATGGAGATTTTTGGAGAGAGATGTTGGAGAAACACCATGATCGTATTCAGTGTTACTGATGAACTTCAGAAGAAGAACATTGAGGAGTTTATCCAATCAGGAGACCAGGAGGTCCAGAGACTAATGGAGAAATGTGGGAACAGGTTTCACTGTCTCAACATTAATGAGAGTGGAGATGGTTCTCAGGTCTCAGAGCTGCTGGAGAAGATAGAGAAGATGGTGGAAGGAAGCAGAGTGAAATTCTACAGCAGTGAGATCTACCTGGAGACAGAATCTCAGATAAGCGTGTTGGAGACTAAGATCCTGAATGAAAGAGAAGAGAAAAGGTTGAGAGAGGAGATGGAGATGAAAGAAAAACTAGATGAGGAGGTGCAGGACTCTCTGAGAAAGATAGAGGGAGTGATCCAGGAGCATGAAGGAGACATCAGACGACTGAATGACCGAACAACTGAACTGGAGAGAAAGATGAAAGAAGAGAGAGATGAAGAGAAAAAGAAAGAACTTGAGAGGGAGTTAAAGCGAGAGGTAGAGCGAAGGACAGAAATGGAAGAAAAGGTGAAGAAACTAAAAGAAAAGAGAGAGAGGGAGAGGAGAGAGATGGAGGAGAGACACCAACAGGAGATGGAGGAGATCAGGGAGGTGTATGAAGGAGAGGTCAGGATGGAGACAGAGAGAAACCTCATGAAGATCATCCTGCCTGAACTCCAGAGAAACATTTTGCTCTCAAAAACAAAGATGCAGGAAGAGTTCAGCAGACAGATGGAGGAGAAGAACAGAGAGCTGGAGACTCTTAAACAGAAACATTCAGATCTTACAGAGACTCACAATGTACTTGAAGAGGTTTATGGGAAAACTGTGAGAAGCAGCTCAGAGTCAGAGAGAGCAGCTGTAACAGGAGAGGTGTCGAAGGGAATCTTTCAGACACTGACCGACTATTTTGTCACTGGATAACAGAGTTTATAAAACCACAGACACTCAAACAGTCTGAAATAAAGTCTTTCAGCCAGTGATTGTGGACTGGGACAAAAAATAAAAAACCCTGACCTTTTTGCTCCAGGCAGCTGAACACTACAGTAGAAGAATTGGTCTAGATGGACATCACCCATGTAAAGAACATGTCAGATCATTTTACTATCCTGGAAAAGTGTGTTTGTTTGTTTGTTTCTTTCTTTGTTTGACTCACAGTCTGCTTGAAGAGATTAATGAGAAAACTGTGAAAAAACTGTGAGAAGCAGTTCTGAGCCAAAGAGAGCAGCTGTAACCGGAGAGGCATCGAAGGGAATTTCTCAGAAATTTAAAGAATTCTTTCACTGAATAACAGAGTTTATAAAGCCGCAGACACTCAACCAGAGACAGTGGACAGAGCTGGACTGGGATAAAAATCCAATTAAGTTTTTTTTAGCTGCACTGCATATAAGTTATCTTGCTTTTCAAACACACACACACACACACACACACACACACACACACACACACACACACACACACACACACACACACTAGGATAGGCTACCTGTCAATAAGATCCTGTTATCATGAAGCTCCTCCCTACTGATTCAGCTTCCTCTCCTCCTCCTCCTCCTCATTCTGCCCTTCACTCCGGCCCTCATCATCGATTACACTTCACTCCTGCTCTCCTCTATGACTCTACACCTGATCTTCTACACCTGTCTGATGAAGCTGCACAATGAAGAGGAGGTGACTGCAGCAGTGTCTACAGATGTCTGGAATCTTTGCACATTTGGCTGCAAACCTTTAAGCTTTTTGCACATTTTATATGGGCGGAGGAAGATACTTCATCACTATGGTGTCACGTGATTGATCTTATGCTGTCAGCAGACAAATCAATGGGTCCATCAGTGGAGTCCACAGTCTCTCCGTGATCAATCAATAAATGTAATAATAATAATAATAATAATTTGTATCAGCCATAAATTGCATTGGCCCACTGGGAAAACCAGAGTCCCTGATGGTGGACATCACTGAGAAGAGAGATTAGCATAAAGTTAATTAAGCTAAGAAACTGTTAAGAATCTGGGCCCGGTTTCTCGATAACGCACACTATTCGCGCGCTAAGAAGACTCTTAAGATATATCTTACGTTAAGTGATAACTTTTCTAAGTGTATTTCTCGAACTGTCTCTTAGGAGTCTTCTTAAGTCGCTGCCTTTTACGTCCGACGTTACGCGGCGCTGTCTACAGTGAAGGTCCTGAATTAGCGGACATCGGTGGCTCTGGAATCGATTTTTGACTCCTTTTGCATGACAGTGTTAAGAAAGACGGCACTTTCTATGCAAATTAAACATTGCACTAAATTCTTTTAATAGCGTTTATTTCGACATGTGTTAACTTAACAATAACATGTCATAATAGACAAATATATAAATTAATATTAATTAATATAATAATATAATATATAATATTTTCATGTAACATGTGGCCGTGAAACGAACGGGGTTTTACAATCATAGTTGATGGACAAACAGCTGATAACACTCTTCACCAGCTTCAGAAACAATGTGAAGTGTCAGTTGTTGGGGTTGTATAGCGCACTTATGGAATGAATACGATGAGATGACAGGGTGGAGGTTTAATACCTCTATCTCACACGCGGGGCCGTAAGTGCGGTTCATTATGATTCAGCGCGAGTTTTGGTGCTGTTATTACGTTTCCATCTTACCACGCAAAAAAAATAAACATGCGGAAGCTCGCGGACCTGGCAGATCTTCGCGGACCGTCGGGCGCCGGTCACTCGAGGCAAATCACGGTGCCTAATACCCCTCTCTCACCTGTGTGGTGGCTAATACCCCTCTCTCACCTGTGTGGCTGGACTCATCTCCGTGAGCTGCTGCGATTGCCCACGACGTTCCTTTAACGTTCCGCGACGTTCTGCAAAGTCTGCAAGCTACCGCGAGGACCAGCAAAAAATTAAACGTTGAATTTTTCACGCGGAAAGATGAAAACGTAATCACAGCGCAAAAACTCGGGGTGAATCATGATCAAGCCTACGGCCACAGCGCGAGACCGTGCAGGTGAGATAGGGGTATAACACACCGCATCTCACACCGAGTCAAACCGCATGAGTGAATACTGTAGGGGTATTAAACATTACAGTCACCCAGAAAAATGAATGGATGCGGGGTTTGAAACTCCCAAGGTTATTTTCTCATTTAACTAAATCAAATTTCATAAAAATAAAACGTGTCAAAAGAAAAACCCATAAAGTCATGGATAATGGCTAATGAGCAATGAAACATATTTTAAACAAAAAGCAGCGAGCAGCTGGACATGGGGACGGGGAGTGTACAGTAAAGTATGATGCGTTGGTCTGGCACGCGCAGTTCTGAGCAGCTCAAGAAGCTCCATAATCTGTTGCCTTGAAAGGCAAAACGTTTATTTTATATATTTTTTAATAACGGCCACGGGGAAATATGAAAAGTGCTGAAGTTTTGTCTAAAGGAAAAATGTACATGACTCACACGGCTCCACGGACCGCACCGTCTTCAGTTTAACACAACACCACGCTGTATCGCTGCCTAATTGTTCGCCACCTGTTTAATATTAATTGTGATTGGCAATTTTAATGCTTTAGTCACATTATGAAATAGGCTAATTAAAAGTCACTCTATTAGTTCTGATATCAAATAAAATAATATTCTTAAACAGGTCTACAGTATATTCCATCATTAATACGACTTTGATAACGTGCCATAATGTGTTTGCATACACCGCTGATTTATACAGACTGCTGCTCAGTGGCGGCGACTAGCGTCTTGAGCTGAAACTACGCTAAGTATGAGTTAAGGTTGGTCCAGACCAACCTTACGAACGTCTGACTTAGCTAAGAGATACTTAGCGTAAGAACGTTTCGAGAAATGCGCCATAAAGTTAAGAGAGAGGTTAAGGTACGACTTATGAACTACTTAGAGATAAGAAGCTTTCGAGAAACCGGGCCCTGTTCAGTTGGCTGTAAGTGTGTATAATATAATTTAAGTTAATTCTTTATTTGTCACATATACATCACTGCACAGTAAAACTCTTTCTTCACATATCCCAGTGTAACTGGGGTCAGAGTGCCGGGTCAGCCATGATACAGCGCTCCTGGAGCAGACAGGGTTAAGGGCCGCGCTCAAGGGCCCAACAATCACAACTTAATGGAGCTTCCTGATGTCTTATGTGGTAACACCTTCTATATCCTGAACCCAGACTAATATACATCCACATGGCTCCTGTCTGCTAGAACCCTTTTGTTTAATCAGGAGAATGTAAATGTATTTCCTCTCTCCTGTCTGTCTCCGGGTCTCTCTATGACTGACATGTTAATGACGGGTTCTTTTGATGTTTGTGACGTAGCACCGCTTAAATGTGCTCTCTTTGCTGAGAATAAACAGAGATCTTCAGACATCATGCCTGCGTGTGTGTGTTCAAGTTCACGTTCAAGTACGCTTTATTGTCACTTCAACCATATACAGTTAGTACACAGTGAAACGAAACAACGTTCCTCCAGGACCAAGGTGCTACATGCAACATAAATCACAACATAAATTTACAAAAACTAACTAGCTAAGAATATCTACAGGTTTTACACACAACATAAAGTGCACGTGCAAATGTGCAGACAAGAGCAACAACAAAGTGACAGTGCGACAAACACGACATAACATCACAGAATAATATGGTGTTGACGTGGTGGAGAAACTGTAAACATTCCTTAACACAGCAGCAAGAATTGAGGAATTAGTGCAAAAAGTAGTCCAGTAATGATTATTGTGCAAAAGAGATAAACAGTGAAGCATTTACAGGTTGGTGTGTATGATAGTCTGGTGGTGTAGATCAGTGTGTCTGCGTTTGTGTTGATTTGTCAGTCCAGTCCTAATATACTGAGGTAGTTGAGTTAAGCTGAGTGATAATGTGTGTGTGTGTGTGTGTTTATCAGTCCAGTCCCTTTTTGTTGAGGAGACGGACGGCTTGTGGAAAAAAGCTGTTGCACTGTCTGGATGTGTGTGCCCGAATGCTTCGGTACATTTTTCCAGATGGCAGGAGTGTGAAGTGTGTGTGAGAGGGGTGTGTCCGATCAGCCACAATGCTGGTGGCTTTACGGATGCAGTGTGTGGTGTAAATGTCTTCAGTAGAGGAGAGAGACCCCGATGATCTTCTCTGCTGTCATCACTATCCGCTGTAGGGTCTTGCGGTCCGATATGGCACAATACCCAAACCAGACAGTGATGCAGCCGCTCAGGATGCTCTCGATAGTTCCTCTATAGAAGGTGGTCAGGATCGGTGGTGGAAGCTGGGCCTTCCTCAGTCTTCTCAAAAAGAAAAGACGCTCTTGGGGTTTCTTGTGCAGGGAGTTGGTGTGTGTGTGTGTGTGTGTGTGTGTGTGTGTGTGTGTGTGTGTGTGTGTGTGTGTGCCCCAGACTGGTTAGTGTATCAAGGTGCAGCGGACACAACAAGAAATAACTCTTCTTCTCTTAACTTAAAACGTGGCTTAGACACACCTCTTCTTCATTTAAACCTAACACTGAAGTAATAATATTATACCTCAATGTGTTCGATGCCTTTTATACAATAGAATTTTGACAAAATAATATTTGAATATAGAAGCACATTTTATCTATTTATATTTACAGTTCATGTTGTCGTACATCCTCAAAACACTAGTTGCTGCTATAATTAGTATTATAACATCTAGGAGCTCAATCACCAGACTTTTAGTTCATAGGCGGTTATACAACCATTTCATTGCATGTTATACTGTGTGTGACTGTGTGTGACTGTGTGTGACTGTGTATGACTGTATGAATGTACGTGACTAATAAAATTTGTACTGAATTTGAATTCAAACTAAGAATAAAGTGTCAGAGAAGCTACTGGTTTTTACTGTAAGTGCAGATGTGTTGATGGTTTTACAGATGTTTTCTCTCCATTATTTGTTTGTTTGCTTGTTTTGTGTTGGAATGTTTTCCTTAAAAAATTTAAATATATTGTGGTGCGATGCTCTGAGCAAATCCATATTTGACATAATGTGAAAGTATTTTGTGTTACTGATCAACACTGCCATGTTGTAGCCATATATGACCTTCATGTGCTATGATCTCAATAAAAACAGATATTTTGTTTATATTTTGTACAATTTCTTTATGAAATCATCCTTCATTTTTACATGATCGTTGTTTTCAAAACTGTTTTTATCTCTTATAATTAAGTGGTGCTTTTATTGTCCAAATCTGGCTTCTGTTCATTTAAGATTCTTAATTCATGTCACAAATGTGTTTTAGCAGTTTGTGGAAAAATCAGTAGTGTTACATCCAAGTACAGATACACAGTATTTCACTCTACTGTGTCACTACTTTTCTCTCAGACAGTTCAAAGTCAACTCAGAGTGTTTTTTATTTATTTATTTATTTTTACATTGAATACATCGAATACAACAGAACAGAAAACAATCTCAATGTACCATTTCAATCATTTATTAAAACACTGTCAGGCTTAAAAACATACATGACTGAAAAACATCACATCTGCATAAAATGGCAATAGGGCACTATATGCAGTGCAGAATCTGTTGTTTATACTTCATTTGAAGATCAAATGGTTTGAAATAAAACAGCTCATTAACGTTCACTACCTTTACAATTTGGTCTGGATGAGATCTGACTGTAAAAGCATGGTAATGGTCATCAAAACAGAGTGTTTCCATCAGTGTTCCACAGAGCAGTACATGTTCATCTTTCACAGCAATAGTCTTGATCTTACAAAACACTGGCATCTCACATGCTACTTCTGTACAGATAATAAAGGCAGGGCGATACTCTGTGCCATGATGTTTCATCCACTTTACAGAATAGACAAGTTCTGATATTTCCACCCCTAATTTGGAAGCAATGTCCATGCCACCTTTAAGTCCACTGAGTTCCATCATCTTCCCTGGACCAAGAGTCAATCTGTGCTGGCTAAAAGACTCCCAGTGTATTGCCATACAACTCTGGTGCTTTTTGGCTAGCGTTTTGGTGATGTTTTTCAAGCTTTTTAATTGTGTTTTAAAGTTTTTGTGTTTCGCTTCATAACGCATACACCACATGTGCAGAATTGGTCCAATTTTCCTTATACACTGTGGGTGGTAATGTATCATTATGTGATGCTTTGGCAACAGATTTTTTTTAGGAAATAATTTTTTGAATAGCTGGTGATGTTCAGTTATTAAATGTTTAAGATAAATGGTCATGCCTTCTGTTAGGACTGGTGAAAATACAATGTTAACAATCTGTAGAAGTAAAAGCAAAAGATACGGGTGTTTATCATCTCTCTGCACTAAATCACCAAATAACAGAGGCATGTTGCGTAACAAGCACCAAGATTGGATGGCATTTAAACCTAAATCGTTGCTTCCACCAAACAATTTGACCATTGGAGGACGGTTCCTCTGCTGATTGTAACCATAATCAAAAGCATGTATTCGACCAGCAAGATCATCAGCACTTAGGAAATTATGCACAATGTACTGCAGAACAAGTTTTACCTCTAGCTGAGCGACACCTTCCAAAATGTCGTGCATTATATCCACAGCAAAATTGTTTGCTGTGGTGAAATACTTCAGTGAATTTAACAAACACACCCGTTTGACGCCATAAACATGAGGTAGTGTAGAGTCATCTTGTAACCTTTTACAATGCAGAGCATGCATCTCAGGTGTTTTTAGAACAACTTCAGGGTTATCTTCGGAAAACACATATTGAAAGCGATCTTTCTCCAGAACACAGAGACGACAGCAATATTGAGCCCCAAATGACTCCAGAAATCCTAATGAAGTGTGTAAGCCAAGGTTATCCCCTGTGACTTGAACAACTGTCCCCCTTACACAATGTCTAAATAACGGACTCTTAACCCCCTCAATCTCAAGCACTTTTAGATCATTTACTAGAGGCTCAATTATAGAATTAAAACCATACCGTCTAATATCCTGTGCATGAAAGAGGGCACATAAATGAATGTTATCCAGTGAGGAGTTAAATATGGGGGGAAATTCCTCAATGTAAAATAGATAGAACCCAATTTGTGTATACCTTTTTTGGAACCCAAAGGATTAGCGGTCTCGAAATCATCATAAAATAACTGAATTTGTAAAGCATCTTTTTCTGTGCAAAATAAAGGATTACTTTTAAAATGTGCCGCATCACTAAAGTCAAAATAAACACCTTCCTTTGGAACATGCCTGGGTTTAAACAAATCAGTAAGATGCGGATTTTGTCAAATTGACTTTAGTGTTTCTAAAATGGGAATATAAGAAAATGTATCTGTTACAACAACTTGATCAAATGTTCCAGTGGTTTTATTTCTCCTGCTATCAAATCTTGTGCCAAGCACTATTTCGGTTGGTTCAACATGTCATGTGGAGACAGACAGAGCAAAGCTGCATCCTGGGCCTGACTGTGAATCTCAAAAACTATTTCCTCCATAGATGAAACAAAACCACTTACAGCAGAATGACGTAACCCAGCAAATTTTAGTTGCGCAACAGATGCACACATATCCAAAGTGCTCTTTTTTGACTTTAACAATCCAGATGTTGTGGTCACCTCTCCAACAGAGCCAATCTGATCAAATGTTTGAGCACTACTTTGTCCTTCTGCCTTAGCAGTCTCATAGTTGTCAATGGGGTCAAAATACTGGTCACTTTGCTCAGGATGTTTTGTATTCAAATGTTTTCTGAACCCTGAAAAAGTCCCAAACACAGAACAACAACCTGCCTCTACACATTTAAGGCGAAGCTTCTTTCCAGGAACAAAACCATGAACTAATCTGAAGTGCCTAAGAAGCAATTTTGAACTATATAACTCAAACAAAACACTTCATGAGGGCAGAAAAACTTAGCTACTTAAATTTATCACCTAGCTAAGCAGCCTTGCTCTAACCTCAGCAACACGAGGACTCTCCTTCACTTTGCCAACATCTATGTTGTACACAGTGGTCTGAATGAAAGTGTTCATGTTGTGTAGCATAATGTTGTAAGAGGTGCCAAAAACAAAGTGTGCCTTAAACAGCTCGTCAACGGCACCAAGAGAAGAGGTTGACTTGCATGGAATGGCCTGCCGATCAAGAACGATGAAGTACTGGTGAACTGAATTCTTCTGAGGTCCCACGGCCAGGAGGTAGGGCTGAGCAACAGCTGCAATTTCCCGAAGATGCTCCTCAATGTTTGTTCCACTCTGAGAAAGCCAAGCAAATTGGAAGAGAACTATCACCAATATGTTAAATATAAAACAGAAAAATTAAAAAAACAAGAAAAAAAATAAAAACCTTCTTGAAGACAACCAGGTGTTTTTCTGCTTGAGAGGCAGACACCTTTCCTGGTCTTTTCCGGCGTTGGGCAGAAGGTGGGATCAGATGCAACAGAAGTATTATAGAAGAGAGGTCGCTGTCCCAACCTGTTTACACACATACATTATGTTAGCAAAATCTGATCAATAATGCAAACTGGAAGTGAAATAAAAGAATGGAAAGAACATGTATGGGTACCAAATCTTAATATTCCTCATTAATATTTAAAGTATAAACCTAATCTTAAACATCTTACCAAAGTCAACACCCTCTTCTGGGTCACCAGTAGGAGATTCAGCTGCCAGCAGTAGTTCTTTCAAATCACTGGTGCTTGGAAGCTTTTTGCACTGCTGAATCACTTTTGTCTTGAATGCAGTTGTCCACTTTTCCAGTAGCTTGCCTGACACTCCTTCTCCAAACATCAGAACAAAGTCTTGCTCAATCTAAGAAGAGGCAGAAAAGGATGAGCCAATTGTTTTTTTCTAAGTACCAGACAAATCATTATGGATATAAACCCAAGCAAGTAGTGAATAAACTTACATTTAAACATCAGTACAATTTATTGTATTGTTAAATTGTTAAACGTATGATTATAAACACTTTACCAAGCCTTTAATGTCTTTGAATCGTGGAAAGACGGAAAATCGTGTCAATATATCACTTGACTGCATGGGGTCAAGAACCATGTTGCGGCGATAATCGAATGTCAATTTCATTGTTTTCTTGATGGCGTCCTCATCAGAAGAATGGCTCAGGAATGCAATTGCTTCCTTACATTCATCCTCACTCAGGGTGGTCTCTGAATTCAACTCTGACTGCCGTCTTACAGTTGGTCCACCAGACACTGCTTCAGCAGAAGTTCCTTGTCCTGATGATGAACAACAAAACATTTAAAAGCTTCAACACTGCTCAATGAATGACAAATGAAGTTAATCCTTAAACAGGCAATTTAGCAAGAGGACTCCTGTAAAAGATTGCAGAATGAGCTACATAAAAGTCAAGAAAAGGTAGATTTCAGAATTTCATTGTGTACCTTCAAATGACGCACGTCGTTCCTTAGCTAAGCCTCTCTGTATACAGTAGTTTTGATTCTCCATGCCAAGTACCCAGTACCGCTTTCGCCATCATAATAATGTTCCTTAGAAAAATACAAATAAAGATAAAAAGTCTTTATATTCAACAGCAAAATACACCGTCTGTAGTATGGCTATGTGAGATTAGCAGCATTTAAAATGCCAACACAGAATTAAAACTCAAAGCTGACACTTACGTAGCCATTTTTAGAAAAGGGGTCAATCAGGTAAGGGAACAAAGCCACAATTCCTCTGGAATATTTTTCTTTCACTTGCCTTGGTGGTGATGTACTGCAGTAAAAAAAAAAGAGAGAGATTTTTTGTGTCTTTGGCATGAATTTAAACAACAACAACTAAAAATTTAAACTAGAGAGATCATATATACACCGGGTAATGATTATGAAGATTACCCATTCTTTTCTGTCATGTCAGCTGTTAAGATGTTAACCATTTTCCTCCTTGTTTCGTCCCCCAGAGACTTAGTTCGGTCGTATTCATTTATTATATTCTCCCCACCAGGTTTCTGGACAAGAATGGTTTCCACCAACTCAAAAAATATATAAATAAATAAATAAATAATATTTGTATATATCAGTAAGTCTCATAAATCAACTTGGAGTCAATGGAAGAAGACAGGGACTGATTTGACTGCCCATGAGATGCTTGTGGAGAGGCTGAGCCCAAGTCTGTTTGCAGATAAATAATTATGGGGAATTATTGTTAATTAGTAGTATTACATTTCTAATGAGTAATGTAATAAATACAAACCCGCATTATGTTTTATGGTAAGAACTCCGACTGAGGATCTGACTACATCCTCAAAAACATCATCATCCACCTCAGTCCCTGATTCATCAAAAACCTTCACATTCTCGGGTACAGATGGAACACCAAACTTTAAAAATGCTTTTAAAAAAAACACCGAATTTTATGAGAAAGTATACAGACTTACAAGGTTTTACACAGCAATGATTAACTTTGAACATCAGGGCACAAGCAATATGTGACTATACATATTCTCATATAAACTTACTAGACATTCATCAAGGAACAGATAAAAATACATAAAAATTAATGTAATGAAAGGATGTGTTTGTTTTTACCAGCAGTCAAAAATTCCTCCAGGCTCAGGTCAGTTATCTTGACAAATTTTTGAGAATCCCCAAGTTTCACCTTAACCAGCATGATCTGTAAGAAGTGACAAGAGTATAACACAGATTATAGTATAAAAAGATTTCATGCCCAACATATAAATAAAAATGCCCACAGTAATACGGTTGCAATAATTTGCATAATCACCTCCGTTAGATCAATACCACGTGTAGTATGGGGATGTGAGATCAGCATCATTTAAAATTAATGAAAAAATAAATAAAGTCAAATAATTCAGTAAATACTCACTTTTCATCTAGTGATGCCATACATATTCATGTGGGATTGTCAGTTCTGTCCACCGATCAGCCATAACATTATGACATAGCTAATGTTAACTGTTATGAGACAAAATATTAACTGAAAATTTCATTTTGTTCATTGAATTATGTAACATTTACCCTGAAATTTGACATCATCAGTTAATCATGGTGTGTTTTGTCCCTCACAGCTCTGGATAAGGGTGTCTGCCAAATGTAGTGAAAGCTAGTGATGAACTGAATGATGGTTCATTTCAAAGCATAATTACACTGTAAAGAACATTCTGTAGAATTTACAATAATTTACTGGCAAAAAAGTTGCCAATAAAATCCTGTAAAATAGCCGTTAATTGCTGTAAAATGGATTACAGTATAATACTGCTTAGCAATTTACAATAAATTGATGTTTGCAGAATACAGTATACAGTGGTGTGAAAAACTATTTGCCCCCTTCCTGATTTCTTATTCTTTTGCATGTTTGTCACACTTAAATGTTTCTGCTCATCAAAAACCGTTAACTATTAGTCAAAGATAACATAATTGAACACAAAATGCAGTTTTTAAATGAAGGTTTACGTTATTAAGGGAGAAAAAAAACTCCAAATCTACATGGCCCTGTGTGAAAAAGTGATTGCCCCCCTTGTTAAAAAATAACTTAACTGTGGTTTATCACACCTGAGTTCAATTTCTGTAGTCACCCCCAGGCCTGATTACTGCCACACCTGTTTCAATCAAGAAATCACTTAAATAGGAGCTACCTGACACAGAGAAGTAGACCAAAAGCACCTCAAAAGCTAGACATCATGCCAAGATCCAAAGAAATTCAGGAACAAATGAGAACAAAAGTAATTGAGACCTATCAGTCTGGTAAAGGTTATAAAGCCATTTCTAAAGCTTTGGGACTCCAGCGAACCACAGTGAGAGCCATTATCCACAAATGGCAAAAACATGGAACAGTGGTGAACCTTCCCAGGAGTGGCCGGCCGACCAAAATTACCCCAAGAGCACAGAGACAACTCATCCGAGAGGCCACAAAAGACCCCAGGACAACATCTAAAGAACTGCAGGCCTCACTTGCCTCAATTAAGGTCAGTGTTCACGACTCCACCATAAGAAAGAGACTGGGCAAAAACGGCCTGCATGGCAGATTTCCAAGGCGCAAACCCCTTTTAAGCAAAAAGAACATTAAGGCTCGTCTCAATTTTGCTAAAAAACATCTCAATGATTGCCAAGACTTTTGGGAAAATACCTTGTGGACCGACGAGACAAAAGTTTAACTTTTTGGAAGGTGTGTGTCCCGTTCCATCTGGCGTAAAAGTAACACAGCATTTCAGAAAAAGAACATCATACCAACAGTAAAATATGGTGGTGGTAGTGTGATGGTCTGGGGTTGTTTTGCTGCTTCAGGACCTGGAAGGCTTGCTGTGATAGATGGAACCATGAATTCTACTGTCTACCAAAAAATCCTGAAGGAGAATGTCCGGCCATCTGTTCGTCAACTCAAGCTGAAGCGATCTTGGGTGCTGCAGCAGGACAATGACCCAAAACACACCAGCAAATCCACCTCTGAATGGCTGAAGAAAAACAAAATGAAGACTTTGGAGTGGCCTAGTCAAAGTCCTGACCTGAATCCTATTGAGATGTTGTGGCATGACCTTAAAAAGGCGGTTCATGCTAGAAAACCCTCAAATAAAGCTGAATTACAACAATTCTGCAAAGATGAGTGGGCCAAAATTCCTCCAGAGCGCTGTAAAAGACTCGTTGCAAGTTATCGCAAACGCTTGATTGCAGTTATTGCTGCTAAGGGTGGCCCAACCAGTTATTAGGTTCAGGGGGCAATTACTTTTTCACACAGGGCCATGTAGGTTTGGATTTTTTTTCTCCCTAAATAATAAAACCCCTCATTTAAAAACTGCATTTTGTGTTTACTTGTGTTATCTTTGACTAATAGTTAAATGTGTTTGATGATCAGAAACGTTTTGTGTGACAAACATGCAAAAGAATAAGAAATCAGGAGGGGGCAAATAGTTTTTCACACAACTGTATATTTTTACAGGATTATAAAATTAAACTTTTAAAAAGGCATTACAGGGTTTTTTTTGTAATTACGCTAAATTACAGTACTTACCTGGCAACAAAAGTTACCAATAAAATCCAGTGAATTCAACAAAAGCCAAGATGTAGCTGTAACATTTTTACTATGAAATTCCTGTAAATAACTATTTTAACTGTGAACTGTACTGTGCTGTGAACTGTAACTGTACTTTACTATTATACTGATGTAAATGCATTAAAACTAAGATTTTGAAAAATTATCACTCAAATTCAAAGCTGTTGTAAGTAAACTGTTTATTAACGCTGACACCTGACAACACTTCAGCACCGTCACTGGTAACATCATTTTACTTTTTCAACTACAGAAAAACTTATAAAAAATCAACTGTTACAAAACAACTACAAACATCTCGAGATTAAAGCATAAAGCAATAGTTAAATAAAAGTTAAAGGGACTGTTTGCCTAAAAATAAAAATGGTTTATTAAAATTATTTCATAAATACTTCAAAACTCCCAATTTTCCACCAATGAGTTCAGGAGTGATCAGTCGTCTCTTCTGATCGTGTTTCTGTTCCACCCTTCACAACCTGACTCCAGTTTAGACTGTATGACTCGAGACGATCTATCAGTGTGTATGTGAGTGTGGAGACGTCAGCAATATTAGTTAATATGAGTTAATACTTTCCCCATATCCTCATCGAAGTACCAAACAGGAACATTGAGGACGCAGTTCATGTTCCATCTGTTGTCTCATCTGCATCTGTTTGTCCTATGAGCAGAAACGCTGTGTGTCCACATGTAGGACAAGTGTATGTTAGATAAAGACAATTTTTAAAGTGACACCTCTTTGACAATTGATTGAATTAGGTTAACTACTCGCTGTTGTAAGACAGTGGGATACAGGTCATGCTCTGCTAAGAATGAACACGTGTACTTTCTGACTCGACACATGGTGGATGTATATTTTAATAATTAAATTGCAATATATACTACTAATATATTTTTATTAAATTTGTATGTTGTACAATTGGAAAAACAATAAACTCACTGCAAGCTCAATATTGTCATGACATTTATACTCATGATGTCATATGTAAATGTCTAACCATAACTGTATTGGACATCTGGGACAAGTACTTAATTATTCTACCAGAAATGTTACTGTAGCCTGAGATCTTCAGAAGACCAGGTCCTGGAAGTGGTGCGCTCCAACTACGACACGCTGACTCTGAAGCTGCAGGACGGGTTGGACCAGTTCGAGCGCTATTCAGAGTATATATCTTGAGTATATATGTATATATTTTGTTTCATTTTGTGGAGCATTTATTGATTTTGTGTCACGACTGCTAGGTGTGTGGTTCGGCATAAACGCAGAGGAGGCAGGGAAATCGTCCATCTTTTATTGATGTAGCTCATTCACACAAAACAAACATAGTTTCTCTTCAAAGATGACGTTTAATACTCGACGCCTGCCTGCCTTACAGTCAGGCTCTTTATACTCGTCTTAATGAGCCACCTCGGCTTCAGGTGAGTGCTCCCCTCCCCTAACCGAGGTGCCCCATGGGAAATGAAGTTCAAACTTAAACTTAACCTACCAACAAAAACATAACAGAAACACAAACCAAGAGGGGGCGTTTGTTGTTGAGATCTTGAGTATATATGTATATATTTTGTTTCATTTTGTGGAGCATTTATTGATTTTGTCAGTGTTTATTTTTTCTTTTTTTTCCTGATTCTGTTCATTAGAAATCATGGTTTAGGTGTTTTGCTGAACTGCTTCATTGTTTTTTTTTTTTTTTACAATTTTAAAAATATTATCTGACCTGATTTCATGTACTGACTAAATAATGTTAAAATATTTTCATCTTTCAGAACTCTTCAGATCCTCAGTGTTTCCCAAGTTTGAAAGATTAAAATTTTATTTAAACGACTGGAGCGTTTTAATTTTTGTCAGTCAAAACTCATTAAAGATATTCATTATAGATTAATTAAACATGACGAGCTACTGTTGACACTCAACACACTGTATTGGATTCTCTTTATTTTTTCTTTTTCTTTTTTTTATCTAAAATATAACCATTTTCCTCCAGATGTTTCGGAGTGATGTTTGTAGCTGTGTACGATGGAGGTGTGTAGTGGATGATAACACCAGGCCACACTAATCAAACACCAAATTATTCATGATAATCTGTTATACAACATCCACATATTAGAGACAAATCCACATTGATACGGTTTTGTACAAAATGTAGGTACGTAGGTTGTGATAGAAAGGTGTCAGAACACACAGTGCATCTCTGTTATGGTGGTAAAAGGGGCAGCTACTCAATATTAGGGGCAAATCATCAGTAATGAAACTCTCTACAGCATCGGCAGTGGATTTGGGATTCTGAGCTTTAAAGATATTCAAAGGTTGTGGGTTTGAGTTCCACCACTTTTGTGACAAAAAAATAAAAAATCAATAAATGACACAAGGGGGCAGCATCGGGGCATTTATGAATCAAAACAACATACATGATCAGATGCTGCCCCCTTGTGGACGATCTAAGTGTAGCAATACCAGAGGTTCACTACAAAAATAGTCCAATTAAAAGTCACCAAATTAATGAGTAGATTAATAAACAAATAGGCAGAAGAAATGCACAGAATAAATAATACAGATAGATCTACAGATCAGATTAAAAATGAACAGCTGTTATGTTCATACAGTAAAATACTTAATGTTGTACACAGTGTATTAAATCATATACAGGAACTGAACTCACAGTCTAAAACATTATAAACATTCATAATGACACACTGTTCATGTTCTGTGCTCAGATACAGAGTCACTTTTACTCCTTAATCTTCTGTTTCTAAACATGATATTTGTTTATGTGTTTATGCTTCTTTCTACACATATAACACCAGAGTCCAGTCTGTACCAAATGTAGAGTTTAACATTAGAACTAAAGAGCTGCTGAAGAAATGAGCTTAGATTAATCCTATTATTATTATTATTATTATTATTATTATTATTATTATAGTGGTGTTCAGAGTAACAGCAGTGTGTTGAATAAAGTGAGTAAAGCTCCATATCCATATAATAACCTTTAATTTAAATCACATAAATGTATTGGACTCCCTGTACATTCTATTCTGTATCACAACATGAAGAAAAATGTGCTAAATGTATTATTAGTTTAAGTGAAGAAAAACAAATATTAGTCTGTTCAAAAACATTATTATTATTATATGGATATGGAGCTTTACTCACTTTATTCAACACACTGCTGTTACTCTGAACACCACTGCACAGTACGCGCGTGATTAAGAACTAATAGTGCTGAGCACAGGGGGCGGGGTTATCAGAGGTGAGGGGGCGGGGTTATCAGAGGTGAGTGGGCGGGGCTTTCTCTCTGTAATGGAGCTGAAAGTGAAAGTAATTCTGGACTCGGAAACAGAACAACTGCACCGTCACACTTCCTGATATAACGGTTTAAAACAGGAGGAATTTATACAGTGACAATTTACACACGATATTTAAACTCTGTAATGAGGTAAATAGTGAAGATGATCTGGTGTGAAATGTGGACAGACTTCAGCTAAAGCAGCAGATATGTTTATATGAGGAACAGAAAAGGTAAGAGGAGTTAGCATCATGCTAAAGTACATGTTAGTCACCAACCACTCAATAACCTGTTAAACTAATCCTCCAAATACACCGTGGAATTGTGCTTTCTAACAGTGTGTTTGTGTGAGTTAAGTTGTTTAAAAGGATGACTCTCTCTTTCTGTGTGTGTTTAGGATTTTATTAGTTTGAACCGACAGTAAGAGATAAAGATGGCGACTGCAAACAGTAAGTTACATTTACAGAGATACATTTATCTGTATTATTTACTGCAGATTAAACTAACTGTGTGTGTGTGTGTGTGTGTGTGTGTGTGTGTGTGTGTGTGTGTGTGTTTCCTACACAGATGAGTTTAAACTCATAAACAGATGAGTTTAAACTCATTGGTCCCAGTGGTAGAGAGGAGTATAATCACTCTGCTGTGACTCTCTCGTGTCGTCTGTCTCCTGAAATCAGTGCTGTTAACATGGAGATCCGGTGGTTTAAGGAGACAGACTGTGTTTGTGTCTATAAGAACAGACAGGTGACAGAGGGGAGACGTTACGAGGGCAGAGTGAGTCTGTTCACTCAGGAGCTGGAGAGAGGAAACGTCTCCTTACAGCTGAGAGACTGTACATGGTCAGATGATGGACATTACCTGTGTCAGGTCACTGATGGAGACAGAACAGAGGAGATTACAGTAAAGATGTACAGTAAGTGTTCCTGAACTCCACACTGTATAAACTCTACATCATCATCTGTGCTTCTCATCTCAGTAGATGAAACACACACTCAGTATTCAGTATGAGGTTCAGTATACAGGGTGCTAATGTGGAGTGAAGTTTATTTTAGTCCAATAAACAGTGAGTGTGTTTTTCACTCTGATACACACCTGCACAAGGGCCTAAAAGCAGCAGCTTGTACAAATACTAATTAAATAGTGATTGATTAAAAAATGTTAATTGGTCTGGATAAGGGTGTCTGCCAAATGCCATAAATGTAAATGTCTGATGTTTGAGATTTTTAGAGTAAGAATATCTGACTAGTGGTTAATAACAGGTGTATAACAGTCCAGAGAACACATTAGTTAGTCAGGTATCTGACTTGGCACACACTAATGCACTGTGTACACACTTCTCCACTTCTATATGGCTGTAAATTAATAACAGAGACTAATAACAGGAGTTACAGCTTTTAGTGTTGGACTTGTGTTTTACACAAATCAGTCCACAAACTGATCCACAAGTTCCCTCAGCTCCTGATTCTGCATTGGCATCAGATCCTCTCCCTGATGAATAAGATGGCGGCTTTGCTCTGTGGCAGAGAGAGAGACAAGGGCTAAGGAGCGAGGAATTGCTTCAATCCACCATTTCAAAAGACTAATATGATACAGCTCAGTGCTTTTGCACTTACCCGGCTGTTGCAGACGATAGTTCACTGGCTCGACTCGTTCCACAATGGTTAAGGGTCCTTACCAACGGGCCTGGAACATGAATGTAGCACTGGGGAGAAGCAGCAGTACGCGATCGCCCACCTTAAATACGCGTGACTGAGCCGGCTGGTCGTAGACGTGCTTCTTCTTCTCTTGTGCTTGACTTTGGATAAACTTGTAAAAGTAAAGATGTAAAAATGCGTCAGAGACAGAAGCGTTGTTACATGAAATTTGTCAGAGTGGAAGTTCTTTAGTCTTTAATAGTCGGGTCTGAGCTTTAGGCAGAGATCACTCATGTAAGTAACACACTGCACATAGCAGTCTCACTGGACTTTTTGATGTTTTCAACAATAATTTTCTCTGCACATCTAATGGCAACTAAATGAGCTGCTTATTCAGAGTTCAGGAGGAAACACCACCAGAAACTGAACTAATTAATGCTGTAATAATAACTCTAATAATAATTATTACTGCTGTAAGTAAATTTTTCCTGATTCAGATAGAAATGTGAATGAACGTGGTGATGCTCAGCATTTTCATTCGATATGACGCGTCTTATTCACCAGTTGATCACAGATGTGTGTTACTGCACCCAGTATTTAATTGTTTAATTATAAATTATTTATTATTCACTATGTTGTTATATTAATATAAATATTAAACTTTTAGCTGAACATCTTTAAACTAAAATCAAAGAATGAAGTTATTCTGTCTGTAAATCATAAGTTTTTCTCTTTATATTTTATCTAACGTTACATTTCTCTCTCTGTTGTTCCACACGACACCTTCAGCACCGGTAAGTAAATAACTCGACTTCACACTAATGATAAACACTGATATTTTATAAACTTATCACATGTATTAGATTTTAATTCAGGAATCAAATAGAAACATAAAACTATTTTCAGATGATGTTTATGTGAAGGACTCTGATCAGTAAGTGAGATTCCACTTCCATCAGTCAGCTTCTTTCCCACAATGCACCTGTGTGTAACCCCACTGTACTGCAATAATGTAGACAGAGACGTTTACCATGTCGAGTAAAAGACACAACACACATGTAACATATAACACACACCACTGCCAGACTCCATCAGAATCTCATACAGAATCATATAAGAATAAAAATATAACATTTCCCAGGATTCCTCTGGATGGAACAGTTGTCTATTCTGCAAGTGTCCAAGTAACATATCAGTATTTTTGTATTATTTTAATAAGCTGTGGCTCATAATTGTGTTCTTACTGAAACACAGAGTGACATGACATTTCCTGACACTTCACAATAAACATAAATCAGAGCTTTAACAGTGTTCAGTGCTTGTAGACAGAATAATTGCCATCACTCGCTCTGCATAACAATCACACCATATTGTGAAAAAGCATTGAAGAGTTGACTCGGCCTAGCGTTTAGCCTCTTTAAGCTAACAGTAGTAAGTCATGTTAATGCACACAGCATAAAGACAACCTGACTGACCTGAGAACAGAAGTCCTTCACTTCATTTATAAAACTTCTATAATAGGAGAGAGGGATTTAGGAGTGAAAGAGAGAAAAACAGAACGAGATCACACATCTTCCCAAGTCTACTGCGACATATCATATGCTGTCGTAACCAATATATAGACGAGGCCGTAGCAAAGCACATCATTCTGTTATCTGTTCAGTTTATTACATTGATAAATGTCTGTGTTTATAATTAAAGGAAGTGAGAATCTGATATTCTGTATATTCCTTTATGTACTACAATAACACATAGATATATTACAGAATATTTAACTATAGATATAAAATACACAGGGGGAAATGCACATATACTGACATACTGTATATTGGTAAATACATGCAGATATCAGAAAATAGTATTTTACAATAAATCACAAGATATTTCTGTTCCTTAAGGGGAACTAGCGGTATATTAGCACAATGCTACATTATACAGATTCACTGTGTGTGATGACTGATTGTTGTCGAGTTTTCCTCTTTTTTATTAAGACACACATCAGCTGTGTTTTAACCAGAGTAACAGTTACTTTCACATTTTCACATGAAACAATTCACATTTATAATCATGTATTAAATCTTCACTCTCTATTATTTACTTTCACAGCCAAAGTTCGGTGAGTATAAAGTCTTTTCTCTGATAGTGATGTGTTGATGCTGCATGAATAATATATTTATTGTGCAGATGAAATAGATTGGACTGTGCTGTGTGTTCAGACTGCAATAGCACATAGATATATGAGCATCATGAGCATAGTGTAGTGAACACAACAGACTGTGATCGCTGGCAGAACATTCATCATGCTGTTGTCTAGTTTATCATTAGTGTTCTACACACACACACACACACACACACACACACACACACACACACACACACACACACACACACACACACACACACATCTGACCTACACACTGATACTGAGAGATAAAAAGCTGAAGGTTTTTGTGTGATTGTAATTTTATAGTAATAACTCCTTTATAAAGTTACTGAGACTGACTAATATTACTGTAGTGTTCACTGTCCGGCCTCCCAAAGAGTCACACACACTAATATTTCATTTGATCACAGGTTGTGTTGATGGTGTGTAATGTGGTGGATAATTCCTGTGTATAAATGCTTCCTCATGCTCACAGAGTCCAGCGTATGTCCAGGACATCTGGGAAGAATAATGATGTATTGATGTAATAACCTGAACATTCAGTACATTTAATTAGATTATTTTTGTTCTGATTCGCCTCATTAACAAGTGGTTTTCTGATAGTCACACAGCTGTTTAGTCCCAATCCTGTGAGCTCTGTGATTTCTGCTGTCATTTATGTAAAGATGTCTTCATTTCTTTCTTTTTTAATGATGCAATTTCTCCAAGTCTTTGATGTCTGATTACTTTCACTTATGATTTTTTTTCAGATCATATTTTTTTTCATGAAGTTTACTGTTTTTTCTTTTTGTCCAGGTAGTGTACTGTATATAACTTTAGTGAGAGAAGTGAGTTAGAGAGTCCACGCTAGATAATAGTGCATGAAAGAGATTATAACAGAATGTGAGAGAGTGATTCAGTAAATTAGTTTCTTATAGAGTTAATATGATAAAGCTAAAGACATTTCTGTTCCAAAATCAGCAGAGAAACAGAAGAGAGACAAACTAATGCAGGACAAAACGTATTTACTGAGAACAGACACAGAATGTTTATATCTAATACTATTCCATATAATACAGAGACATTTACAACAATTACCAAAACATTTTTAGGAATCTAATCAAACTTTCTTTGTATTTTTGTCACATCATCAAATAAAAGACGTCTGTGTTTATCAGGTGAGTAAACTGTACTAAACTATTAATGTTCATAAATCTCTTACTGATACTAGCAGCTTAAAAACATCTTAAATGGTTATAATAAGTCTATTACCCAGTGATGGGTTACTATGGTTACAGCTCACAGTGATGGACAGAAAAACTATCACACGACTGACACATTGAATAGAAACATGAACATTGAGCTGTTTGTTAATGACATTTAACAGGCAGCAAATACAGATTAATATGTTAAATAAAAAAGTTTTTCCTTTATACATTAAACACATGTGAACTATGGCTGTGGCTCGGCTACAAACTAAAGGCTAATGCTAATGATCGTGCTAATGCTAAAGCTAATACAAGCAAACGCAACTAAATACATTAGGATTCTAAACAGAAGACTTTGAAACACGACTTTAAATAGACAAACTAATTAAACTAAACAAGGTGCAGGTGATCACAATTAACATCATGTGACTGACATGTGAGGTGCAATGCATACTGGGAACTGAAGTCTGAAACAAACATGAAGATGAAAGTCCTACAGAACACACACAACAGGAACACACAGGGGAAAACATGACAGTTAACAATTTACTGTGATTACTGATGTCATAATTATTGATATGACTGTAAACAATTTGTTTAAACATAAACAAAATCAATCATAAAGCAAGAAAAACAAGATAAATAAATTATTACCTTCACACTTATTGAAGTTCATCTGCAAACTTTGTCTTAAATTACATTTATAGAGACATAAAAAGGTTTAATACATATTTAATTGAACATGAGGATCTGTGTAGAGACCCAACACCAGGAACAACATTAATTTACTTAAAACCATTTTATTAAAATCTGTAGGACAAATTTAATGTCACTTCAGAGAACAAATCCATGAGAAACTCTCAGTGTCTGAATTGTGTTGTGTGTTTTAATCACGGCTGACTGATGGTGTTTAATGTTGTTTTTATGACCATCAGTATCTTTACAATCTAGGACGGTTGATTTTGATGCATAAGTACATTAATATATTGCGTTATTGTGCGATGCTAAAAAAAAATTTTTTACATTAGAGGGGAGGATTTTTATCTGTAATAATCAGGGCCCGGTTTCTCGATAACGCACACTATTCGCGCGCTAAGAAGACTCTTAAGATATATCTTACGTTAAGTGATAACTTTTCTAAGTGTATTTCTCGAACTGTCTCTTAGGAGTCTTCTTAAGTCGCTGCCTCTTACGTCCGACGTTACGCGGCGCTGTCTACAGTGAAGGTCCTGAATTAGCGGACATCGGTTGCTCTGGAATCGATTTTTGACTCCTTTTGCATGACAGCGTTAAGAAAGACGGCACTTTCTATGCAAATTAAACATTGTACTAAATTCTTTTAATAGCGTTTATTTCGACATGTGTTAACTTAACAATAACATGCCATAATAGACAAATATATAAATTAATATTAATTAATATAATAATATAATATATAATATTTTCATGTAACATGTGGCCGTGAAACGAACCGGGTATCCAATCATAGTTGATGGACAAACAGCTGATAACACTCTTCACCAGCTTCAGAAACAATGTGAAGTGTCAGTTGTTGGGGTTGTATAGCGCACTTATGGAATGAATACGATGAGATGACAGGGTGGAGGTTTAATACCCCTATCTCACACGCGGGGCCGTAAGTGCGGTTCATTATGATTCGGCGCGAGTTTTGGTGCTGTTATTACGTTTCCATCTTACCACGCAAAAAAAATAAACATGTTTAACATGTGGAAGCTCGCGGACCTTGTAGTTCTTCGCGGACCGTCGGGCGCCGGTCACTCGAGGCGGATCACGGTGTCTAATACCCCTCTCTCACCTGTGTGGTGCCTAATACCCCTCTCTCACCTGTGTGGTGTCTAATACCCCTCTCTCACCTGTGTGGTGCCTAATACCCCTCTCTCACTTGTGTGGCCGGACTCATCTCCGTGAGCTGCCGCGATTGCTCACGACGTTCCTTTAACGTTCCGCGAAGTTCTACAAAGTCTGCAAGCTTCCGCGAGGACCAGCAAAAAATTAAACGTTGAATTTTTCACGCGGAAAGATGGAAACGTAATCACAGCGCAAAAACTCGGGGTGAATCATGATCAAGCCTACGGCCACAGCGCGAGCTGTATCTCACACCGCATCTCACAGCGAGTCAAACCACATGAGTGAATACTGTAGGGGTATTAAACATTACAATCACCCAGAAAAAATGAATGGATGCGGGGTTTGAATCTCCCAAAGTTATTTTCTCATTTAACTAAATCAAATTTCATAAAAATAAAACGTGTCAAAAGAAAAACTCATAAAGTCATGGATAATGGCTAATGATCAATGAAACATATTTTAAACAAAAAGCAGCGAGCAGCTGGACATCGGGACGGGGAGTGTACAGTAAAGTATGATGCGTTGGTCTGGCACGCGCAGGTCTGAGCAGCTCAAGAAGCTCCATAATCTGTTGCCTTGGAAGGCAAAACTTTTATTTATATATATATTTTTAATAACGACCACGGGGAAAATATGAAAAGGGCTGAAGTTTTGTCTAAAGGAAACATGTACATGACCCACACGGCTCCACGGACCGCGCCGTCTTCAGTTTAACACAACACCACGCTCGCTGCCTAATTGTTCGCCACCTGTTTAATATTAATTGTGATTGGCAATTTTAATGCGTTAGTCACATTATGAAATAGGCTAATTAAAAGGCACTCTATTAGTTCTGATATCAAATAAAATAAAATTCTTAAACAGGTCTACAGTATATTCCATCATTAATACGACTTTGATAACGTGCCATAATGTGTTTGCATACACCGCTGATTTATAAAGAATGCTGCTCAGTGGCGGCGACTAGCGTCTAGAGCTGAAACTACGCTAAGTATGAGTTAAGGTTGGTCCAGACCAACCTTACGAACGTCTGACGTAGCTAAGAGATACTTAGCGTAAGAACGTTTCGGGAAATGCGCCATTAAGTTAAGAGAGAGGTTAAGGTACGACTTAAGAACTACTTAGAGATAAGAAGCTTTCGAGAAACCGGGCCCAGTTTAGTGTTTAGTGATTGTGTTCTTCAGCTGCATTAAAACTCAGCGTGTTACTAAATACAATATCAGTTTAAATCAGCCTCAATCAGCTCAGTGTGTAGTGTTAGTAATATCACACACACACACACACACACACACACACACACACACACACACACACACACACACACACACAGTGATGTGAACAGAGAAACACTTCATGTGTATTTAACACTTTATTTACATACAGTATGGAGTCGGGTATAAAACCTTCACACTGATTTATTCTCTTCCACAGAGAGACAGAAAATGGACAGAAGATGAGAGAATGAAAATGGAGGAATCTGCTTCACGTGTTGGTGAGTGTGGAAGGAGCTACAAAAGTAAACACACCTGTGGTCATGTGTACAGCCTGAAGGTGATTAATGATCCACTAAACATCCAGTCTGAAATTCACACCATAAATCAGAAGGTATTATTTACACCATGTGTTAAACGTTTAGGACTTAAATACAAAAGCAGAATAACTGCGAGTGTTACTGGAAGAAAATACATCAGTCATGTAACAGACATAAAGCCCTATAGATACTGAAGGGAATACAATTCTAATATTTATTATTTTGATTAGTATCATTTATATCATCTTGTTGTTTAAATTTTTTGACTAATAGTTCAAATATCATCAAACATGAAAAACATATTATATTGACCCTTATATTGAAAATGCATTATATTCTTATAATTATCCCACTTATTATTATTATTATTACCAATATTAATATTATTATTATTTTACTATTTTCAGAATATAACATAGATGACAAACTGTTTTTTACTGAATATAAAAAGAAGATCAAAAAACTGGAAGAAACTGAAAAGGAGCTAATAAACACTAAGCTGGAACTGGACAGCACGTCTAAATCACTGGAACATAAAGACCAACAGCTGGAGGATTATAAAAGACAAATAGAGAATAAAGATACAGAACTGAGAAACAGAGAGAAAATCATCGAGGAGAAAGACGCACAACTGGAGAATATGAACAAACTGCTGAGTGAGAAAGAAACACAGCTGAAGAACACAGATAAAGAGCTGGAAACCAGTAAAGACAAACTGGAGACACTGGGACAGGAGCTGCAGGACGAGAAGCGACAACTAGAGGAGATGATGATCGTACTGGAGCAACAGAAAACTGAGTTATCAGAAAAAAACAAACAGCTTGAAGAGACAGAGAGACGTCTAACTGAGAGAGAGACACAGCTAATGGAGAGAGACAAACAGCTTCAGGAGAAAGACAAATGCCTGACAGATAATCAACAAATGCTTCAGATGAAGGACAAGACACTGGAAGAGAAGGACACACTGCTCAGAGAGGTGAAAGAAGAACTGGGGGAAACAAAGAGGACATTAGAGGAGAATCAGACACAGCTGAAAGACAAAGAGAGACAACTGGAGAGTGTGGAGAATGAACTGGAAACCAGTAAAAACAAACTAACTGAACGAGACAAACAGCTTCAGGAGAAAGACAGACTTCTAGAGGAGAAAACAAAGCAGCTGCAGGAACAGACAGATCCAGAATCATCAGCCGCCATCAGGAGAAGAAACAGCAAGGACGTGTTACCTCCATATAGTGAGTAATTTGTTATTTGTATTAGTTAAAATTAGTTTTTTTTTTAAACATCAGTACAACTAGTGAATCTACACCTAATAAATCATATGTAAGGACATGAAATATACTGTAATGATACTTAATGCTGCAACTCTTCAGCTACTGTAAGGACGTGTAATTTAAACAGTGAAAGTGGTGAATTATAGTGTATAAAACATTACTTTAATGAGATTCTCTGTCTAACTCTACCTTCTGAAGAACGTCTCTCTCATTCTGACTGGTTCTGATGTTTCCTAGTGAGTGGAGAGACTCAGGACTCAGCAGCACCAATCAGGAGAAGAAACAGTATGGATGGAAGTCGTCCTTCATGTAAGTGATTAATGTTAGTGTGCAGTGTGTAACTCAACACTAGTTTAGGGGTAAAAGAGACGACTATAAAGAGACACAGCAGGCGAATGTAGACATTTACATTTATAATTAGATTACAGTAAAAAGATCAATATTCTGTAAAGCTCACATAAAATATTATCATTCACAAATAAAAAACATCTAATAGATAAGAGAGAAATATCTGTAAATATCCAGGGATCCTGAACAGAGTAACAGAATAGGATTTGTCCTTTTTGTTTGTGTGAAATGGAATTGTAGCTGTTAAAGGAGAAAGATCACTAGTGGGAGGGACTTAGAAATGACCAAATTAGGACAAAGTGGGTAAAATAATTATTCATCAGCTAGGAATATATATGAACAATTGCTTTATTTCCACCTAAACACATATATTACTGTTAAAACAAAGGCAGACCTAACCTTCCTGGAGACTCCTGACTGTTTTGTGAGGTTTATGAACTACCCAGCTAAGATAGCATGTGAGAGAGACGTGCACTGAAACTTAACTCTTACTGCTGACATTAAACTGGAAAATACTGGTTTACTAGACTGCTGTTCCTGTAATTCACTCTCATGGAGTTCCTTTTTTCTTTTTTGGTTTTAGAGGACAATTACACTTCATTCATTCATTCATTTTCTATACCGCTTAATCCTGTGTTCAGGGTCGCGGGGGACCTGGAGCCTATCCCAGGAGACTTCGGGCACTAGGCGGGGTACACCCTGGACAGGGTGCCAATCCATCGCAGGGCACACACACATACACACACTCACACACCACGGGCAATTTAGGAACGCCAATTAGCCTAACCTGCATATCTTTGGACTGTGGGAGGAAACCGGAGTACCCGGAGGAAACCCACCAAGCACGGGGAGAACATGCAAACTCCATGCACACAGAGACGGGAATCGAGCCTGGCCGGGGAATCGAACCCAGACCCTGGAGGTGCAAGGCGACAGTGCTAACCACTACACCACCGCGCCGCCACAATTACACTTCGTACCCTGAAAATATGTCCCCTAACAGTCACTTTTACATGAGGAGGATCAGGGCTCTACATTAACTTTTGTATTCTCTTGTCCAGTCAGAAGTTTGAATTTCCACTTGTCCTGACCAATAATCCACTTGTGTGAATATAACATGATTCTTTTCTTTTAATAAATCTATACATGAGGTTTATGTTTTTTTATGTAACTGAATAACAAACATTTTTATAACACTTGATTTTTCTCAGACAACAGAATTACTGTTTTTCTAAGATATGACGCTTAAATAAAGACATACTGTTGACTAGGGCAGTGTGATTATGGCCAAAAAATTATAATCACAATTATTTTGGGCAATACTGAGCTCACGATTATAATCACTGACTTTGAAAACATAATTTATGTATTAAATTAAACAGTTTTTTAACTGGGTTTTTTTATGTTAAATATTCAGCTAACATACTAAATAAATAAATAAATAAATAAATAAATAAATAAAATAACATTTGAGGGACAGAAATAGATAAATAGATACATCAATATTGAGAGGGAGATGGAGAGGTGCCAGGGCCTGGCTGAGAGTGGGTCTGGCCTTTTATTGGGGACTTGTAATGCAGACCTATTTTTATTTATTTATTTATTTATTTATTTATTGTCCAGGAAAAAAGAGGAAGCCAAATCATTTTCTTTCCATGAATTGCTTATAGAAAATTTGTGTAGGGAGTTTTAAATTAAACTTGCTTTAACATACATACCTAATTACTTTAAATAATAATAATAATAATAATAATAATAATAATAATAATAACAACAATACAGCAGCTAATCAAAATTTAACTCAGTCATTTAGGTCAGTTTCTTATCAAAACAGATTTTGTGTATATATAATGAAGCTACAGTATCAGTTTTGTACTTATATTATTCAGCTTTTTTATCTGAGTGGGGAGGGTTTCAGCATTATCTGACAACCTAGGCACTATTAAATTTTATTTGGAATCTCACAGTGCAATGGTATAATCAAATTAAATACAAATTATGAGAGCATGAGAAAAAGGAAAAAAAATTATTAAAATGATTGAAGAATTTTATTTGTCACTACATAGTTATACAAGTACAACAGCTGTGAAATGCAATTGCAACAAACTCCAGTCCAGACTGCAGATTTTTAAGAAATAAAAAAAGAATAAGTATGTACAAAATAAAAATATGACTCTGACAACTATGATATAAATGATATACAATATTATATAAATATACAACCCGAAAGACAAAGAAGAAGAAGATACAGAATTATGTTGTCATCTGTAATACATGATAAAGTGACTGTGTGCTGAATTTGGCGGTCATTGGTGAGGTTGTGTGTTTATTGCCCTTATAGCCTGATGAAAAAAGCTGCTGTTCAGTCTTCCAGTTTGTGCCCTGAGTGGCCGGAGTCTCTTACCGGATGGCAGCCACTGAAACAGATTTGGGTGGTGAATGTCTTTTATAATGCGCTGTCCCCTGGACCTGCAACGTCTGATGTAAACGTCCTGTAAATCTGGCAATTCAGTCCTGATGCACAGCACACCTGATCACTGTACTTCAGTCCCTTTTGTCCTGGTAGCTGCTGTTCCGGTAGGGTAATATGCCCAGAGACAACAGATTGGATGATTGAGCTGGTGAAGGTTTTGTGCAGACCCCCGGAGATCCTGAACTTCCTCAGCTGTCTGTAGTAGTACAAGCGCTGTCTAGCCTTCTTCACCAGTGAAGTAATATGAGGTGTCCTGCACAAGTCCTCAGAGATATGGACTCCCATATATTTGTAGCTGATCATCCTCTCCACCAGAGTCCTGTTGATCTTGAGCGTTGTGCACTGAGAGTCTTGCTTTCCCCTCATGAAGTCCACCACCATCTCCTAGGTCTTTGAGACATTTAAGTCCAAGTTATTGATGTCAAACCAAGAAGATAGTGCTGCTGCCTCCTCCAGATGTCTTTTCGTTTTCTGGATCAGACCAACCACCACTGTGTCATCTGCAAATTTCACAATGGAGTTGAGGCTGTGTCCAGCATAGCAGTCGTGGGTGTAATTAATGAAATGAATGAATGAACTTAATGAAATATACTGTAGTGATGCTTAATGGTACAGTTCTTCAGGTGTAATTCAAACAGTGAAAGAGATTAATTATAGAAGAATGTCTCTATCATTGTGACTGCTTCTGATGTTTCCTAGTGAGTGGAGAGACTCAGGACTCAGCAAAACCAATCAGAATCAGCAGAAGTATGGATGGAGATCGTCCAATATGTATGTGATTAATGTTTCTTGTTGTCTGCTCAGTATGTCACTCAACACTAGTTTAGGGGTAAAAGAGTGTAAATATGAATTATGTGAGCATGAGTAAGAGTGAAAATTTTTTATATTTTAAAAGTGGGATCCCAGACTGCGCAAAAATCATGACACTGTCGCTATAGAATTCATTTGTTAATAGTATTATGGCATCATATTCGCCAGATCGGACAAGTACTTTTAAAATCAACTTGCTCTGATCCATTTTGTGGTTGTCCTAGACAATTTAACTGTTAATGTTTAACCCTTTGGGAGGGACTTGTTGCTGGGCGTTATGTCACGCAGTTAATGAGCTTATAGAAAGATGATTAAAATTTATTTAATTACCTAAATGATGAACAATTAGTCCACCACTATACACCAGAGAACAACATAATCACCACAATGCAGTAAGTAAGTGATTCTGTATTAAATTATTTATTCTTCATTTTCAGTGGGCGGAGAATCGTCTAGTCCACATTCTCCAGTGCCGGTTCCTGTAGCAGAACTGAGGCTGGTGCTGCTGGGGAGGACGGGGTCTGGGAAGAGTGCAGCAGGAAACACCATCCTGAGCAGAGAGGAGAGGAACCAGGCTGCTACATCTACAGCTACATCTACATCCACCCAGCAGAGTGAGAGCACACAGGGGGAGGTGGCTGGGAGGAAGGTGACTGTGGTGGACACTCCTGACTGGTTCTCTCCTGGACTCTCTCTGGAGAAGCTGAGACAGGATGTGGGACTCTGTGTCCATCTGTCTTCTCCAGGACCCCACGCCTTCCTCCTGGTCATACCTGTAAAGCAGCCTACAGGAGAGGAGAGAGGGATGCTGGAGAAAATGGAGGAGATTTTTGGAGAGAGATGTTGGAGAAACACCATGATCATATTCAGTGTTACTGATGAACTTCAGAAGAAGAACTTTGAGGAGTTTATCCAATCAGGAGAGCAGGAGGTCCAGAGACTAGTGGAGAAATGTGGGAACAGGTTTTACTGTCTCAACATTAAGGAGAGTGGAGATGGTTCTCAGGTCTCAGAGCTGCTGGAGAAGATAGAGAAGCTGGTGGAAGGAAGCAGAGAGAAATTCTACAGCAGTGAGATCTACCTGGAGACAGAATCTCAGATAAGATTGTTGGAGGCAAAGATCTTACAGGAAAAAGCAGATAAAAGGATGAAGGAGGAGATGGAAGTCAAGGAACAAATAGAAAAGGAGATAAAGAACACCCTGATAAAAATAGAAGGAGAAATCAAGGAGCATGAAGGAGACATCAGACAACTCGATGTTCGAACAACTGAACTTGAGAGAAAGATGAAAGAAGAGAGAGATGAAGAGAAAAAGGGAGAACTTGAGAGGGAGCTGAAACAAGAAATAGAGCGAAGGACAGAAATGGAAGAAAAAGTGAAGAAACTAAAAGAAAAGAGAGAGAGGGAGAGGAGAGAGATGGAGGAGAGGCACCAACAGGAGATGGAGAAGATCAGGGAGGTGTATGAAGGAGACGTCAGGATGGAGACAGAGAGAAACCTCATGAGGATCATTCTCCTACTTCAGAGAAACATTTTGGCCTCAAAAGTAAAGAAGCAGGAAGAGTTCAGCAAAGAGATGGAGGAGAAGAACAGCGAACTGGAGACTCTTAAACAGAAACTTTTTAAGATCACAGAATGTCACGATATGCAGAAAGAAGCATATCAAATATCTGTGTTGAGCTTTACAGAACCAAAGACAGAGTAATTTTTCATGAATGTGGGGAGGAGAGGAGGAGTATTTCTAACACACTGAGACAGTCAGGTAGGACAGGGACACTTCACTAAAGGAAATGTGGTACTGCACTATCACAACTTTATAAAGAGCAAACCATCAGGACATTTCTATTTCTATTCAAACATCAATCCCCTTATCAAATATATAAATTAAACAAAACTGCAAACAACATCATCAGCATGGCTGTGACTCCACCACAGACCAATATTCAGTACAATAACATGATATTGTTGTACTGCTTAATTACTGTAGTGCTTAAGAGGCAAAATGTTTAGTAGTAAATAACATAATATACTATGAATATTTTCATTAGGACTCTTTAAACACCTGTGTTACTGCAGTACATTATTTCCTAATCATAGGAACATGACCAAACATACTGTAGTTCCTGTCTTATATTGCTTTAATGCAACAGTTCTATGAACAAGACAAGAACACACTGTAGATCGAGTGACATTTAGGACACAATATGATGAAGCCTTTTATTTATTTTTGCCCTGCTCGTGTAAATACATCCAGATTTTATAGCATGTCAGCAAGCTGGCTTATCAGATCACACTAATTTGAGCTAATTGTTGCTTGTGAACTTAAACAGCGTGGAGTAAACAGTGAAACATTAAATAATAAGTTCTCCAGTAAGCATGTAGCTTAAGATCAAACAGGTTATTTTACTAATTTTCTAGCCGTCAGTTATATATCTAACACTAAAATGCTCTAGAGAATATTGTACAGCACAAAAGGTCAAAACACTAAAAGCTGAGTGATTGCAGGGAATTGGAACCCCATACAGTGTGTACCCCGCCTAGTGTCCCGAGTCCCCTGGGATAGGCTCCGACCCTGTACAGCAGGGGTTCTCAAACTTAATATTCAGGACTGTAACAGAGTTATTTTAAAGGACAAAGGTCTGGAACCATAATGATAAGTAAATGACTTTTATTAAACTTCCTTATAACTTACAGTATAAGCAACGTACATTAACATTTAAGGCAATCGGAGACAAAATACATTCGAGCCTACAGTATTACAAACATTCCACTGTTTGACTGCAAACCAATACTTAAACCAAAACAATCCTAACTGTAAATTAGTGCAAATGTAATGGAACTGTTTGCCTGCAAATTGTTGTTTGTGAACTTAAACAGTTCCAACTTTTAACATTACAAAAGTTTACAGGTGTTTTAATATAAATTGAAACTACTTTAACTATAATGAAACAAACTTTGTCTAAACAAACTACAGTAGATAACCAAAGTGTACTTCGTTTAGATGCCCAAATAAATCAATTAAACAAACTGATCTTAAATGACAAAACAAGACACTGCAATAATAAAATGATTTTGAATTGAAAGTTACATGATGCCCTAAGGAGCCGTTCACATGTTACGTCTAAAAAGTGTGTAAATCGCCAGCTTTCTCCTTCTTTCCAAAGCACCCTGGAATTTGCGCTCCCATGCCGTTTACCATTAACCATGTCGTAACCAAGGTACCTGTGGTGCACTTGTGACATTTTGAAAAGCTGAGACATTTTATCTCACTGGGAATGAACACTCATGGAAAATGCATTATTTTTACAATGATGTCGCTCTTTATTGTGACCTCGCTTGTTGCATATTTTCATTTAAGATACCACAACTAAGCACGCAGAAGATGTGACACGGGAACAGTCAAAATACACAGCAACCCAGTCTGAGAAATGACACAGACTGATTTCAATTAGCCGAGTGGACACTAGACAGATACACTGACCTTCTCTGTGCACATTTTGCTAATTGTTCAACTGCCAATTGTTAGCCAACCCTGAACTCGTCATAAAACCATTACATTTAGTCATAATCTTGGGTCAGTATTTCAGGATCCAGATAGACTACAAAACTAATAATTTCTTAATAAGTATAACACTTTTTTATATTTCTAAGTAGAAAACATGCACTTTATTACACTGTATTATTGCATTCGCCTCCACATCTGCATGCAAACCAAGTTTATATGATGACATAAACTACAGTATAGTAGTGGAAAGTATATAAAATGTATTATACTGTACTTTGTGCCAGGAAGACTTTACAGTCCAGAAAACATGTTTCAAGCTTCATTTATCATATAACTATAACTATATAATCTATATATCTGGTTATATATCTATGTCTACATTTATAACTACATGATTATCTATCTTTACTGTATATCTTCATCAATCTGCGTACAGTATATAGCTATATCTAACTTGATATCTATATTAATATCTATGTAGGTATGTACTGTATGCATCTACACTGCCTGGCTAACAAAAAAGTCACCACCTGGATTTAACTAAGCAAATTGTTAAAAGCCTTCCATTAAATAATTACTGCAGTGATTAATACAGTTCAGCTGGTAACAAGTTATTTAACCCTAACTGCAGTGAGTAGTTTCTCATTTCTTAGGATAGGATAGCGGTGAACCATCATCTTTAAGGGAGAATTGTTGTTGAGAAATGTTGTTGCATCGTGCCTAGTGCCTACCGTACAAGCCTGTGGGGCAGTATTATGATCTGGGGTTGCTTCTGTTTGTCAGGTCCAATATCAGAAATGTTATGTGCCCTAAAAAAATTGGTCAGCTAATGACCTGAATACACTGAATGACCAGATTTTTTCATTAAAGGATTGATTTCTTCCCTGATCACACGGCCCAGGCAGTGTATACATATACAGTATATACCTACAAACATATACATGTACATGTACGAACACACATATTCAGTCATACTGTATAGATCTTAAACATATATGAAACATGAATGTGAGAGAGAGAAAGGCAGTGTATCTCTCTCTCTCTCTCTCTCTCTCTCTCAGAAATGAATATGACAATAGCATTGCAAAACACTTGTTGCAGTATAACATGCCCTGAGTAAAGTATTTATTGAGAGACACTCTGTAACTCTACCTCAGTTGAAAACGTAACTACTTCATTACAGCAAGTAGGCCTGTTATTATTAATGTTGTGTTTGATTTTTACAACAATAAAAATGTATTCTTTTATTTTTCTTGAGAACAACAGAAGAAGGGTATGTTTTGTAGCACAGTTCTAACAGGAAATCAAACCCTGTATTGAAACATACTACGTTTACGCACACCTAATAAGTACATATTCAAAGTACCCCTATAGCTACACTAATAAAACATGAAATGGTTATTGTTATTAAATGCAGTGTTCAAGTCATTTGTAATAAATTGTTATTCTAAATAATTTTGACTTCAGGCTGAACATTTAGCTGATTTATGGTTATGAGTAAAATCATTCAGCTGACTCTGGTGGCCAGTTGTAAGGAACTAGACAGAGCATTAGGACTCCAGTGAGGGAACAAATAGATTGAGCTGAGAAACTGTAGAAGTACAAACCTACATGATTCAACACATACAGAAGACATTAATACAAGTGAAGGAAAGAATTAATGGGAACAAATTATATAAAAAACATTTTTTCACTGGTTCTGATGTTAACTAGTGAATGAAGAGCCTCAGGACTCAGTTTGTGTATTATTCCTGCTTACAGTGTTAGTTATTGTGTCTTCATTTCCAGATACACAGTTTGTACTTCCTCTTCACTGTTGATATTGTGTGCTGCATCTGTGTCATTAAAAAGGTAAAGTGTCTGTCTCTTGTCAGTTTGTGTTAATTGTTACAATAAAAAGTACTAAGTAATATCCACTAGTAATATCTAGTATCTCAAAATATGAAAATACTAGCTGTGCCTGCGACTTTGTTCTCGGGGAATTTTGGAATTGTATAGTTTTCACAATTCAACAGACATACTTTAACTGACCAGTACATTTTAAAACACAATTGCACACTCATAAGCACATTTTAAAAATGTACAGTACAGTGTCATCTGTTGAATTTTGGAATTAGCTAAAAAAATTTGTGTTACCGAGAACTGCGTGGAATGAAGGTGTGAATTTGCGTTTATTATGTAGATAATAAACTATTTTAGGTTTACGCCTAGTTTACACCTGACCCTAAAACATTAACCATTAAAATGATCTCTTTTTTGTATAAAGACAAAGGAGAGATGTGAAGAGAGAGAGGAGAGGATACCAAAAATAAAGTTTGACAGATACAAAACAAAGCTTTAGAAATGTGGAAAATCTTTGTACACTAATGAATTACTAATATAAGTAACATTTGTAGCTGTTGATTTTCAATTACCTCTCTGAAGTTAATTATTTTTTGTATAATTCCATCTTGTTCTGCCTTCACTTTATCTTTTTATTCATAGATAAAAATATGAGGGTTATTCATGACAAAACACAAAAATGAATATCTACAATGTTTATATTATTGATATTCCTGGATTTTATACCGTAAACAGGTCCTTCTCAAAAAATTTGCATATTGTGATAAAGTTCATTATTTTCTCTAATGTACTGATAAACATTAGACTTTCATATATTTTAGATTCATTACACACAACTGAAGTAGTTCAAGCCTTTTATTGTTTTAATATTGATGATTGTGGCATACAGCTCATGAAAACCCAAAATACCTATCTAAAAAAATTAGCATATTTCATCCGACCAATAAAAGAAAAGTGTTTTTAATACAAAAAAAGTCAACCTTCAAATAATTATGTTCAGTTCTGCACTCAATACTTGGTCGGGAATCCTTTTGCAGAAATGACTGCTTCAATGCGGCATGGCATGGAGGCAATCAGCCTGTGGCACTGCTGAGGTGTTATGGAGGCCAAGGATGCTTCGATAGCGGCCTTAAGCTCATACAGAGTGTTGTGTCTTGTGTCTCTCAACTTTCTCTTCACAATATCCCACAGATTCTCTATGGGGTTCAGGTCAGGAGAGTTGGCAGGCCAATTGAGCACAGTAATACCATGGTCAGTAAACCATTTACCAGTGGTTTTGGCACTGTGAGCAGGTGCCAGGTCATGCTGAAAAATGAAATCTGTCACGGAGCGGAACGGAACGAGGTGAATCCAAGTGCAGATGACGTGCCACAACGTCAGGCGAGAGCGTGGTCGGAATGCGGAAGTCAATGCCGGGCGATCAGTCAGCGGAGCGTCTAAGCCAAATCGTAAAGCGGGAGCCGTGGTCAAAAAGAGGAAGCGTTAATTCAAAACCGGGAGATCAAAGGGCGAGGCAACCAAATCAGAGACGAGAAACCGAAAGCGAAAAACGAGAAACAAAGCGAACTTGGCAACGTGAGATCAAGGGAAAATAAACGCGAGAAGATCGGGGCATGAAAACACAAGATAATCCAGCGATTTGAGCAGCGCAGTGTGCGTGCTTAAATCACTGGAGAAATCAGCGTAGGGAATGGGAAACAGGTGAGCAGAAGGGGCGGAAACGGGGGCGTGAGAGCGCACGTGACGGCTAGACAACAACATGAGCGCGTGGGGAAGTGACAGCGTGGGAAAAAGACGGCCGACAGACCGTGACTCGTGACAGTACCCCCCCCCTTACGAACGCCTCTGGGCGTTAGGACGGGGAGCCTCAGGGAAGCGTTTCTGAAAGTCAGAGATTAGCTTGGGGTCTAGGATGAACTTGGCGGGGATCCAGCTTCTCTCCTCAGGGCCATAGCCTTCCCAGTCCACCAGGTACTGAATGCCTCTACCTCGGCGGCGAGCTTTCAGGAGGCGGCGGACGGTGTAGGCTTCACCGCCATCAATGATACGGGGAGGAGGCAGAGGGTGGGTGGGGGGACTTAATGGGCTTGAGGCAAGACAGCGTAGCTGGGATACGTGGAACGTGGGGTTTATTCTTCGCATGGTTGAGGGGAGTAAGAGTTTGACAGCGCATGGATTGATGATCTTGGTAATCGTGAAGGGGCCGAGGTAACGAGGGGAAAGCTTGCGGCAGGTGGTCTTTAGGGGGATATCTCTGGCGGCAAGCATGACTCTCTGCCCCACCCTGTACTTGGGAGCCTGAGAGCGTCTGCGGTCGGCCTGTGTCTTATATCTTCTGCCGGCCCGTAACAGCGTTCGCCTCGCTTGCAGCCAGGTCTTTCTGCATCGCCTGACAAAAGCTTGGACGGATGGGACACTGACCTCCTCCTCCTGAGATGGGAATAAGGGTGGTTGATAGCCCAGGCAGCACTGGAATGGAGACAAACCAGTAGATGACGATACTTGGGAGTTGTGGGCGTATTCCACCCATGGCAGAAACTTGCTCCAGGAGGCGACATCTCGGGAGGCCATGCACCTTAAGGCTACTTCGAGGGACTGGTTCTTTCTTTCGGTCTGCCCGTTGGACTGAGGGTGAAAGCCTGAGGACAGACTGGGGGTGGCTCCAATGAGTCTGCAAAATGCCTTCCAAAATTGTGATGTGAATTGGGGCCCACGGTCGGATACGATGTCATTGGGAAGACCATGCAGCCTGAAAACGTGCGTTATCATGAGATCAGTGGTTTCCTTGGCGGATGGAAGCTTGGGTAGCGGAATGAAATGGGCGGCCTTAGAGAACCGATCCACCACAGTCATGATGCATGAGTGGCCGTTGGAGGAAGGTAACCCTGTGACAAAGTCCAGGGCAATGTTGGACCATGGACGAGATGGGATAGGTAATGGTCTGAGGAGGCCTGCCGGCGCGGTGTTGGTGTGTTTGCATCTAGCACAGGTGTCACAGGCTGCCACGAAGCTGAAGGTGTCTTCCTTGACCGTGGGCCACCAGAAACGTTGTCGGACTTGAGACAGGGTTCGAGCTGAGCCAGGATGACAGGAGAGCTTGGAGCTGTGTGCCCATTCCAGAACTTGAGAACGTAGAGGAAGTGGAACAAACAGGCAATTAGGGGGCACGTTACTTGGCCCGGGTTCCTGAGACAGGGCTTGCTGGACCTTAGTCTCGATATCAAGCTCAGCTGCTGCGAGTAAGCATGACGGGGGAATGATGGTTTCGTTGGCAGTGGAGTCGTGAGTAGGTGAAAATTGTCTGGAGAGTGCATCTGGCTTGGAATTCTTGGACCCAGGACGATATGAGAGGACAAAGTTGAATCTGGAGAAGAACAGTGACCACCGAGCCTGGCGAGAGTTTAGCCTCTTGGCGTTCTGCACGTATTCGAGGTTCTTGTGATCAGTCCAGACCAAAAATGGGGTCTCCGTCCCCTCTAACCAGTGTCTCCATTCTTCTAGGGCCAGCTTGATGGCCAGCAGTTCTCGATCACCGATGCCATAATTCACCTCAGCAGGCGTTAAGCGGTGAGAGAAGAAAGAGCAGGGGTGTAGCTTGTTGTCGTGTGCAGCTCTCTGGGAGAGGACACCTCCTACCCCTGTGCTGGAGGCATCGACTTCCACAACAAACTGGCGTGACGGATCTGGAATAGTCAGGATTGGGGCAGACGTGAACCGTTTCTTGAGTTCCGAGAAGGCTTTTTCAGAGTTCATGTCCCAACAGAAACGTGTCTTGGGGGAAGTCAGGGCTGTTAAGGGGGCAGCAATGGAGCTGTAGCCTCGGATGAAGCGACGGTAAAAGTTGGCAAAACCCAAGAATCTCTGAAGTTCCGGTCTTGTGGTGGGCGTGGGCCAGTTCGTGACTGCATGTAGTTTAGCAGGCTCCATTTCAATGCCTGAGGGGCCAATGACGAACCCCAGGAAAGTGGTGGTTGTTGTGTGAAATTCGCACTTCTCTGCTTTGACGAAAAGATTGTTCTCTAACAGTCTTTGTAGCACCTGTCGAACATGATGTTGGTGCTCTTCTAGGTCTCGGGAGAAGATTAAAATATCGTCCAGATAAACAAACACAAATAAATTCAGAAAGTCTCTGAAGACATCATTGATGAGGGCCTGAAAGACGGCTGGGGCGTTGGTCAGGCCAAACGGAACCACCAGGTACTCATAGTGTCCTGTTGGGGTGTTAAAAGCAGTTTTCCATTCGTCACCCTCTCGGACTCGGACGAGGTGATATGCGTTGCGTAGGTCCAGTTTGGTAAAAATCTTTGCTTCCTGGAGGAGTTCAAAGGCGGTCGCCATTAACGGAAGGGGATAGCGGTTCTTCACTGTGATCTGGTTTAGGCCCCTATAATCGATGCATGGACGAAGGGACCCATCTTTTTTACCCACGAAGAAGAAGCCGGCTCCCGCCGGGGAGGAGGAGGGGCGAATGATCCCCGCCGCGAGGGACTCCGAGATATAATGATTCATAGCTTCACGCTCCCTGGGCGACAAAGAATATAGGCGGCCCTTGGGGGGCGTGGTACCTGGGAGCAGGTCGATAGCGCAGTCATATGGACGGTGGGGGGGCAGAGAGACAGCACGAGATTTACTGAAGACCTCCTTGAGATCATGGTACTCTGAAGGGACGGCGGTGAGGTCCGGTGGTTCATCCACAGATGCAGGGCTGAGGCAGGACGTGGCTGCAGCTCGTAGGCAGGAAGTGGCGCATGACGGGTTCCAGGCTACGATTGTGTTCCTGACCCAATCGAGTTGAGGATTGTGATGGGTTAACCAGGGCAGGCCCAGGACAACAGTAGCATGTGATCCCTCCATGATAAACAGAGAAATTTGTTCTAAATGGTTGCCCGAGACCCTTAGCCCGATGAGGGGAGTTCTGTGTGTGATAGATGGGAGTGGGCTGCCGTCGAGTGCCTGAACCTTGAGGTGGGTCTCCAAGGGTAGAGCGGGGATTCCTAGGGTCTTGGCAGAAGTCGCATTGATCAGGTTGCGGTCTGAACCTGAATCAATCAGTGCCTGCACCAGATGGGTCCGTTGCTCATGGATGAGAAAAACTGGAAACAGGCGGCGTTGACCTGGGGATCTTCCTGGTGACGCACCCTCCAATCCTCCCAGCTGGACTAGAAGACGCTCCCTTTTTACAGGACAGTCTTTGAGCTGATGACATGATTTCCCACAGTAGAAACACGCACCATCCACTCTGCGTCGTCGACGTTCTTCAGGGGAAATGCGGGTCCTGTCCAGCCGCGTGGGTCTCTCTTGAGGATTAGTTTGAGGGGAGCGAGGTTGTGGGCGGTCTCTGGGTGGTGAGAGTGTGGTTGCCTTTCCAAGGCGGAGGCGCGAATCTACTCGGCCGGCCAAATCCATGAGATCTTGGAGCGACGAAGGAAGTTCTTGGGAGATTAACGTATCCTGGAGCGTCGCAGTCAGGCCTTCGAAGAAGGTGTCACTTAGGGCCCGACCATTCCACCCGCTGGAGAGAGCTAGGGTCTGGAAATCGATGGCATAGTCATAGGCTGAACGTGAACCTTGGTGGAGTTTTAACAGCTTGTGACCTGCCTCCCTGCCATGACATGAGCGATCAAACACCCTCCTCATCTCTTTAGCGAAGTGCTCGTAGCTGGTGCAGCAGGAGTCATGAGCATCCCAGAGTGCAGTGCTCCATTCCCGAGCCCGTCCTGAGAGGAGAGTTATCACGTATGCGACCTTGGAGCGTTCAGTGGGAAATGTGGATGGCTGGAGCTCAAATATCAGCGTGCACTGAGAGAGAAAGGAGCGACAGGTGCCTGGATCTCCTTCATAGGTGGGGGGGGCAGGCAGTCGTGGTTCCCGTTGCGTGCAGGGACCCCCACTTTGTGCCGGAGAGAGATGGAGCCGTTGGAGTTGGGTAATAACATCAGCAAGGGTTTGCTTGGTGTTGAGCAGCTCCTGCTGGTGAGCTCCGAGAAGTGCACCTTGACTCTCCAGCGCCGATTTCATGTGGTCAATATCTGCTGGATTCATTTCGATGGCTGGATTATTCTGTCACGGAGCGGAACGGAACGAGGTGAATCCAAGTGCAGATGACGTGCCACAACGTCAGGCGAGAGCGTGGTCGGAATGCGGAAGTCAATGCCGGGCGATCAGTCAGCGGAGCGTCTAAGCCAAATCGTAAAGCGGGAGCCGTGGTCAAAAAGAGGAAGCGTTAATTCAAAACCGGGAGATCAAAGGGCGAGGCAACCAAATCAGAGACGAGAAACCGAAAGCGAAAAACGAGAAACAAAGCGAACTTGGCAACGTGAGATCAAGGGAAAATAAACGCGAGAAGATCGGGGCATGAAAACACAAGATAATCCAGCGATTTGAGCAGCGCAGTGTGCGTGCTTAAATCACTGGAGAAATCAGCGTAGGGAATGGGAAACAGGTGAGCAGAAGGGGCGGAAACGGGGGCGTGAGAGCGCACGTGACGGCTAGACAACAACATGAGCGCGTGGGGAAGTGACAGCGTGGGAAAAAGACGGCCGACAGACCGTGACTCGTGACAGAAATCTTCATCTCCATAAAGCTTTTCAGCACATGGAAGCATGAAGTGCTCCAAAATCTCCTGATAGCTAGCTGCATTGACCCTGCCCTTGATAAAACACAGTGGACCAACACCAGCAGCTGACATGGCACCCCAGACCATCACTGACTGTGGGTACTTGACACTGGACTTCAGGCATTTTGGCATTTCCCTCTCCCCAGTCTTCCTCCAGACTCTGGCACCTTGATTTCCGAATGACATGCAAAATTTGCAACCTGTAGCCCATTTCCTGCACACGCCTGTACACGGTGGCTCTGGATGTTTCTACTCCAGACTCAGTCCACTGCTTCCGCAGGTCCCCCAAGGTCTGGAATCGGTCCTTCTCCACAGTCTTCCTCAGGGCCCGGTCACCTCTTCTCGTTGTGCAGCGTTTTCTGCCACACTTTTTCCTTCCCACAGACTTCCCACTGAGGTGCCTTGATACAGCACTCTGGGAACAGCCTATTCGTTCAGAAATGTCTTTCTGTGTCTTACCCTCTCGCTTGAGGGTGTCAATGATGGCCTTCTGGACAGCAGTCAGGTCGGCAGTCTTACCCATGATTGCGTTTTTGAGTAATGAACCAGGCTGGGAGTTTTTAAAAGCCTCAGGAATCTTTTGCAGGTGTTTAGAGTTAATTAGTTGATTCAGATGATTAGGTTAATAGCTCGTTTAGAGAACCTTTTCATGACATGCTAATTTTTTGAGATAGGGATTTTGGGTTTTCATGAGCTGTATGCCACAATCATCAATATTAAAACAATAAAAGGCTTGAACTACTTCAGTTTGTGTGTAATGAATCTAAAATATATGAAAGTCTAATGTTTATCAGTACATTACAGAAAATAATGAACTTTATCACAATATGCTAATTTTTTGAGAAGGACCTGTATATAGACTTTAATTGTTATATTGTTAATCTAGCTGTGTCTGCGACTTTGTTCACGTGGAAATTAATTCCACTCTTATAAGCATGTTAAATTTGGTATTAACTAAAATGAATAGTTTATTTCCTAACATCAATCACAAAAAAAGGATTTACAATGTAGGAAGTACTGAGTGCATAAATGAACATACTACATTTCATAAAGTGACAATTTCATTTCAGAAGGTGTAAATCCATTTTATGACTGATCTTAGGAAATATTTTTATATTTTAAGATACTTGATTGTTGATTTTTGTGGGGGTGAAGGCGTGCATTAAGGACTATTTAGGCCTGGTTTAGTTTGAACACAGACTAAATGGTCATGTCTTTGCTAGGCTACTGTATATACTGTAAGACCTATAAGGGTTTGGTTTGGTGAGTTTTGACGTGTACTGAATGAGGAAATCAAACTTTTACAATAAAACCATCTAATATGATATATCATGAAAAGGTCACATTACTGTTTATGCAGCATTAATTTTTCAGTTATTGTCAGATTGTCAGGTTTTATAGATCTGTTACTGTTTGCCCCATTTATTTAGTTTAACATTACAGTAGTTATCAGTGCAGACAGGATGTGATTGGTCAGTGTGAGTAGGAATGTTCCTCGGTGTAAATGATACTGTACAGTGTTGTTAAAACAGAATATTCAGGACTGTAAAGACTTCTCGAATGGACTGAAGATGAATAACAGCATTTATGTCAAGGAAAGAACACAAATGCTGTCCACCAATGTTGATAGGTTCACATTTGTCTTTTTTTGTTTTAAAATTACTTGAGATTTATGAAAATGCAATATATGTCACATTTAATGATCCACTGCACTGCACTTTTGTGTGACTGTGGCTTTTCTCTCTCACGCATTCATGTTTTTTCTAGTTTAAGGTTTATATTACTGTACACACACATACACACATACACACACACATTCTGTCATTCAGATAACTTAACTTAAGGAGAATAGCTAACAATTCAGGAAGAGGACACATATGAGGAGGAAGCTTCTGTCCAAAAGATCTTTCAAACCAAATCACCAACGGTGGGGTCTAGTAATAAAATGCTGAGCAAAGTTAGTTAGGTGTCAATGTACAAATGATCTGTGCTGTGTCGTATGCTTTAAAGAGAATAGAAAAAGGTAATAGAAGAATGAGTTCATCAGAGGGACAACCCATGTTAGATGTTTTGGAGATAAAGTCAGAGAGGCCAGATTGAGGTGGTTTGGACATGTTCAGAGGAGAGATGGTGAATATATCGGTAGAAGGATGCTGAGGTTGGAACTGCCAGGCAGGAGGTCTAGAGGAAGACCAAAGAGGAGATTTATGGATGCAGTGAGAGAGGACATGAAGTTAGTTGGTGTGAGAGAAGAGGATGCAGAGGATAGGGTTAGATGGAGGCAGATGATTCACTGTGGCGACCCCTGAAAGGGAACAGCCGAAAGATAAAGAAGAAGAAGAAAAAAGAAAAAGAAAATATTTACCTCTGTAAATCCTCACACAACATGAAGGGTTTTTGTTGTTTTGTGGAGTATTTATCAGCTTTCTGTTTTTCCAACATCTATTTCATTGAAATTACATCAATGTACTAAAACACATACATGATCCTGCTGTAAATAGTTTTTTTGTTTATCTCTTTTTTTATTGTCAAAATGATAACTTTAAGTTTTCAAAATAATAACTGATTAATGGAGGTGATCGTACCTCCAATAATGAGGAACATTCCTAATGATCTAGCTGATCTTCTATCAGAAGAAATGCAGACATGATATAAACTAGACTGAGTACTCGGGTCTGCACTCGTCTACTTTGTTGGCTAAACACATCTTTCACTCCGCTTCACTGGATTGTTCATGTATGGAGATACATTCTTGTCCAGATCTCTCGATCTCTGATCAGTCACAATGAGATAATACATCATCATCTTTAACGCATTACATTTTAAATGCATGTAATATACAAATTAACCAAACGCATTTAAAAATCAGGTTTTGTGCAGCAGCATCACTTAAAGAGCATGTGCATTAATCAATCCTCCGAGAGCTTTGTTGTTTTACATTTGATGTTATAACAGGTTCACTCTTTTTGCACGGGTGGCACCACAGACACATGGAGGTCCTGGGAAAAGAGGGTAATTTTATTTAGAAAAACGGGGTAGGAGAAGGGTTACAGGAGGGAGAAAGTGAAGAAAGGGGGAGATTTTTAATGCAGAAAAAGCTCGAGATCCATTAACATTAATTATCCTCAGTCGGCCCGACCTGGCCGCCTCGTCCCTGCACGCACCTGCAGATAGGGGAGGACACCTACGTAGGGAGCCTACTGTACTTAATGAGTGAGGAGCGACAACAGGTTGAGGTGCACGCCCATCACAGGCGCACACAGATATAGATGTTTTCAGAGTGAATTTGAAAGTAAAGTAATTAGTAATCTGATTACTTTTTGTATGTAATAATCAACAATGTAATCAAATAACACATTACTTTTTGTGAGTAACTTCCCAACATTGTCTGTAACCACAACAACCACTTCATCCATCATGTACCTACTGATATTTCAAGTGCAGGATTTCTTCGAGTCATGGTTCAAAAGCAAAACCTGAATGTGTTGGAGTTATTGAGTATATATTTTTTTCATCTGTAAAGCATTTTATGGTTTTGTCGTGTTGTTTTCTTATTTTTTTTCCTTTTCTTTCCTGACTGTTGGTTGTAAATCATCAACCTGACCTGCTTCATTTTATTACAATACTGAAAATATTACCTGACTTGATTTCATGTACTGACTAATAAATTTGGAAAGTATTTTAATTCAATTGCTTTTTCATAAATCTTCAGTTCATTAATGTCAAAATTGTTTTAAACAACTGTTCAAATGATTATTTTAATTTTTGTCAGTCAGAACTGACTGAAAATAACAGAAAATAAGGCGATGCTCAGCATTTTCACTTCATATGGAATGTTTTACTCAGAATGAAATAACTTCATGAATATTTAACAGTAAATAATTTATCTGGTATGTGTGTGTGTTATATCAGAAAGGTTATAATTGTAGCTGAGTGAACATTAATAGCAGCTATTCTGACTGTAATTACCAAGTAGCTCTCTTTGCATTTCATCTAACATTACTTTTCTCTCTATCGTTTTACGCAGCACCTTTAGGATTGGTAAGTAAATAACTCGACTTAACAATCATGATATTATGACATTTTTTTATTTGTACAATATTAGATTTTAATTCAGCAATCAAATTAAAACATAAAACATTTTCAGATCACGATTTAAGTCAGAGTCCACTTCCATAAGTCAGTTTCTTTCCCACAATGCACCTGTGCATAAACCCATCTTTAGATTGATAAATATTTGTGTTTTTTAGGAAGTGGGAATCTGATATTCTGTATATTCCTTTATGTACTACAATAGCACATAGATATATTACAGAATATTTAACTATAGATATAAAATACACAGGGGGAAATGCACATATACTGACATACTGTATATTGGTAAATACATGCAGATATCAGAAAATAGTATTTTACAATAAATCACAAGATATTTCTGTTCCTTAAGGGAGTTACGATAGTAATGCAGGTAAACAAATGCAAGTGCACATCAGCGTTGGTTTATTTAACAGTAACAGATAATCCAAAATGTGAAACAACGTCACAAACGAGCAGAGTCAGAATGAAGAAGTCACAGGCATCCAGCAGCTTGGTAATGTCAGGCTAGAGCTGAAATACTTCACACTGAACACTGGCTCTGAGTCCCTTTTAATTAGTTACTGTCTGACTGGACACACGTGTTGCCGGTTAGTAATCAGGAGATCCTGAAAGGAGAAAAGCGTTTCATGGGGAGGTGTAGTCCATGCCCTCCATGTTTATAAGTTGAATGGCAGTCTGGGAAATTAAGTTTCTTAAAGGACATCAAAGCGTATCTAGTGGTATACTAGCGGTATATTAGCATTACATTATACAGATTTACTAGTTTTCCTCTTTTTTATTAAGACACACATCAGCTGTGTTTTAACCAGAGTAACAGTTACTTTCACATTTTCACATTGCATTTGATTTGCATTTCACATGGCATTGCACTTATAATCATACATTAAATCTTTACACTCTATTCTTATAACTTTCACAGGATGATGACGAGGGTGAGTATAAAGTCTTTTCTCTGATACGTGTTGATGCTGCATGAATAATACATTTATTGTGCAGATGAAATAGATTATCTATCTATCTATCTATCTATCTATCTATCTATCTATCTTAATACTGTAGGATACAGAGACAGTTACAGACTATAACAATTTTTTATTAATCTTACTCTGTTTTTTTTGTCTTTATAAAGATATCTGGGTTTATCAGGTGAGTACATTGTTATATAATATTATACATTTATGGATATCTTATTGATGATCGCAGCATTAAATGCTGTCCATATATCTATATATATCCATATATTTATTATTGAATAATGTTATAATTATGTCAGTGACAGATAAATAGGTTACCATGGTTACAATAGTATCTGTAAAATGTTGCTTACTTTGGATTAAAAAAAAAAATCAAACATATGCAAGATGTTTTACTGACTGATCTGAGGGCCACTTACACCACACAGCTAAACACGCTACTTGTGAAAATAATTATAACACATGACATGAGTGCTCTCTGGGAAATGAAGTCCCTTACACATACAAAAACTCCCCAAGTCCATAGGGGACCCCTCCAGAGGTTATACCTGATACTGTTATATGTGTAAAAACTTTGTTGAAATGTAAACTAAGATCAAGTAAATTAATGTGAAATAAATTATGACCCTAACCCACATTCACCTTCATCTGCAGACTTTGTATTAAACTCCATTTAACGTGATCTTGAAAAGGATTCGTATATATTCAGTTTAACTTGACGATCTGTGCAGACATTCTATAACTGGAATAAAAAATGACTCGCTCCATAATCATCTATATGAAACCGGAGTACCCGGAGGAACCACACCAAGCACTGAGAGAACATGCAAACTCCATGCACACAGACCCTGAGGCAGGAATCGAACCCAGACCCCTCAGGCCTCAGTGCTAACCCCTATGCTGCAGGGCTGCTGGAACTAAATCAATTCATGTGGAAAAATTATTGGCTTCAAGAGATTAAAATTTCAAATAAAATGCCAAAGTTTTGGAAAAATATCTGAAAATATATTGCTCATTGTGTGATGCCGTCTAAAAAAAAAATCTACGTACTTGTTTCGGGAGGATGTTTATCACAACTGTAACGATCAGTTTAGTGTTTAGTGATTGTGTTCTTCAGCTGCATTAAAACTCAGTGTGTTAATAAATACAACATCAGTTTAAATCCGCCTCAATCAGCTCAGTGTGTAGTGTTAGTAATATCACCTCTGAGTGACACACACACACACACACACACACACACACCGATAAACAGTTCATGTGTATTTAACACTATTTACATGTGTATTTAACACTGATTTCTTCTCTTCCACAGAGTTACAGATGATTGACAGAAGATGAGAGAATGAAAATGAAGAACTCGGCTCTACAGACTGGTGAGTATCGAAAGAGCTACAAAAGCAGACATGTGATTACACTGTAAAACTCCAACTAGACGAATGTTAAATTAATATTGTATTGTTGGTTCAATTTCTTCCAGTAGAATTTGTTGATGGTGTCATTCCAGCGGGAGACAGGGCGGGGTTTTATAAAACCATGTGATTATATCTCAGGGAAGGTAAATTGCTAGCTCAACTTAAATCTATTAGTTTATTCAGTCTGTGACTTCAAACACATTATCTGTTACCTGACCAACAATACAGTTTTAATTCCTTCAACATTTATTTAGTTGGATTTTTTACTGTGTGTGTGTGTGTGTGTGTGTGTGTGTGTGTGTGTGTGTGTGTGTGTGTGTATGTGTGTGTGTGTGCTAGGTTTTATTGAAGGTTGTGTTAAGAAAGGGAGTGTGCAAAGCAAACAACTGAATGAAACTTTTTTTTTTTTTTAGTCTAGGATGCAGTCATTTCCCAGTGATTCTACAGATGTGTTTCTTGTGTTATGTCTTCACCAACCTCAAACAGACAAAAATGACTTCAGGTCCCGAGGGGCATTCTATTACCTGCCTTGAATGTCCTACAAACAGCAGGGGCAACAAGCAGGGCTTCTATTCTGTCAGCAGGAGACCAAATTGTGTGCAGCATCATCAGACAGATGTAGAATAGCAGAGAGCGAGTCACGGAGAAGAGCAGTGAGAGAGAAGAATCAGAAAAAGCTGGCTTGGGTGATTTATAAACAGCATAAACAGTGAAAAGCTAAATCAGAATCATATGGCGTTATATTGATGCCACAATCCTGATAACGTACTAATTAGTTTCCTCAAAAATCATTAGAATGACTAAAATGTTAATTAGCTAATATATTTGCCAGCCTTGCCTTGGCTAAGGTCAAGTGATTATGATCGTCTCAAACTTAATAAAGAGGCGTATAATAGTCCTGTATAACACCTCTACTGTGGTAAAAAACAGATATGCTTAACCTAGCCAATGTATTAGAATTCAGGGGAGGACAAGCACCTTTTCAATGTTTCTAACATGATCTGGCTGCAGACCTTCTCTGTGAAGTCATTTTTGCACTCGGCCCAACCGCCGATCAAACTCCCAAACGTACTGCAATAAGCAATAATAAAAAAAAATAAACAAAACGTAGATATCCTGTAAAATTATGAACTTGCTTGTAATTATCTAGAATATGGAAAATAGCATGCAATTCATTATAAAGTCTCAGTGATCGTAAATCACTGAAATTAACATAGTATTTTATTTCAATGAAATTTCAACAAAACAAATCACATTTAAAGTACAGTACCATAGTAGGACAAATCAGCTTTTCCCACAGCTTAAGCGTTAAGACATTTTGTTTTGGTTCAAGTAACAAAGCCCTTTTTGTTTCTAATTTTTAGGCTTACCAGTATATATAATTAAACAATTAGCTTTCATTCGTTGGCCGCACATGTATAATGAATATAAAGTAAAGTGATCCATTAGCACTTCTGGCTGGTAGGGTATTGGGTAAAGTGTGAGGCAGCCTTAGTCTCTGGTCATTGTACTTGCCAATATCTGAATATATTTTTAGAATTTTAATAACTATTTTATAATGGCAAATTATTATATTAAAAAGACCACAATGGTGCTGTTTGGTCAACACGCACCATGCCATGTATATTAAATACAATAAAATAAAATACAATAAAAAAATAACATAACGCAAACATCTCATGGCAATGGTCATAATGGTGGAAGGGTGATTTGGGAAACATGCAGTGATTGAGACAAACGTCAAGTTATCTGTCCTGCAGCTTAAGCTGAGCTGACATTACAACATGTTTAACCTTCACTGTTTATATTCCCAGTCAATATGACTGATATGATTAATTTATTGAAAACAAAGGCCAAATGTACAACTTATAAATATAATGATACTGTATAAATCTACAATTTTAAAGTAGACTTGCTGTCATTTCTAGGACCTCCCCACTTCCCCTTTATTCTCACCATTAGCCGGGTTGCCTGTGTACACTGCGAGGCGTAACATGTCTTTGCATGCTGCCCATATCTTTATACCATACTTAGATGGTTTGTTTGGCATATACTACTTAACCTTCCTCTTATGTTAGCTTTCTGTTACTATCTTTTATGTTAACAGGTCGGTGTTGACCCGTGTCTTTAATCAGTCATATTACCCTCAAAACAATTATTTATAATCCAATCTTCGTCCTTACCTCTTGGTTACTTTGTTACACTTCTTGTCCATTAAAAGAATGTTTTTAATATTTTTGCTGTGACCTCATGAGCTTTTACTTTAACAGTATACCTCTTGTTTTCAATTTTAAAAAATTATTAAATGAACCTCAAGTGAATTAATTAAATAAATAAAAGGTTTTCATGTTACCTGACTATTACTGAGGGGTATTAGATCACATCTCTTGAATAAATTTATTATATATATATTTATTATAATATTAATTACTATAGTAACATAGTGTTACAGGTCAAATTTTACCCATATATATTTATTTAAAAGAAAAAGGCAAAAAAGTCTTTTCTAAAATAACTAATATAAAGAGAAAGCCAAACAAGTAAATCTCAATGTGGATTTGTAAGGTCAAACAATCAAGCAAATCCAACCAATAGAAATGAGACACTAGTTACAAAAAAACATCTTTGTGTGCAAGAACATGCATGTGTGGTAAAAGTGACACTTTTAGTGTGTTCTTTGCAAACATATATTTTTTGCAGTAGAAGCAGAGTATGTTTGTCTTTCTGTCTTTATTGCTAGGTCAGACGTGACACCTCTTTCTTTTAGAATCAGGTGGCCTCAGTGGGGTTGTGACTGTGTAGGTTGATGTTGAGGCAGTGCTGGCCGAAGAGGATGCTGGCACTGATGCTCTTTGTGTTGCTGATGGTGTGGAAGGAGTGCTACATGAGCTCTGCAGCTGTCTGACCAAGGCTGCAGTGGCTGTGCACCTGTTCCCTTCACTCAATATGTGCCTTGACAAGGGAACTGCCTAACTCCTCAAGTAACATTCTCTGCTTAATTCCGCTTAAGTTCCACCCTGTCCTTCACCTGCAAAATTTCTGCAGGCAGCTCAAGTTTATTTTTGTTTATGGTGCCCACCATGGTAAGCTTCTACCTGAGAAGTTCTTGCCCAAGGTGGTCGGTGCTGACCCTAACATACTGTAAGAGGAAGGTTTTAAATGGGCACTGTCCCCTAAAATGTAGATGCACAGTGATGTCTAGACCTGGTTTGTAAACTTCTGCGAAACTTCCCAGCTTGTCTCATTGACTTCGGGCTGCTCTTGTGTAAAAAAGATGGTAAAAAAAAAAAAATTCATATGTGATATTGTGACCCATGTGTGATATTGTCCAGTAGTCATATCGAGGACTACATGTTTTCCTTGATTTTTCTCAGGAATGCCACTTGCACGTTTGCCTGTGTAAATCTGCAGATTCCATGCATATCTGGTTTTTGCATCACAAGCTGCCCAAATTTTTATGCCGTATTTCTCTGGCTTACTAGCCATGTAGTGCCGGTAAGGGCATTTTCCACGGAAAGGGACAAAACTTCATCTACTGTTACCTCTGGCGCTGGGTTGAACATCAGTGAAAGGAGCTGCACACACCTTTCACCAAAAATCCCTGATGGGAATAAGCTTGTCAGATTTTTTTCTGTTGTCAAATCTAAGGACTCTTGATATCATTCGAAATGACTGAAGTGACATTGTTGTGCATAAAATATTTCTGCCTGTCGACGCATCCCAGAGACTATCAGTGGCCTCATTGCTGGATTTGTAAACACCAGCAAGAAGAAGAACACTAATATAAGCATCCAGGTTTTCCTCATCAATGTCATTCCACATGTCGCCATGAACCATTTTTCCTTCAAGGTTTGTCATAGCAATCATGACTTTCTTTAGTGACAATGGCATAAACAGATCAAAACATGTCTTGATGTCATTTACTCTCGTCACAGCAAACCAGGGGTCATTTTGATGACGTTTGCAGCAGCTGCCCTGACATGTAGGTCAGGAGGTACTGAGCTCCAACAGATGTTACCACTTTCGGATTTGAACGTTTCAGCAGGAGTGAGTGCAGCTTCAGCATCGGTGACCTCCTCATCAGACTCATCAGATGTGTCTGTGTCTTCTGGTAGATACTCTACAATGTCTTCCTCCTCGGAAACCTGCTCATCTGTATCACTATGTGTTTCACTGTTCTGTGTCCTCTGTCTCATTTTCAGAAAAGATATGATCCAGAGCTTAGCTTACTGTAAATCTTCTTCTCATTCTTGACTGCTGCAAACAGGAGATGTGACTCTGTTAGTCACCAACGCTAAACTAAATTTGTCTTATGCAAGCCTTACGTGTCTGAACATGTCTGTCTTTGTTTGTTTGTTTTGTTTGTTCAGGTAATGAGACACAGACAAAGAGAGAAGCCCCTCAAAGTGTGTTTATGATTTTTGTTTTGACCCTAACTATTGTTTTATAACCTTAAATTATAACTGGGTCAAAACTGACCCCAACAACACAAAGGAAATCATTTTCACCAGAGCATTTTATAATTTAGTACAATTGTTTTTTTTTTTTTTTTTTTAATTAAACACAGATTCCTGACAAAGTCAAAGCCTTGATGCAATAAACAAAATTAGGTAGTAGTTTTATGCATTTAAAAAGTAAAACAGGTCGGTGCTGACCCTAACATAAGAGGAAGGTTTTAAATGGACACTGTCCCCTAAAATGGAGATGCACAGTGATGTCTAGACCTGGTTTGTAAACTTCTGCGAAACTTCCCAGGTTGTCTCATTGACTTCGGGCTGCTCTTGTGTGGTGGCCATTAAAGCTAATCACACATGACAGGATATGGAAGGTCTGCAAAGACATGCCTGACCAGTGTCCCCAGACCATAAGCTGGATGCAGAGCCACTGAGAGATCAAACTAAATCAATTATTATTCACTGGATCTAACTCTTTCCAGGTGTTTCCACAAACCCTTCTCCCCTCCAGGTTTGTCATGTTCATGTCAATGGTTACAGTGGAGTCTGAGAGGAAAAGTAAAAAAAAAAGGACTTGATGTTATCCACTCGGGATTTGGTATTTCGGGTTAGCATTTGGTTCCATTTGTTGACCAGGAGGAGACCACAACCAAGCTGGGTCTTTCACCTCAGGTTATACTCTGTGTCATCCTCAACCTGACACTTCCTCCTCTAAACACACCACACTGTCAACCTGACTTCTCTCCTCATCACTGTCAGTGGCAAATATAATATATAGTATATCCTGCTGACAAAGACTGAACTGTGAGTAAGGAATCGAAAAAGCTTTGTATACAAGAGCTGCTAGAAAGTTCTATGATTGAACCAATGTTGCAATTTAGTTTTTCAACAGGTGGGGTAAAAATAGTTTTTGATAGGTTTCCATGTGGGTTGCCATAGAAGGCAAAAAGATGCATAAGGGGTGTTTGTGTGTGTGTGTGTGTGTGTGTGTGTGTGTGTGTGTGCATGTGTGCGTGTGTGTGTGTGTGCGCACGCATTTATGTTTGTGTGTCTGCTTAAAGACACCTGCATGTTTAGGTGGGAAAAGGAGTGTAGAAATGTGCTTAAACTATATGTTATACAGTCATTGTAGTCTTACCCATCCATTTCCAATGACCGGCCATTTTTGACCAGGAACACCATAAATGTATAAAAGTAAAAAAAAAAAAATTTATTGAAATATTTCAAATGTATTTCATGTGCGAACAGAGTCATTAAAACTAATGAGAAAAATGGATAAAATGTGCTGCCCTGTTTTAGAGAGGAAACTTGTAAATCGGTCAGATTTGACCGGAACACAGCATCAGGGTTAAAAACTGCTTTTGTTGTTGTTGCTGTTGACATCACTTGATCTTAGCAGTTTGTTTATAGAACTTTAGAACATTTTCCGTCTACACATTATTTTAATTAATTCTCTCTCTCGTTTATTTTAGAGTATAAAATTCATTATTTGGAAAATCATAATATCAGAAAGTTGGAAGAAACTGAAAAAAACCTACAAAACACTAAGCTGAAACTGGACAGCATGTCTAAATCACTGGAGCATAAAGACCAACAGCAAGAGGATTATAAAAGACAAATAGGGAATAAAGATGCGGAACTAGACGAATGTACTGAAGCACATCAGATGAAGAATAAAACGCTTGAAGAGAAGGACACACTGCTTACAAAGGTGAAAGAAGAATTTGCAAAAACAAGTACAATGTTAGAAGAGAATCAGACTGTGAGGGTTTCCCACTAGAGGGCAGTGTTTAGTGTGTTGTAGTTTTTGGTCGTAGACCCAGTTTCCCAGAAGGCACCTCGGTCAGCTGACGCGGATGCCTCTTTTACAAACTGTAACATTCATTTAATTGCTGTGAACCTTCCTGTGCTGCCTCTGAAACTAATGCCTCCAGCAACGTCCTCTCCTAAACAAGGTTGCAGTGGTAATAGGTTCAAACAGTTACAGCTGTGGCACTAGAAAACCTCAGTGAATATTGAAAAGTAATACAATGAAATAAATGCAAACAGCATCTAATGGTAACAGGCTACTGTTGTTTAATGTCAACATTTTTCAACTTTCATCTCTCAACTTCACTTACAGGATTTCTCTTGAAAAAGGTGTCAATCTTCTTCTGCCTCTTTCCTTTCTGCATCTTAATGATACTGCGTGACAAAAGGACAGTGGTAAGCTTGATAGTGGCATGGGTCCGACAGTGGCGTGGGTCCGACAGTGGCGTGGGTCCGACAGTGGCGTGGGTCCGACAGTGGCGTGGGTCCAAAAAGCTTTTTTCTAAATAATAATAATAATAATATAAACAAAAGTATAATAATATAAATAATAGTATAAATAATTTAACAATTTACGTTTTTAAACATTAAAATAATATACACATTAAAATAATATTCTTCCATAGTCAACAGGTATGCAAACTGACATTATTTCTCACTTTTTTCTCCTCAACAAGGCAAGGCAAGTCAGCTAATGAACAAACAATGCTCAAAATATCAAAATCAACTGCACTGGCAATAAACCCATAAATACATTGCTTAACATTGTCAATTTGTCCCTCATCGTCAATTTCCTGCCTTCTTCATCACAGTTACTTTATGCACTGCATGCCACACACATAACCGAATTTATCCAGGTTAGCTACTGAACACTATCCCACTTAGTGATTTTTTTAACTTATGATGTAATTTATTGATGTTAAGAGGATAACCCCTTGAGATGAAACATCTCGTTTTCGAGGGGGTCCTCAAGACATAGGACAAAGACAAAACAACACATGTACATTATCAGTCACTCAAGCTCTCCCTCATCCCACCTCAACCGCCCCACCGACCCCACATACTCATTATTGAAAACAGATACAGTTCATGTAAACAGGAAAACACATATGTGTATGCAAGTATTACTGTAAAAAGCATGATGATATGTAGTCCATACACATGTATATGCACATATTCACATAATATACACAGAGGTGGAAAGAGTAATACAATTTTGTACTCAAGTACAAGTACTGTTACTTCAGTGAAATTTTACTTAAGTACAAGTAAAGTTACCCTTATAAAAATCTACTCAAGTAAAAGTAAAAAGTAGCTCGTTAAAAAATTTACTCAGAGTAAAAGTTACCGAGTTACTTTTTTATTTATTTTTAACAGCGGGGGTGGGATGAGGCATTCTAGCGTAGTTAAAAAAAAATGAGCAGATATAAATCTCAAACTAGTTGTTTTTAACTGAAGGAACACCTTTGCATAATAAAGCTGTTCAATCATTAACTGATGAAATAATGAGGTTTGTATACACACACACACACACACACACACACACACACACCAGGGGGGTGTTCTTCGTACGTCGGTTGAAACATCCGGGATGAATTGACACATCTAAGATGAGATCATCGTGCTAATTAAGACCTGGCTAAGTTGGTTCTTCGAGCACACCTGTTGTTGATGATTAGTATGACTGGATTGAGTTGTCTAGGATTATTGCGCATTCGTGCGTTGGTTTAAAAGGCGATATGCATCGACAGTAGAAACACTGATCACAAGCCCTTTGATTGGTTGACGAAATGACAAAAGAACAAGCTAAATTTTTTTGTAACACCTGTTATGCGCTGAAATGCTCCCCCCCCCCCCCCCCCACGTGTTATGCACTGAAATGGATCGCCCCCTCCCCACACATAATCGCTATCAAATATTATATTAGAACATAATATGCGCATATGGTTTACAAATTACATTAGAAAATAAAATAAAAAATATGAAAATAAATATGTTGTATATGGAATAATAGAAATATGAGTATTTTTTTCAAAAACATGTATACTTTTATATTGTTTATTTTATAATAAAATAACTTTTGTCCAATTTTTCATTATAAAAAATATATTTTTATTATATATATAAATATTTATTTGCATATTCATGATGAACCCCTGAAAAATAAATGTGTTAGAAAATAAACATTATACAAGAATTTGAAATAATGGGTCTTGAGGGCTGTCTCGTGCCTAGAGTTTACTATAATAATAAAAAACCTATGAATTTATGTTCTAATATAATATTTGATAGCAATTCTTTCTATATATATATATATATATATATATATATATATATATATATATATATATATGTATGCATGCAAGATACTTTTCTTTCCCCGCGTGAGTCAGTTCACGTCAGTCGTGCACTTTAACCAATCAGATGTGACCTCACCATTTCAACCAATCATAACGCGGCAGGAGCGCAGCCTTAATCCTGTTTACATTAAATAAACCTGCTACCGAGCAGGTTCAAGCTTACGGACATGTTGCTATGACAACAAATGTGAGATGAGCATCGAAGAACGAAACAATCCAAGATCAGGACAAATCCACAACAATCAAATCCAGCTAACTGAGTTAGCGACGTACGAAGAACACCCGCCAGGAGGAGGAGGAGGAGGATCAGATTCAGGGTGGACCCAGGCCAAAATAATAAACAAAATGGTATTTATATTTAGTAGCTAGATTACCTGCAAAAAAAAAAAAAAAAAAAACACAAACAAAAATGCAGGTACCTTCCCGGACTCCCTAAACCAAAAACAGTGAAATTATCTACAAATATAGACAAAGATCAACCAAACCAAAGGGACAAAGCAATAATCAAAGTCAATTGGAGGCAAAAAGTCAAAACCAGAATACACAACCAAATATCAAAATGCCAAAATCACAACCTCTTTCCTCTTTCCCGCGTCTCTCTCCGGTTTATATATGTTCGCGCTAGTCGATGACGTCCCTCTCAAGGGGGAAGCGACCGTGTGGACGGTCAGGTAGCTGCCCATGTCAGAAAACCTGGAGTGGAGTCTGGAGCGGCGCGCGACCAGGACATGATACACACACGCGACGCAACGGAGCATTTATACAAAGCATAATATTTTGATAAAATAATAATTTTCATTCATTTATTTTTTACTCAGTAGCGAATATGATTTAAAATGTAGCGAATTACAATACTTCAAACAAAACGTACTTAAGTAAAAGTAAAATTACAGATTTTTAAAACTACTTTAAAAAGTAGAAATACACAAAAAAGCTACTCAATTACAGTAACGCGAGTAAATGTAATTCGTTACTTTCACCTCTGAATATACATATACACATACGTCCATACTGTACTAACAGATACACATAATTAGTAATAAAGTAATGAATAAATAAATAAGTCAGTCACACAGGAGGAAAACATTTACAGCAATATTTTGCTTGCAAATAGATGAAAAGCGATGTTTTGAAGGAATACAAAGAAGTAATAGATCTTAAAGATCCAGGCAATTGCCATTAGTCTAAAAAACGAAATATAATACAGAAAACATAAACAGAACATCTTCCCAAACATATATCAAGCTTATTTAAAACCCTAAAAAGCATAAACATTCAAAGTACCTGGAAAACTGAGTAAATAATCATAACAACCATAAGTTCCCGCCTCCTCTGCACGAGCTGACCGATAAATCTAACACACCAAGAGAGGCAAGACTGACAGGCAGAACAGCCAATGATCAGCCGGTGTCATGTTTGAGAGGGAGGGGAGAGGAGAGCTGAAGCGAGTGTAGACACAGAGCGGCCAGAGAAACGGAGGAGCGAATGTGAAGGGGTTTGTTCAAAACTGCGGGAAAACTGTAGAAAGAAGTGTGTGTTGAACCCTCTCACCGGGAAAAGTGTGTGTGTTAAAACACCCACATCCCCGACGACACACACAAACTCACGTATGGAGCGATATCTCGGACAATATTCAAATGCAATTGCGTTTCCCAGATGTGGACGCACAAAGTGTGCCATAATTCAAATGCAAACTTTGCATTACCGTTTGCTGATTCGCCTTCGCGACCGCACACTGACTGCCAAATTTCAAATGAAAAAACAAAGTCCATTTGCATTTGTATTTCCCAGGTCTTACACGTCATGAACCTGTCATATTTAAATATCAAAATCAATTACCACATTTGCTTTTTCACTTTCTCTGCGCCGCGCGTCAAGCCGGCCAAAATTCAAACGCAATCGCTAATCCATTTGCAATTGCATTTCCAACACGTTACACAGAAACCTGTCAATCAGCGTCAGGGGAGGGTCTATACTGTGGGGCGGGATTGTATGGGGAGTGACGTCACTCGCACTCGCCGACCAAGAGGGGGATATTTGAGCACTGGAGGTGAACCGAGATTATCTCAATTGTTTATCAAGAAATAAACACACAAAAATGACAAATCGCATATTTTCTTGCTCCGGAGTGGACAGAGAAGTTTTTACAAATAAAAATATTTTTAGATCTTCTCCTGTTACAGCCTGCTGGAGCTAAATCTTTCAGAAACGCTGCGTACCGGTGTTATGCGCTAAAAAGCCTCCCTGCCACTGATTGCACCCCCCCCCCCCAACATAACCTCTATCAAATATTATATTACAACATAAATTAATAGGTTTATGATTTACAAATTGCACCAAACGAATTTGATTATAAAATAATCTATATAAAAAAAAACACATGTAGTATAGGAGGAAAATATATTAATTATATATTATTTTCATATACAACCCCTGGCAAAAATTCTGGAATCACCCCTCTCAGAAGATGTTCATTCAAATGTTTAATTGTGTAGAAAAAAAACAAGCACATACATGCCACAAAACTTTTCACTCAACAATCCAAACTTCTGGCTGTATAAAACACTTAAAAAAAACAAAGAAAGATAACTATAGTCAACGACAACTGTTTTAACAGCTCAAACAGAGGAAAAAAAAATATGGAATCACCAAATAAAAACACTACTTGTACTTTGTTGCACCACCTCTGGCTTTTATAACAGCTTGAATTCTCTGAGGCCTGGATTTAACTAATGTCAAACTGTATACTTCATCAGTCTGTCTCCAGCTTTGTCTTATTGCAGTTGCCAGATCAGCTTTGCAGGTTGGAGGCTTGTCGTGGACCATTTTCTTTCATTTCCACCACAGATTTTCAATTGGATTAAGGTCCGGACTATTTGCAGGCCATGCCATTGACATTATATGTATTTCCTGTAGGAACGTTTTCACAGATTTTGCCCTATGGCACGTTGCATTATCATCCTGAAAAATGATGCTACCATCACCAAACATCCTTTCAATTGATGGAATAAGAAAAGTGTCCAAAATCTCAACATAAACTTGTGCATTTATAGAAGATGTAATGACTGTCATGTCTCCCATACCTTTATCTGACATACAACCCCATATCAATAATGATTGTGGAAATTTGCATGTTTTCTTCAGGCAGTTGTCTTTATAAATTTCATTGGAACGGCACCAAACAAAAGTTCCAGCATCATCACCCTGCGCAATGCAGATTCGTGATTCATCACTGAATCTAACTCTCATCCACTCATCCGCAGTCCAAGATTGTCTTTCTTTAGCCCACTGAACCCTTGTTTTTTCTGTTTAGATGTTAATGATGGTTTTCTTTTGGCTTTTCTGTATGTAAATCCCATTTCTTTTAGGCGATTTCTTACTGTCCGGTCACAGACATTGACTCCACTTTCTGCCCATTTGTTCCTCATTTGTTTTGTTGTGCATTTTCTGTTTTCAAGGCATATTGCTTTAAGTTTTCTGTCTTGGCGCTTTGATGTCTTTCTTGGTCTACCAGTACGCTTCCCTTTTACAACCTTTCCATTTGATTTGTACTTGGTCCAGATTTTAGACACAGCTGACTGGGAACAACCAACATCTTTTGCAACATTCCATGAAGATTTACCTTCTTCAAGAAGTTTGATAATTCTCTCCTTTGTTTCAACTGACATCTCTCATGTTGGAGCTATGAGTTATGTCAATCATCTTGGTTCAACACATCCCTAATGTGTGCAAGCACTCTTTTTAACTGTAGACTAATTAGCAGTTGTAGAAATGCAAAGTGCATGGTGATTCCATATTTTTTTCCTCAGATTTGTGTGATTCCATTTTTTTTCCCTCTGTTTGAGTTGTTAAAACAGTTGTCGTTGACTATAGTTATCTTTCTTTGTTTTTTTTTTTTAAGTGTTTTATACAGCCAGAAGTTTGGATTGTTGAGTGAAAATAGTTTTGTGGCATGTATGTGCTTGTTTTTTTTCTACACAATTAAACATTTGAAAGAACATCTTCTGAGAGGGTGATTCCATACTTTTTGCCAGGGGTTGTACATGTATATTTTTATATTTCTTATTTATAATAAAAATCGCTTCGTGATAATACTCATATATTATATTTGATAATAATAATATGAAGATCCCAGGTTCAAACCACACAACCACCAAGTTGCCACTGTTGGGCCCTTGAACAAGGCCCTTAACCCTCAACTGCTCAGATGTGTAATGAGATAAAAATGTAAGTCGCTCTGGATAAGAGCGTCTGCCAAATGCCTAAATGTAAATTTTAGCGCATAACACCGGTACGCAGCGTTTCTGAAAGATTTAGCTCCAGAAGGCTGTAACAGGAGAAGATCTAAAAATATTTTTATTTGTAAAAACTTCTCTGTCCACTCCGGAGCAAGAAAATATGCGATTTGTCATTTTTGTGTGTTTATTTCTTGATAAACAATTGAGATAATCTCGGTTCACCTCCAGTGCTCAAATATCCCCCTCTTGGTCGGCGAGTGCGAGTGACGTCACTCCCCATACAATCCCGCCCCACAGTATAGACCCTCCCCTGACGCTGATTGACAGGTTTCTGTGTAACGTGTTGGAAATGCAATTGCAAATGGATTAGCGATTGCGTTTGAATTTTGGCCGGCTTGACGCGCGGCGCAGAGAAAGTGAAAAAGCAAATGTGGTAATTGATTTTGATATTTAAATATGACAGGTTCATGACGTGTAAGACCTGGGAAATACAAATGCAAATGGACTTTGTTTTTTCATTTGAAATTTGGCAGTCAGTGTGCGCTCGCAAAGGCGAATCAGCAAACGGTAATGCAAAGTTTGCGATTGCATTTGAATTATGGCACACTTTATGCGTCTACACATGGGAAACGCAATTGCAATTGCATTTGAATATTGTCCGCGATATCGTTCCATATTATGGAACGATATCGCGGACAATATTCAAATGCAATTGCAAATAGCATTTGCAATTGCGTTTCCCATATGTAGACGCACAAAGTGTGCCATAATTCAAATGCAATTGCAAACTTTGCATTACCGTTTGCTGATTCGTCTTCGCGAGCGCACACTGACTGCCAAATTTCAAATGAAAAAACAAAGTCCATTTGCATTTGTATTTCCCAGGTCTTACACGTCATGAACCTGTCATATTTCAATAGCAAAATCAATCACCACGTTTGCTTTTTCACTTTCTCTGCGCCGCGCGTCAAGCCGGCCAAAATTCAAACGCAATCGCTAATCCATTTGCAATTGCATTTCCAACACGTTACACAGAAACCTGTCAATCAGTGTCAGGGGCGGGTCTATACTGTGGGGCGGGATTGTATGGGGAGTGACGTCACTCGCCGACCAAGAGGGGGATATTTGAGCACTGGAGGTGAACCGAGATTATCTCATTTGTTTATCAAGAAATAAACACACAAAAATGACAAATCGCATATTTTCTTGCTCCGGAGTGGACAGAGAAGTTTTTACAAATAAAAATATTTTTAGATCTTCTCCTGTTACAGCCTGCTGGAGCTAAATCTTTCAGAAACGCTGCGTACCGGTGTTATGCGCTAAAATGCCCCCTGCCACTGATTGCACCCCCACAAAATCTCTGTCAAATATATGAGGACATCACAATCAAATATTCATATTATTATTATCAAATATAATATATGAGTATTATCACGAAGCGATTTTTATTATAAATAAGAAATATAAAAATATACATGTACAGCCCCTGGCAAAAATTCTGGAATCACCCTCTCAGAAGATGTTCATTCAAATGTTTAATTGTGTAGAAAAAAAACAAGCACATACATGCCACAAAACTATTTTCACTCAACAATCCAAACTTCTGGCTGTATAAAACACTTTAAAAAAAACAAAGAAAGATAACTATAGTCAACGACAACTGTTTTAACAACTCAAACAGAGGGAAAAAATATGGAATCACCAAATAAAAACACTACTTGTACTTTGTTGCAGCACCTCTGGCTTTTATAACAGCTTGAATTCTCTGAGGCCTGGATTTAACTAATGTCCAACAGTATACTTCATCAGTCTGTCTCCAGCTTTGTCTTATTGCAGTTGCCAGATCAGCTTTGCAGGTTGGAGCCTTGTCCTGGACCATTTTCTTTCATTTCCACCACAGATTTTCAATTGGATTAAGGTCCGGACTATTTGCAGGCCATGCCATTGACATTATATGTATTTCCTGTAGGAATGTTTTCACAGATTTTGCCCTATGGCACGATGCATTATCATCCTGAAAAATGATGCTACCATCACCAAACATCCTTTCAATTGATGGAATAAGAAAAGTGTCCAAAATCTCAACATAAACTTGTGCATTTATAGAAGATGTAATGACTGTCATGTCTCCCATACCTTTACCTGACATACAACCCCATATCAATAATGATTGTGGAAATTTGCATGTTTTCTTCAGGCAGTTGTCTTTATTAATTTCATTGGAACGGCACCAAACAAAAGTTCCAGCATCATCACCCTGCCCAATGCAGATTCGTGATTCATCACTGAATCTAACTCTCATCCAGTCATCCGCAGTCCAAGATTGTCTTTCTTTAGCCCACTGAACCCTTGTTTTTTTCTGTTTAGATGTTAATGATGGTTTTCTTTTGGCTTTTCTGTATGTAAATCCCATTTCTTTTAGGCGATTTCTTACTGTCCGGTCACAGACATTGACTCCACTTTCTGCCCATTTGTTCCTCATTTGTTTTGTTGTGCATTTTCTGTTTTCAAGTCATATTGCTTTAAGTTTTCTGTCTTGGCGCTTTGATGTCTTTCTTGGTCTACCAGTACGCTTCCCTTTTACAACCTTTCCATTTGATTTGTACTTGGTCCAGATTTTAGACACAGCTGACTGGGAACAACCAACATCTTTTGCAACATTCCATGAAGATTTACCTTCTTCAAGAAGTTTGATAATTCTCTCCTTTGTTTCAACTGACATCTCTCGTGTTGGAGCTATGAGTTATGTCAATCATCTTGGTTCAACACATCCCTAATGTGTGCAAGCACTCTTTTTTAACTGTAGACTAATTAGCAGTTGTAGAAATGCAAAGTGCATGGTGATTCCATATTTTTTTCCTCTGTTTGAGCTGTTAAAACAGTTGTCGTTGACTATAGTTATCTTTCTTTGTTTTTTTTTAAAGTGTTTTATACAGCCAGAAGTTTGGATTGTTGAGTGAAAATAGTTTTGTGGCATGTATGTGCTTGTTTTTTTTCTACACAAGTAAACATTTGAATGAACATCTTCTGAGAGGGTGATTCCAGAATTTTTGCCAGGGGTTGTACATGTATATTTTTATATTTCTTATTTATAATAAAAATCGCTTCGTGATAATACTCATATATTATATTTGATAATAATAATATGAATATTTGATTGTGATATCCTCATATATTTGACAGAGATTTTGTGGGGGTGCAATCAGTGGCAGGGAGGCATTTTAGCGCATAACACCGGTACGCAGCGTTTCTGAAAGATTTAGCTCCAGCAGGCTGTAACAGGAGAAGATCTAAAAATATTTTTATTTGTAAAAACTTCTCTGTCCACTCCGGAGCAAGAAAATATGCGATTTGTCATTTCTTGATAAACAAATGAGATAATCTCGGTTCACCTCCAGTGCTCAAATATCCCCCTCTTGGTCGGCGAGTGCGAGTGACGTCACTCCCCATACAATCCCGCCCCACAGTATAGACCCGCCCCTGACGCTGATTGACAGGTTTCTGTGTAACGTGTTGGAAATGCAATTGCAAATGGATTAGCGATTGCGTTTGAATTTTGGCCGGCTTGACGCGCGGCGCAGAGAAAGTGAAAAAGCAAACGTGGTGATTGATTTTGCTATTGAAATATGACAGGTTCATGACGTGTAAGACCTGGGAAATACAAATGCAAATGTACTTTGTTTTTTCATTTGAAATTTGGCAGTCAGTGTGCGCTCGCAAAGGCGAATCAGCAAACGGTAATGCAAAGTTTGCAATTGCATTTGAATTATGGCACACTTTGTGCGTCTACATATGGGAAACGCAATTGCAAATGCTATTTGCAATTGCATTTGAATATTGTCCGCGATATCGTTCCATACCATCTGGCGGATATTCAGTGAAGCACAAAACATTTATTTTAAATTTCCGAATTTAAAATACTGGAATTCTGGCTACATTTATATCGTCCACAAGGGGGCAGCATCAGCGCGTCTATGAATCAAAATAACATAGTTGCGCAGATGCTGCCCCCTTGTGGACGATATAAGTGTAGCCATGATTACGAGAAGGGAAACGTGTAATATGGAGAAAGGCAAAACAACACTGGCAACATTAGTGAGATAATGAACCAAAAGCGAAACAATTCAGGACAAAGTAGATGTGATGAGGAGGGGGAAGCTAAATATGGTACAGCTCCAAGAACTAGGCAGAGTCGTCTTTTAGAATGGAGAATCACTGAACGTCCACAAGGGGGCAGCATTGGCAGAACAACATTAATGGAAGTAAAGTTACAGAAACAACTTTTCCTACAAGAGCTCACATTAAACACTCACACTGAAAATGTTTAAAAGGGGGGGGGGGGGTAAACAATTAAATTACTGATTAGATAGATAGATAGATAGATAGATAGATAGATAGATAGATAAACTGGACTAATCAGATTAAAAATGTCCAGCTGTTATGTTCATACAGTAAAATACTTAATGTTGTACACAGTGTATTAAAACATATACAGGAACTGAACTCACAGTCTAAAACATTATAAACATTCATAATGACACACTGGCGGCGCGGTGGTGTAGTGGTTAGCACTGTCGCCTTGCACCTCCAGGGTCCGGGCTCGATTCCCGTCTCTGTTTGCATGTTCTCCCCGTGCTTGGTGGGTTTCCTCCGGGTACTCCGGTTTCCTCCCACAGTCCAAATACATGCAGGTTAGGCTAATTGACATTCCAAATTGCCCGTAGTGTGTGTGTGAGTGTGTGTATGTGTGTGTGCCCTGCGATGGATTGGCACGCTGTCCAGGGTGTACCCCGCCTAGTGCCCGAAGTCTCCTGGGATAGGCTCCAGGTCCCCTGTGACTCTAAATACAGGATAAAGCGGTATAGAAGATGAATGAATAATGACACACTGTTCATGTTTTGTGCTCAGATACAGAGTCACTTTTACTCCTTAATCTTCTGTTTCTAAACATGATATTTGTTTATGTGTTTATGCTTCTTTGTACACATATAACACCAGAGTCCAGTCTGTACCAAATGTAGAGTTTAACATTAGAACTAAAGAGCTGCTGAAGAAATGAGCTTAGATTAATCCTATTATTATTATTATTATTATTATTATTATTATTATTATTATAAACAGTTAACTAATTAGTTTAGTTTAATAATTAACTAAATACTGATCACAGGGGGCGGGGTTATCAGAGGTGAAGGGGCGGGGCTTTCTCTCAGTAATGGAGGTAAAAGTGAAAATAATTCTGAACTTGAAAACTGAGCAACTGCACCGTTACACTTACTGTTACACCGGTTTAAAACAGGAGGAGTTTGTGTTTGTGTAGACCGGAGAACATTTAATCACCATATTTAAACACTGTAATGAGGTAAATAGTGAAGATGAGCCGCTGTGAGCTAAAGCAGCAGATATGTTTATATGAGGAACAGAAAAGCACATCGCTGGTGAATTCTCTGTTCTGATTGTTCAGAAAGTGTGTTTTTGTGACTGCAGCACTGATCATTGTTTACATGTTTACTGTAATGCTCTCATTCGAATGTGGTAACAATATCATTTATTATTTTCTAAAGTGTATGTGAGCATAAAAATGTAAAAGTGTTTACTGTATAATGAGGGGAGACGTTATTTCTTACACTGTCATGAACACGCTAGTTTGAAGGTGATCATGGATTGTAAAATATCAGAACTCACTACCGTTCACTTCATAATCTGTGTAACAAACAGACTGCATCACTATACAGTAACTCCTACTTACACACTTATCTTAGATGATGTTTAGACAACAGCTAAAGCTATGAAAATCTATAAAGATGCAAACACAGGAACTAAAATCATGTTGTGAATCATCACAGTTATCATGAACGACACTCATTTGTCTGCTTCTATAATGTTGCCGTGTCACTATAGAGAAACATTTTGCTCTCAAAAACAAAGATGCAGGAAAATTTCAGCAGACAAACAGAGGAGAAGCACAGAGAGCTGGAGACTCCTCAGAGACACATTCAGAGACTCACAGAGACTCACAGACTGAGGGAAGAAGTTCACCAGGAAACAGTGAGGAGTTTAATATATCAGAACCAGCAGCAGCTTTAGTTCACACTGCATGTAGGACTTTGGTGTGATTTCGCTGTTGCTGGTAAAAATCCCACATCGTAACAGAACTCTTTTATTGTGACTTGAGGTCAGAGGTCGGATATTTCCTAACATGTGTATGATTTTGTGCCACTATAACAAATACAGCTGTTAATAAACTCCTGGTGCTGTGAGAAATGTTATTACTGAAATCACACCAAACTCACAGAACAGTTACACACACAGTAGTGGCGGTGCTGAGAAAGTGTGTTAAGGAAACTGGTACTGTGTTACCACAGAAAAGGTCATCTCTACTCTAAATAAATGTTTATATAGATAATTACAATCTGATAAATATTTTGTCACTACTATTTACATATTTAAAAATTTATTAAAGTAATAATTATAATAATCAAATTGCACTAAAAAGAAGAGTTTTGAGGATTTTTTAAATTAGTTTAAAATACTTTTTTTTAAAAGTCTTTAGTACAGACAGTTGCTCAGTTATGTGACACACTGCATTATTTCTTTAAATTAACTGAGGGAGAGAGAGAGAGAGAGAGAGAGAGAGAGAGAGAGATTGGTGAGTGAAACACAGGCACTGAGCAAGGACGTGGAATGTTTAGTTTTTATTTAAGGTATTTGTATCATTTTTGTGTGTAAATGTACAGATCATTTGTAATAAATCCCTTCACCAGTAGAGGACGACAACAAGCTGCTGTTTATGTTTCTTTCTCATTATAGAAGTCAGATTGGGTCTTTATTTCTGTACATCAGTGGATGAGTAACAGCAGAACAGATCCATGCAGTAGGCGTGGTCACTGAAACACTCTTATTCCTGTACAGCTCATCCTCTCTCTCTTATTGCTGCTCCACACTGCAGCTCTCTATCAGGATCCATCACCTGCTCCAACACACCACACTGAGAGTTAATTACACACGTCATGTTCAGCTCAGAACCAGGAAACATCTGCAGTGTGTCTAATAAATTCAGTTATGATCAGGTAACACTGTAGCTCAGCCACATCAGTTCCGGCCCTGCTGGTTCGAGTTGTTCATTTCCACTGGAACCTCAGACAGACCTGCAGCAGTGATACACACAGACACACTGGGGCTCTGGATGATGAAGGACCATTCCTTCCCAAACACTCTCTACCATACAAACAGGCCACAAACACACACTATCATTGTACTAACTCACACACTGTAATACTGGAATTACTAATTCACATATTAATTACAGATTAACAAAAAACAACACTGCACTGTGACACTCTAACACTGCAATACATGAAGACCACACACAGCTAAAGAAATGCAAAATAATATTTTGATCCATAAAATGGTTACGTGCAATAAAGTGGATGATACAGAGACAAATATAACTATAGCAATATATGAGTGAGAAAAGGCAACTGAACCAGTTAATTAAAATAATCTGGTTTCTCTCAGGCAGCACGTTAGCTTAGCACTGTCGCCGTGCACCTCCGGGGTCCGGGTTCGATTCCCGCCTTGACTCTATGTGCATTCCCAAAGACTGTCAATTAGTACCATGAGAATAATAATAAAGGGCCCAAATCAATCACCTGATGTAAACCTGATAGAAAAGATGTGCAGTCGACAGATTAGAACAGACTAGAACTGTCTAAGATCAGGTTAACGTCTTTATTCATGAAGAATTTAAAGCTCTTACTACAAACAAAGTCTTTTAATATTAATTAGGGAGTTTAAAATGCTTCCATTCCATCTAATTGTACATTAATTAATTATTTTTTTATGTATTGGAATATACTATATTTAGCTGTGTAGTTAGTTTAGTTAATATCAGTGTCAGTGGGTCTCATTTAAATGGTGTTTAATAATGAAATACAATGCTGAATAATTGAATACTTGTTTCTCCGCACTGTAGACAGACAGACAGATATAAAGTCACATTAACAACAGCACATGAGTTAAACATGAATATAAACACGACACACTGTTAATGTTTTCTACACAGTTACAGTGTCAGTTGCATTACTTTAGTAGTAATAGTGACAACAGGACATAGTGTAAGCTAATTATTAACTATGTAGGTGAACTATGAACAGGGACAGGGTGTGAGGGAGGCAAAGATCTCTCAGTGACTGTAATGATAGTGAAAGTTCCAGACTTTGACCAACAGGTGTGACGGAGCCGTTAGACTGGATACAAAGATTTTAGTTTCTCTGTGAAAAGCTAAAAAATGTTTAATGCTCTCTGTAATGAGGTAAATAGTGAAGATGATCTGGTGTGAAATGTGGACAGACTTCAGCTAAAGCAGCAGATATGTTTATATGAGGAACAGAAAAGGTAAGAGGAGTTAGCATCATGCTAAAGTACATGTTAGTCACCAACCACTCAATAACCTGTTAAACTAATCCTCCAAATACACCGTGGAATTGTGCTTTCTAACAGTGTGTTTGTGTGAGTTAAGTTGTTTAAAAGGATGACTCTCTCTTTCTGTGTGTGTTTAGGATTTTATTAGTTTGAACCGACAGTAAGAGATAAAGATGGCGACTGCAAACAGTAAGTTACATTTACAGAGATACATTTATCTGTATTATTTACTGCAGATTAAACTAACTGTGTGTGTGTGTGTGTGTGTGTGTGTTTCCTACACAGATGAGTTTAAACTCATTGGTCCCAGTGATACAGAGTGGTATAATCACTCTGCTGTGACGCTCTCGTGTCGTCTGTCTCCTGAAATCAGTGCTGTTAACATGGAGATCCGGTGGTTTAAGGAGACACACTGTGTTTGTGTCTATAAGAACAGACAGGTGACAGAGGGGAGACGTTACGAGGACAGAGTGAGTCTGTTCACTCAGGAGCTGGAGAGAGGAAACGTCTCCTTACAGCTGAGAGACTGTACAGAGTCAGATAGAGGACATTACCTGTGTCAGGTCACTGATGGAGACAGAACAGAGGAGATTACAGTAGAGATGAGAGGTAAGTGTTCCTGAACTCCACACTGTATAAACTCTACTGTACATCATCATCTGTGCTTCTCATCTCAGTAGATGAAACACACACTCAGTATTCAGTATGAGGTTCAGTATACAGGGTGCTAATGTGGAGTGGAGTTTATTTTAGTCCAATAAACAGTGAGTGTGTTTTTCACTCTGATACACACCTGCACAAGGGCCTAAAAGCAGCAGCTTGTACAAATACTAATTAAATAGTGATTGATAAGTGAATCACATGTTACTTTTCCTGCTAATCAGGGATTCGTTCAATATAACTTTACATCAGAGACATTTTTACATCAGAGAGGAAATTTAATTACACACTAAATGTGGCCTTTAGATTGTTAGAGTTATTTGATATTTAATAGAACAGATAATAAATATAGTGCTGAGAAACCAAACACACACATTGAGGTTAAAGTGAGACACACACTGGACTACTGACTAACCTCAACTAACCTCAACTATAAAGAGTAACTATTAAAAATGTAAAAATGTTAATTGGTCTGGATAAGGGTGTCTGCCAAATGTCATAAATGTAAATGTCTGATGTTTGAGATTTTTAGAGTAAGAATATCTGACTAGTGGTTAATAACAGGTGTATAACAGTCCAGAGAACACATTAGTTAGTCAGGTATCTGACTTGGCACACACTAATGCACTGTGTACACACTTCTCCACTTCTATACGGCTGTAAATTAATAACAGAGACTAATAACAGGAGTTACAGCTTTTAGTGTTGGACTTGTGTTTTATACAAATCAGTCCACAAACTGATCCACAAGTTCCCTCAGCTCCTGATTCTGCATTGGCATCAGATCCTCTCCCTGATGAATAAGGTGGCGGCTTTGCTCTGTGGCAGAGAGAGAGACAAGGGCTAAGGAGCGAGGTATTGCTTCAATCCACCATTTCAAAAGACTAATATGATACAGCTCAGTGCTTTTGCACTTACCCGGCTGTTGCAGACGATAGTTCACTGGCTCGACTCGTTCCACAACAGTTAAGGGTCCTTACCAACGGGCAGGAACGTGAATGTAGCACTGGGGAGAAGCAGCAGTACGCGATCGCCCACCTTAAATACGCGTGACTGAGCCGGCTGGTCGTAGGCGTGCTTCTTCTTCTCTTGTGCCTCTTGTGTGTGCCGTCCCATGATAGGGAGAACTTTGTTGATATTTGTTTGAAGTTCCTGTACAAACTCACTTACAAACCTGAACAGTGAGCGCTGCTCCTCAAAGGCTTCCTTGGCAAACATCACACTTTATTTTTGACATGAATGGCATACCTTGGTCTGTAATTACTTCTTTGGGGGGGCTGAAAGGGTACGATTATGATAGGCAGTGGAATTAGCAGAGCGGGGGCGGGTTTAGCAGGTGCTGTACACTGACCGGTGGGACAGGTCTGACAGAAGTCATGTACCTTGGCCTCCAAGTGGCGCAGTGGTAAAGTGCTCGTCCTATCATCTGGAGATCGCCGGTTCGAACCCCGGGTGATGCTGTAACCTCTCACAGCCGGAGAACTAAGAGAGAGTTGATTGGCCCGAGCTCTCTGAGAGGGGTAGGGATAAGAGGTACTCGTGCTCCCACATTAATCACGGCTCTACAGCCAATCAGGGGCGTCTGTGAGCTCGCACACGCGGAAGGAGATGGTAGCGCTTTCCTCCGAGTGTGTGACTCCGCCCCTAACGGTGCATGAGCAAGCAGTTCGAAAAGATGCGGTCGACTGACATCACGCGGTTCGGAGGAAACATGTGATAGTCTTCGGCCCTCCTGGCTGAGTGGTAGTAGTAGCCTTAATGTGGGAGCCCCCTAGTGACGGGTAGGAATTGGCCACGACTAAATTAGGGAGAAAATCGGGGGGAAAAATACCAAAAAAACATTATTTAAATAAAATGTGAAAAAAAGAAGTCGCGTACCTCTGCGTTGAGCCCCGGCCAGTGAAATCTGTACTTTATTTTCTCTATAGTGTTTTGCACGTCCCAAGGTGACCTCCAAAGGGTGTGAAATGTTCCAGGTGCATCACAGTGTGGATTTTAGCCTGTGGGACGACCTGAGATCACATTGAGATTCACATTGTTTTGTATGATTATACATATAAGTTATTTTCTACAAAGAAATATAAGGCTGGCCGGAGCTGCGGGTCGTCAAAACACACTCTTACAAGTGAAGCGCAGTCTTACAAAGATTCTAAATATCTACAGTTGAACCTTGGATTACGAACATAATTCATGTTGGCTGTGGATTTGCCCATGACATTACAGTTAAAGCCTCGAACTCCATTATGGGAAATTATTGACTTTGGAAAAACTTGTAAAAGTAAAGATGTAAAATTGCGTCAGAGACAGAAGCGTTGTTACATGAAATTTGTCCGAGTGGAAGTTCTTTAGTCTTTAATAGTCGGGTCTGAGCTTTAGGCAGAGATCACTCATGTAAGTAACACACTGCACATAGCAGTCTCACTGGACTTTTTGATGTTTTCAACAATAATTTTCTCTGCACATCTAATGGCAACTAAATGAGCTGCTTATTAAGAGTTCAGGAGGAAACACCACCAGAAATGGAACTAATTAATGCTGTAATAATAACTCTAATAATAATTATTACTGCTGTAAGTAAATTTTTCCTGATACAGATAGAAATGTGAATGAACGTGGTGATGCTCAGCATTTTCATTCGATATGACGCGTCTTATTCACCAGTTGATCACAGATGTGTGTTACTGCACCCAGTATTTAATTGTTTAATTATAAATTATTTATTATTCACTATGTTGTTATATTAATATAAATATTAAACTTTTAGCTGAACATCTTTGAACTAAAAGCAAAGAATGAAGTTATTCTGTCTGTAAATCATAAGTTTTTCTCTTTATATTTTATCTAACGTTACATTTCTCTCTCTGTTGTTCCACACGACACCTTCAGCACCGGTAAGTAAATAACTCGACTTCACACTAATGATAAACACTGATATTTTATAAACTCATCACATGTAGTAGATTTTAATTCAGGGATCAAATAGAAACATAAAAACTATTTTCAGATGATGTTTATGTGAAGGACTCTGATCAGTAAGTGAGATTCCACTTCCATCAGTCAGCTTCTTTCCCACAATGCACCTGTGTGTAACCCCACTGCACTGCAATAATGTAGACAGAGACGTTTACCATGTCGAGTAAAAGACACAACACACATGTAACATATAACACACACCACTGCCAGACTCCATCAGAATCTCATACAGAATCATATAAGAATAAAAATATAACATTTCCCAGGATTCCTCTGGATGGAACAGTTGTCTATTCTGCAAGTGTCCAAGTAACATATCAGTATTTTTGTATTATTTTCATAAGCTGTGGCTCATAATTGTGTTCTTACTGAAACACAGAGTGACATGACATTTCCTGACACTTCACAATAAACATAAATCAGAGCTTTAACAGTGTTCAGTGCTTGTAGACAGAATAATTGCCATCACTCGCTCTGCATAACAATCACACCATATTGTGAAAAAGCATTGAAGAGTTGACTCGGCCTAGCGTTTAGCCTCTTTAAGCTAACAGTAGTAAGTCATGTTAATGCACACAGCATAAAGACAACCTGACTGACCTGAGAACAGAAGTCCTTCACTTCATTTATAAAACTTCTATAATAGGAGAGAGGGATTTAGGAGTGAAAGAGAGAAAAACAGAACGAGATCACACATCTTCCCAAGTCTACTGCGACATATCATATGCTGTCGTAACCAATATATAGACGAGGCCGTAGCAAAGCACATCATTCTGTTATCTGTTCAGTTTATTACATTGATAAATGTGTTTATAATTTAAGGAAGTGGGAATCTGATATTCTGTATATTCCTTTATGTACTACAATAGCACATAGATATATTACAGAATATTTAACTATAGATATAAAATACACAGGGGGAAATGCACATATACTGACATACTGTATATTGGTAAATACATGCAGATATCAGAAAATAGTATTTTACAATAAATCACAAGATATTTCTGTTCCTTAAGGGGAACTAGCGGTATATTAGCACAATGCTACATTATACAGATTTACTGTGTGTGATGACTGATTGTTGTCTAGTTTTCCTCTTTTTTATTAAGACACACATCAGCTGTGTTTTAACCAGAGTAACAGTTACTTTCACATTTTCACATGAAAAAATTCACATTTATAATCATGTATTAAATCTTCACTCTCTATTATTTACTTTCACAGAGGATTTCTTCAGGTGAGTATAAACTCCTTTTCTCTGATAGTGATGTGTTGATGCTGCATGAATAATATATTTATTGTACAGATGAAATAGATTGGACTGTGCTGTGTGTTCAGACTGCAATAGCACATAGATATATGAGCATCATGAGCATAGTGTAGTGAACACAACAGACTGTGATCGCTGGCAGAACATTCATCATGCTGTTATCATTAGTGTTCTACACACACACACACACACACACACACACACACACACACACACACACACACACACACACACACACACACACACACACTAATACTGAGGGATAAAAAGCTGAAGGTTTTTGTTTGATTGTAATTTTATAGTAATAACTCCTTTATAAAGTTACTGAGACTGACTAATATTACTGTAGTGTTCACTGTCCGGCCTCCCAACAAGTCACACACACTGATATTTCATTTGATCACAAGTTGTGTTCATGGTGTGTAATGTGGTGGATAATTCCTGTGTATAAATGCTTCCTCATGCTCACAGAGTCCAGCGTATGTCCAGGACATCTGGGAAGAATAATGATGTATTGATGTAATAACCTGGGCCCGGTTTCTCGAAAGCTTCTTATCTCTAAGTAGTTCTTAAGTCGTACCTTAACCTCTCTCTTAACTTTGTGGCGCATTTCTCGAAACGTTATTACGCTAAGTATCTCTTAGCTAAGTCAGACGTTCATAAGGTTGGTCTGGACCAACCTTAACTCATACTTAGCGTAGTTTCAGCTCAAGACGCTAGTCGCCGCCACTGAGCAGCAGTCTGTATAAATCAGCGGTGTATGCAAACACATTATGGCACGTTATCAAAGTCGTATTAATGATGGAATATACTGTAGACCTGTTTAAGAATATTATTTTATTTGATATCAGAACTAATAGAGTGACTTTTAATTAGCCTATTTCATAATGTGACTAACGCATTAAAATTGGCCATCACTATTAATATTAAACAGGTGGCGAACAATTAGGCAGCGATACAGCGTGGTGTTGTGTTAAACTGAAGACGGTGCGGTCCGTGGAGCCGTGTGAGTCATGTACATGTTTCCTTTAGACAAAACTTCAGCCCTTTTCATATTTTCCCCGTGGTCGTTATTAAAAAAAATATAAAATAAACGTTTTGCCTTTCAAGGCAACAGATTATGGAGCGTCTTGAGCTGCTCAGACCTGCGCGTGCAAGACCAACGCATCGTACTTACTGTACTTACTGTACACTCCCCGTCCCGATGTCCAGCTGCTCGCTGCTTTTTGTTTAAAATATGTTTCATTGATCATTAGCCATTGTCCATGACTTTATGGGTTTTTCTTTTGACACGTTTTATTTTTATGAAATTTGATTTAGTTAAATGAGAAAATAACCTTGGGAGTTTCAAACCCCGCATCCATTCATTTTTCTGGGTGACTGTAATGTTTAATACCCCTACAGTATTCACTTATGCGGTGTGACTCGGTGTGAGATGCGGTGTGTTATACCCCTACAGTATCTCACCTGCACGGTCTCGCGCTGTGGCCGTAGGCTTGATCATGATTCACCCCGAGTTTTTACGCTGTGATTACGTTTTCATCTTTCCGCGTGAAAAATTCAACGTTTAATTTTTTGCTGGTCCTCGCGGTAGCTTGCAGACTTTGCAGAACGTTAAAGGAACGTGGTGGGCAATCGCGGCAGCTCACGGAGATGAGTCAGGCCACACAGGTGAGAGAGGGATATTAGCCACCACACAGGTGAGAGAGGGGTATTAGGCACCGTGATCCGCCTCGAGTGACCGGCGCCCGACGGTCCGCGAAGATCTGCCAGGTCCGCGAGCTTCCGCATGTTTATTTTTTTTCCGTGGTAAAATGGAAACGTAATAACAGCACCAAAACTCGCGCCGAATCATAATGAACCGCACTTACGGCCCCGCGTAGGTGAGATAGGGGTATTAAACCTCCACCCTGTCATCTCATCGTATTCATTCCATAAGTGCACTATACAACCCCAACAACTGACACTTCACATTGTTTCTGAAGGTGGTGAAGTGTGTTATCAGCTGTTTGTCCATCAACTATGATTGTAAAACCCCGTTCGTTTCACAGCCACATGTTACATGAAAATATTATATATTATATTATTATATTAATTAATATTAATTTATATATTTATCTATTATGACATGTTATTGATAAGTTAACCCATGTCGAAATAAACGCTATTAAAAGAATTTAGTGCAATGTTTAATTTGCATAGAAAGTGCCATCTTTCTTAACACTGTCATGCAAAAGGAGTGAAAAATCGATTCCAGAGCCACCGATGTCCGCTAATTCAGGACCTTCACTGTAGACAGCGCCGCGTAACGTCGGACGTAAGAGGCAGCGACTTAAGAAGACTCCTAAGAGACAGTTCGAGAAATACACTTAGAAAAGTTATCACTTAACGTAAGATATATCTTAAGAGTCTTCTTAGCGCGCGAATAGTGTGCGTTATCGAGAAACCGGGCCCTGAACATTCAGTACATTTAATTAGATTATTTTTGTTCTGATTCGCCTCATTAACAAGTGGTTTTCTGATAGTCACACAGCTGTTTAGTCCCAATCCTGTGAGCTCTGTGATTTCTGCTGTCATTTATGTAAAGATATCTTTATTTCTTTCTTTTTTAATGATGCAATTTCTCCAAGTGTTTGATATCTGATCACTTTCACTTATGATATTTTTTCAGATCATATTTTTTTTTCATGAAGTTTACTGTTTTTTCTTTTTTGTCCAGGTAGTGTACTGTATATAACTTTAGTGAGAGAAGTGAGTTAGAGAGTCCATGCTAGATAATAGTGCATGAAAGAGATTATAACAGAATGTGAGAGAGTGATTCAGTAAATTAGTTTCTTACAGAGTTAATATGATAAAGCTAAAGACATTTCTTTTCCAAAATCAGCAGAGAAACAGAAGAGAGACAAACTAATGCAGGACAAAACGTATTTACTGAGAACAGACACAGAATGTTTATATCTAATACTATTCTATATAATACAGAGACATTTACAACAATTACCAAAACATTTTTAGGAATCTAATCAAACTTTCTTTGTATTTTTGTCAGATCGTCAAATAATAGACGTCTGGGTTTATCAGGTGAGTAAACTGTACTAAACTATTAATGTTCATAAATCTCTTACTGATACTAGCAGCTTAAAAACATGACAGTTAACAATTTACTGTGATTACTGATGTCATAATTATTGATATGATTGTGAACAATTTGTTTAAACATAAACAACAAAAATCATGAAACAAGAAAAACAAGATAAATAAATTATAACCTTCACACTTATTGAAGTTCATCTGCAAACTTTGTCTTAAATTCAATTTATAGAGACATAAAAAGGTTTAATACATATTTAATTGAACATGAGGATCTGTGTAGAGACCCAACACCAGGAACAACATTAATTTACTTAAAACCATTTTATTAAAATCTGTAGGACAAATTTAATGTCACTTCAGAGAACAAATCCATGACAAACTCTCAGTGTCTGAATTGTGTTGTGTGTTTTAATCACGGCTGACTGATGGTCATGAAAGTATAAGTCAGATAATAAACATTGTCTTTAAGAAATATATATAAATGTCAGGGTCAGTTCACTTTCATGCATAAGTATATTAATATATTGTGTTATTGTGTAAAAACACAATATATTCCAGCCAAATAATAATAATAATAACCACATCTAAACACTTGATTCTCCTGTAGAGGGGAGGATGTTTATCTCTCATCATGTTAGTGTATAGTGTTAGTAATATGTCACACACACACACTTCATGTGTATTTAACACTTTATTTACATACAGTATGGAGTCGGGTATAAAACCTTCACACTGATTTATTCTCTTTCACAGAGAAACAGAAAATGGACAGAAGATGAGAGAATGAAAATGAAGATCTCGGCTCTACAGACTGGTGAGTGTGGAAGGAGCTACAAAAGTAAACACACCTGATCATGTGTTGTACAGTAAAGTGTTCAATAGTGAGATCTCCAGTAAACACCTGAAACTCACAACTTTATTTCCACACTCTCTATTATAATATTCTCTATTATAAACATTATTTAAATATTATAGAGAAAGCACACAGAATGTGTTGCAAATTAGCTCAACAACGGAATATTTACAACTAATTATAACTAATAATAAATATTTAGATTAGAATTAACTGTAGCAGAATTAACATACAATTACCTGATCGGTCCGTCTCCTGAGCAGATACTATAATTATTTATCAATTCTAAGAAAGGTTATTTCCTGGCCAAGGAAGGATAGCTTTCCTACTTTGCAGTACTAGCAGTAATTTAGCATGTAACCCACGGATCAACAATTCAGTGGCTTTGGATTGTGAGCAGCACACAGAGACAATCTATTGTGAAAATAATGAGTTTAATAAAGAAGGCTATAGCTAACATATAACAACATTAAACAAACACATACATACAGGGTAAAGGACAGTAAGGAAGAAAGAAAAGAACAAAAGAATGGCAGTATTTCACATCAATTAACCACAACCTAATGAGAATCATCAAAGAATCAAGTTTCACCTTAAAGAGGGGCTCAAACTTAAACACGCATCTAACGAGTTTTAAAGGATACTTGCATTGGTCTTTGTTTCTGAAAAAGAGTCCTGATTCAGTAGACACGAGGGTGTAGATGATCGACCTCAAGGTGAGCGCTGGAGATTTTCCTCTGGTTCCTCGAGAGGGAGGAATAGTCCACAGCGAGTTGACAAAGTTACTTGAAGGTAAAACTGCCGAAGGTTAAACTAAAGAGATGAGTTTTTCAGAGAGTAGGAGAGTGTGCGTCTCAAAAGGAGAGATGTTTGAGCACCGAATAGCCTGGGTTAGGGACTTTTGATAGCGCCCTGACACACCCACCGTTTGGCCAATCAAAGGCATGAATTTTTAGCTGAAGAAACTTTCTTTGTCTCCTTCAATGGCCCATTGGAATTTTTACTGCTGGTCCAGAGGGTTGTTGCAGTTTATTTCAAAATACTGTAGAAAGTATATAATGCCTTTCAGGATCACATGGGATACATCATTGTTTGAGAAATATGGAGCAGATAATTTTGATACCAAGAAAGGCACCTTTAGGAGATAGGAAAGCAGAGATACATTCATACACTCGAATATATGTAATTAGAGTCTAACTATGGTAAATAAAAGTTGTAACTAGTGTAATCAGATGAGGGAGCATACACACAATGCATGTGTATACAGGATACATTTATAACTGTATAATCATGATATAAAATAGAGTAAATGTCCTTAGGTGTGTGCGTGATGTGTATTGCAAGTGTGGAGCCAGACGCCATGTCTGATTAGGCCGTTGGTGGCCGGCACAGAGGTCTCCTGCTAGTCTTTGGAATGTGTTTGATGTTGAGACTGGGGGAACTAATCTGTTTATCCTCCTCGTGATAAGGATGGTGAACTCACTGGCAATAAACATCCATATAAATGTAGAATGTGGGTCCAGGTCTAACAGAGACAGTCCTGTGTGAGTTCTCCATCAATCTCCTAATGTTAGATAGTTTTGAAATTTGGAAAAAAAAATCTAAAAAACAACAACAAAAACAGCATCAGTATAACTAATGTTATCACTTGATATTTCAAACAGTTGTTTACTTTGTTCTTCTTTTTTAAGACTCGATCCTACATTCAATGCCTAGTTTAATAGATTTTAATTACCAGAAAAATATATTTAAAAATAAATAGTTGTAGTTGATGGGCTGTTAAATAATGTTGAATAATGCTTACATGTACTGGGTGTGATGTGAGTTTGACATCCTGCTCTAAAGCTGGTATTCTCACCCAGTGGGGCGTGGCTGCTGTACTGTTACATTAGAATATCAGAGTCCCGATGGACACATCATCAGATAGAGACAAATGTTTTGCCACTAGCTAGCTAATGTTTGGACACAGTTACAAAATGGAGAACTTTATATAATAAAACTATGATGTGTGAGATAAACCTGTGCTAGTGAACGCTCCAAGACATGTGCTGTAATGTATTCAGTCACGTTAAATACATTAATTGTGTATTTATAGTGGCAGGCAGTGTGTTGAATGTTCTGAAATCATGTCAAATGAAGCTAAAAAACCATCAAAGCTCAGAGACACTTAAACACAAAGCACCCAAGATGTGTTGGGAAGCCAAAAGAATATTTTCTAATGAAAAGTGTCGTGTTTCTGGTACAACAGAAGGTCATCACAATATTAACAGTGCAGTCAGAAGCGTTGTTGAAAGATAGTTATTTGGTTTCTGCTCATATAGATGGAGCTTGTTTTGTATAACGGTTAAGATTTGTGTAATGAGTTAATGGGGAACCGACTGCAAACACAATTCAGTCCATACCACTGTCTACTGACACCATGAGCAGAAGAATTGTTCTCATGACTGATGACATTGAATGTCAACTTGTGGAAAGAATAAAGACACGCCTATAATTTACCATACAGGGGGACAAGTTCACTAATCTTTGCAACGTCCCACCTAGTCTTGATCTCCTCATTTCCAAGCAAGTCCAGGTGTCTCACTAGTGGGAAATGGAATATTTATTTTAGTCGTTACAGCTGACGGTGGCAAAACACATTACAGTCTAATTTATTTCTTTATTTTTTCCATGTTATGCTTTTTCTTTATTGTGGGACTTAAATTTCTAAAGTTTGAGACCCCCTGCTCTAAAGCATGTATTATACAGATATTAAAATTAAAGCCTTTAAATATTTAGCCAGTTTTAAACTGACCTACATTTAGGTATATAACATGTGATGATATTATAATAAGCGGCACGGTGGTGTAGTGGTTAGCACTGTCGCCTTGCACCTCCAGGGTCTGGGTTCGATTCCCCGGCCAGGCTCGATTCCCATCTCTGTGTGCATGGAGTTTGCATGTTCTCCCCGTGCTTGGTGGGTTTCCTCCGGGTACTCCGGTTTCCTCCCACAGTCCAAAGATATGCAGGTTAGGCTAATTGGCGTTCCTAAATTGCCCGTAGTGTGTGATTGGGTGTGTGAGTGTGTGTTTGAGTGTGTGTGCCCTGCGATGGATTGGCACCCTGTCCAGGGTGTACCCCGCCTAGTGCCCGAAGTCTCCTGGGATAGGCTCCAGGTCCCCCGCGACCCTGAACACAGGATTAAGCGGTATAGAAGATGAATGAATGAATGAATGATATTATAATAAGTAAGAGTGTGAAGTACCTCCCTGGTTTTACTATAATAAAATCAATCAGGCAATGTTTCTAATTAATTAAATTACTCACTTTAGTTTTTCTGGTAAATAATTGCAAATTTAAATTTTTGCTTCAGTCATAACAAGCTGTACTTCTGTAACTGATGACTGATTATGATCACATTAATCATTCAGTTCACTCTCCTGCTTAATATTTTAAAGAACTGAAGGGAGCATTAAAATCACTGGAACATAAAGACCAACAGCTGGAGGATTATAAACGACAAATAGAGAATAAAGATACAGAACTGAGAAACAGAGAGAAAATCATCGAGGAGAAAGACGCACAACTCAAAGATACAAATACAAGACTAGAGAAGACGAGTAAAGAGCTAGAGGAGAGAGACAGAGCTCTACATGAGAGACATCAACAACTGAAACTGAAAGACACACAGATACAGGAGACACAAATACAAGTGGAGGAAAAGGACAACAGACTTGTGGAGAAGGAGAAAGAATTAAATGAGAAAAATGAAGAGCTGAAGATTCTAAAAGAACGTTTAGAGACTAATGAGAAGACTCTTTCTGAGAGAGACGCAGTGTTAATGGAAACTAATAATAAACTTCAACATGCTACTGAACAAGTTAAAAGAGAAAATCTCACAACTGGAGAATATGAACAAACTGCTGAGTGAGAAAGAAACACAGCTGAAGAACACAGATAAAGAGCTGGAAACCAGTAAAGACAAACTGGAGACACTGGGACAGGAGCTGCAGGACAAGAAGAGACAACTAGAGGAGATGATGATCATACTGGAGCAACAGAAAACTGAGTTATCAGAAAAAAACAAACAGCTTGAAGAGACAGAGACGTCTAACTGAGAGAGGGACACAGCTAATGGAGAGAGACAAACAGCTTCAGGAGAAAGACAAATGCCTGACAGAAAATCAACAAATGCTTCAGATGAAGGACAAGACACTGGAAGAGAAGGACACACTGCTCAGAGAGGTGAAAGAAGAACTGGAGAAAACAAAGAGGACATTAGAGGAGAATCAGACACAGCTGAAAGACAAAGAGAGACAACTGGAGAGTGTGGAGAATGAACTGGAAACCAGTAAAAACAAACTAACTGAACGAGACAAACAGCTTCAGGAGAAAGACAGACTTCTAGAGGAGAAAACAAAGCAGCTGCAGGAACAGACAGATCCAGAATCATCAGCCGCCATCAGGAGAAGAAACAGCAAGGAAGCGTTACCTCCACATTGTGAGTAATTTGTTACTTGCATTAATTTAAATACGTTTTTTTAAAAACATCAGTACAACTAGTGAATCTACACCTAATAAATCATATGTAAGGACATGAAATACTGTAATGATACTTAATGCTGCAACTCTTCACACTGTAAAAAAATTCTTGCTACTCCAACTAAAAAATTTCTAGTGACCTGTTGCACCTAAAATGTTTAGTTGGCTCAATTTAAGTTGTATAAACTATTTTGTTTTTGCTGTGCTGATTACCTCTAAATGTACACACAAATTGAAATAAAACATTCTGTCAACTAAATGTTCTATGCTGAATAAACATGCCTAGTTAGGCCAACAAGCAGTCTCAAATTGAAATATAATGTTGTGTCAATTAAATGTTCCAAGTTGACTGAAAGGTATATTTTGAATTGGAAATTATGCTTGCATAATTATAAAATTAACATCTTAAAGTTTACTTGAGTAGGTTATTCACTGTGGCCACATTTCAAATAACATGACACATTCTTCTAAATTTGAATATTTTTTTTAATGTAAACTTTAAACACCTGTTAAAGACTATCAACATTGATTAAGTGCAATCCAGCTACTCTTTCAACAAATAAACAACTGCTGCATTGTTATAACAAAATATGCAAATAACATTCCAAAATGCAAGAATGAAACTGTGCCCTTAACATTCATGTTACAAAGCTTACTAATATCACACTCAGTCAAAACAGTATACTGGATAAATAGACTTCTGCCTTGTAGAACAAAACATACTGATATTTCTCAGTAAAAACGTGCAGTGGCTTATTTGAAAATAATAAAATATTTGCTTTAACTCAGAAATGGTTTAAGATATATATAAAAAAAAAGTGAAATAATTTTGCCAAGCTCCAAGATTGTTTGCAGATGCAGTAAGCACTGTTTCCCAGATATTCTCCCTAATACCTGAAATACAAAAAGAAAAATAAAATATATGAATAACTAATTAAGTAACCATTTGTAGTTCAAAACCATAAAACAACCATAGTGAAATGTGCCAATAATTAAAAAATCCTAGACAAAAAATGTCCGTTTAGCCATTATAACCGTTTTCAGACACTATAAGGTTAATGAATGATGAAGAAGTGAGAACATTAAGCTCCCTCAGTGCCGCGCCGTCTTTTTCAAATAGCCTTTGAAATTATCAGTCATTAAAATGAATAAAATGTATGTAACGTAATTAAACTTTAGCGGTTTCATAGATTAACATTAATGTCAATGTACATACCATCTGAAAAAAAATGCGTTAGGAGCTGAAACGAGTGCATTGCCAGATAACTACTGTAACACTCCAAATTATATAAATAAACACTCGAAAATATAATGTTCTAAAGCTTGCTGCTGGATAATATATATGTTATAAAGCTAAAATTGCTAATTACTTTGCAGGACAGTTAGTTTCCATGAAGTACTCACCATTTCGGGAGGAAATAGCGGGAAGTTCGAAAATTCTGGAAGAACGCTTTTGCGCATGCGCAGAGGTCCCTCTTGTTCGTCCAACATAAAATTGTTTGTGTGCAGTTAAATGTTTCATGAACACAGTTTTATTCGTTGCTGTCACGTTCTGCCATGGTGTTGGACTGTGGGCTTGGTGTTGAGGCATAGATGCAGAGGGGATGCAGTGAAACAAATAGTCTTTAATAAGAATCAAACAAAAAGCAAACATGAACAAAACATGAACTAAGAGAGTTGGCTAAAATCATGGAGCATGCTAACAAATGAGAACTCAAAATACAAACAGACTCGGGATGACATGATCTAATACAGTACAGACATGGGATACAAACTGGACAAGACAAGACACACGAAACAGTCTAACGGACTAAACATTAGGGACTGTGCATTCAAGGGGTAAACAAACACAAGACAGGCTTGGCTAGGTCTATTGGCTGAGCTGCACATTAGCTGCTAAGCTAGCTCATAGCTAATCAGACTAATGGCTACACCAGCCAGTAGCCTGAGACACAAGGGAATGAACAGACAAGGTACACAGCAGACTAGGTATGAAACAGACTAAGAACTCTAAAGGTTAGTGGCTAAAGATGTTAGTACCTAAACAGACTAAGAGCTAAGCAGACAATGAGACTAGACAGACACGAAGACTAGACAGACTAAGATCTAAACATGTTAGTATCACCCTCATTAGTATTGAAACAGACTACTAGCTAAACATGCAATGGGGGTTACTTACACAAAAGGGTAAACACAAAAGGCTAATTCTCCTAGAGGCTAATCCTGCTAGGAGACACAGAGACAAAGAGACATAAACTAAATCAAAGCAAATGCAAACTTAACTTAAAGTGCTCCTGAAACAAAAAGGCCAACCATACTGTTAAACTAAAACAGAAAAGAACAAAACAAACCCCACATAACAGAAATTAATGCTCGACCCAGCTTCCCAGAACAAACAGGTATTTATGCTTATACTAATTGCATCCTCGGTTCAGCTGGGCATCTGCGTCAGCTGACCGAGGTGCCTTCTGGGAAACTGGGTCTACAACAAAAACTACAAATTAAAACACTGCCCTCTAGTGGGCAACCCTCACAGTTGCCTCGATGAAACTTTCGTAGTTGAGTAATGAAATTTATACAATCATTGAGAAAGCATATTTTTCTTTTTTGACACCAGCATTATATTAGCCCAACATATATTTCTTTGTTCCAACAACTATTTTCAGGATTCATTTTTTACAGTGTAGCTACTGTAAGGACGTGTAATTTAAACAGTGAAAGTGGTGAATTATAGTGTATAAAACATTACTTTAATGAGATTCTCTGTCTAACTCTACCTTCTGAAGAACGTCTCTCTCATTCTGACTGGTTCTGATGTTTCCTAGTGAGTGGAGAGACTCAGGACTCAGCAGCACCAATCAGGAGAAGAAACAGTATGGAGGGAGATCGTCCTACATGTAAGTGATTAAAAATATAATTGTCTAAATCTGCTTATTCTGTCTCTTCATAGACATCTACCCCTAAACTAGTGTTGAGTTACACACTGAACACTAACTTTAATTAGATTACAGTGAAAAGATCAATATTGTAACTCTGGCATTAAACAGTATCAGTAACTAATAATGAGAAATAGAAGCACATGTTGTCCTTCACCTGCCATGATTGGTGTCTGTCATGTGACAGGGCAAAGATCACTCATGGGTGGGGCTTCCAATAACACTAATGTTTAATTCTAGCTCAACACATGTAATTGCTGTTTAAAAAAAACTATTTGTGTTGTGGAATTTAAATTTGTTTCACATAAAGGCTTAGGCTTATCTGATTTAATCATTATTGTCCTACAGTCCACCACCAGACAACAACATAATCACCACAATGCAGTAAGTAAGTGATTCTGTATTAAATTATTTATTCTTAATTTTCAGTGGGTGGAGAATCGTCTAGTCCACATTCTCCAGTGTCGGTTCCTGTAGCAGAACTGAGGCTGGTGCTGCTGGGGAGGACGGGGTCTGGGAAGAGTGCAGCAGGAAACACCATCCTGAGCAGAGAGGAGAGGAACCAGGCTGCTACAGCTACATCTACATCCACCCAGCAGAGTGAGAGCACACAGGGGGAGGTGGCTGGGAGGAAGGTGACTGTGGTGGACACTCCTGACTGGTTCTCTCCTGGACTCTCTCTGGAGAAACTGAGACAGGATGTGGCAAACTGTGTCCATCTGTCTTCTCCAGGACCCCACGCCTTCCTCCTGGTCATACCTGTAAAGCAGCCTACAGGAGAGGAGAGAGGGATGCTGGAGAAAATGGAGGAGATTTTTGGAGAGAGATGTTGGAGAAACACCATGATCATATTCAGTGTTACTGATGAGCTTCAGAAGAAGAACATTGAGGAGTTTATCCAATCAGGAGACCAGGAGGTCCAGAGACTTGTGGAGAAATGTGGGAACAGGTTTCACTGTTTCAACATTAATGAGAGTGGAGATGGTTGTCAGGTCACAGAGCTGCTGGAGAAGATAGAGAAGATGGTGGAAGGAAGCAGAGAGAAATTCTACAGCAGTGAGATCTACCTGGAGACAGAATCTCAGATTAAATTAATAGAAATGAAGATCCTAAAAGAAAGCGAAGAGAAAAGGATGAAAGTGGAGATGGAAGTGAAGGAGAAAATAGATAAGGAGCTGCAGGACTCTCTGAGAAAAATAGAGGGAGTGATCCAGGAGCATGAAGGAGACATCAGACAACTGAATGACCGAACAACTGACCTGGAGAGAAAGATGAAAAAAGAGAGAGATGAAGAGAAAAAGAAAGAACTTGAGAGGGAGCTGAAACGAGAAATAGAGAGAAGGACAGAAATGGAAGAAAAGGTGAAGAAACTAAAAGAAAAGAGAGAGAGGGAGAGGAGAGAGATGGAGGAGAGACACCAACAGGAGATGGAGGAGATCAGGGAGGTGTATGAAGGAGAGGTCAGGATGGAGACAGAGAGAAACCTCATGAAGATCATCCTGCCTGAACTCCAGAGAAACATTTTGGCCTCAAAAACAAAGATGCAGGAAGAGTTCAGCAGACAGATGGAGGAGAAGAACAGAGAGCTGGAGACTCTTAAACAGAAACATTCAGATCTCACAGAGACTCACAATGTGCTTGAAGAGGTTTATGGGAAAACTGTGAGCAGCTCAGAGTCAGAGAGAGCAGCTGTAACAGGAGAGGTGTCGAAGGGAATCTTTCAGACACTGACCGACTATTTTGTCACTGGATAACAGAGTTTATAAAACCACAGACACTCAAACAGTCTGAAACTGAGCGTACAATCCAGAGACAGAGTTGGACTCCAAAAAATCCAAAAAATGTTTTTGCACTGTATACAGTATAAGTTATGTTGCTTTTCAAACACACACACACACACACACACACACACACACACACACACACACACACACACACACACTAGGATAGGCTACCTGTCAATAAGATCCTGTTATCATGAAGCTCCTCCCTACTGATTCAGCTTCCTCTCCTCCTCCTCCTCCTCATTCTGCCCTTCACTCCGGCCCTCATCATCGATTACACTTCACTCCTGCTCTCCTCTATGACTCTACACCTGATCTTCTACACCTGTCTGATGAAGCTGCACAATGAAGAGGAGGTGACTGCAGCAGTCTCTACGGATGTCTGGAATCTTTGCACATTTGGCTGCAAACGTTTAAGCTTTTCTCACATAGCTTTTATAAATGACCTATTTTTATATCGGCGGAGCTAGATACTTCATCGCTATGGTGCCATGTGATTGATCTTATGCTGTTAGCAGACAAATCAATGGTCCCTCAGTGGATCCCAATCTCTCCGTGATAGGCAAAAAAATCAATCAATAAATGTAATAATAATAATAATAATAATTTGTATCAGCCATAAATTGCATTGGCCCACTGGGAAAACCAGAGTCCCTGATGGTGGACATCACTGAGAAGAGAAATTAGCATAAGGTTAATTAAGGAGCTAATAAGCTAACAAACTGTCCTTTCACATTACAAAAACTCTGTAAGGAAATGCCCTAACCAGCGTGTGTAGTGTAGATGTTTATTTTTTATATGATCTGTTCAGTTGGCTGTAAGTGTGTATAATATAATTTAAGTTAATTCTTTATTTGTCACATATACATCACTGCACAGTAAAACTCTTTCTTCACATATCCCAGTGTAACTGGGGTCAGAGTGCCGGGTCAGCCATGATACAGCGCTCCTGGAGCAGACAGGGTTAAGGGCCGCGCTCAAGGGCCCGACAATCACAACTTGGTGATGCTGGGGCTCGAACCGCCAACCTGCCGATTAGTAACTCAGTGCTTTAACCCTCTTAACCCCCCCTAAAAACATATACACATATATTAACATGAGTTATGAGACATTTTGGGACATTTTACACACTGAACGTAAGGTTTTATAATATTGTAAGATAAATATTGTAAATATTGTAATATTGTTCGCCGCGCGAGTTCACCTCGTTCATTCTTGTGAGTGTGTACATCCCTCCACAAGCGTGTGTGAACGCAGCATTGCAACAGCTGGCTGCTCAGATCACAGACACGGAGCAACAACACCCGGACTCTCTTATAATTATACTTGGGGATTTTAACAAAGCAAACCTCAAACGTGAACTGCCTAAATACAAACAGCACATCACATGCCCCACCAGAGACAAAAATACTTTGGATCACTGCTACACCACAATAAAGGATGCATATCGCTCCGTCCCCAGAGCAGCTTTAGGACTTTCTGACCACTGCCTGGTTCATCTTCTCCCAACCTATAGGCAAAAACTTAAATCTGCTAAGCCTGTAGTAAGGACAGTAAAGAGATGGACCAGTGAAGCAGAACAGGAATTACAGGCCTGTTTTGACTGCACTGATTGGAGTGTTTTTGAAGCTGCTGCCACCAATCTGGACGAGCTCACAGATTCTGTAACATCCTACATCAGTTTCTGTGAGGACATGTGCATCCCTACCAGGACACTTTTAACATATAACAATGACAAACCATGGTTTACAGCAAAGCTCAGACAGCTTCGTCAGGCCAAAGAGGATGCCTACAGGAGTGGGGACAGGATCTTGTACAACCAGGCCAGGAACACACTAACAAGGGCGATCAGAGCAGCTAAGAGGAGCTACTCTAAAAAACTGGAAAACCAGTTTTCGGCAAACGACCCTGCTTCAGTGTGGAAAGGCCTGAAAACCATCACTAACTACAAGACGCCATCCCCCAACTCTGTAGGGAATCAACAACTGGTTGATGACCTGAATGAGTTCTATTGTAGATTTGAAACTCCCAGTCTCACACCACACTCCTGTCCTAACCCTCTTTCTACACCACCATTATCACCTCTGACAACCACCCTCTCTTCCCCCCCTGCACTCCAGGTCTGTGAAAAGGATGTTCGCCAGATCTTTCTGAAACAAAAGAGAAGGAAAGCTCCAGGCCCAGACGGCGTGACACCAGCCTGTCTGAAATCCTGTGCTGACCAGCTGGCGCCCATTTTCACACAGATCTTCAACAGATCACTGGAACAATGTGAAGTGCCTTTGTGCTTTAAACGTTCCACAATCATCCCCATTCCAAAAAAAACTAAAATCACAGGACTTAATGACTACAGACCAGTCGCCCTAACATCTGTGGTCATGAAGTCATTTGAAAGACTGGTGTTGGCCTATCTGAGGGACATCACAGGACCCTTACTGGACCCCCTGCAGTTTGCTTATAGAGCAAACAGGTCTGTTGATGATGCAGTTAATATGGGACTGCACTTCATCCTTCAACATCTGGACAAACCAGGGGCTTATGCAAGGGTCTTGTTCATAGACTTTTCATCAGCTTTTAATACGATCATCCCAGCACTGCTTCAGACCAAATTAAACCAGCTCTCTGTTCCTAGCTCTATCTGTCACTGGATCACCAGCTTTCTGACAGACAGGCAGCAGCTAGTGAAACTGGGAAAATTCATATCCAACAGTCACACCACCAATACTGGAGCCCCTCAGGGATGCGTTCTCTCCCCACTGCTCTTCTCCATCTACACCAACGACTGCACCTCCACAGACCCCACTGTCAAGCTCCTGAAATTTGCAGATGACACTACAATCATCGGCCTCATCCAGGACGGTGACGAGTCTGCATACAGAAGGGAGGTCAAGCAGTTGGCTGTCTGGTGCAGTCACAACAACCTGGAGCTAAACATGCTCAAAACAATGGAGATGATCGTGGACTTCAGGAGAAACCCACCTGCACTTCCCCCACTCACCATCATGAACAGCACTGTGACGGCAGTGGAGTCATTCCGGTTCCTGGGCACGACCATCTCTCAGGACCTGAAGTGGGACATTCACATTGACTCCATTGTTAAAAAGGCCCACCAGAGGTTGTATTTCCTTCGCCAGCTGAAGAAATTCAACCTGCCACAGGAGCTGCTCACACAGTTCTACTCAGCCGTCATTGAATCCGTCCTGTGCACTTCAATAACTGTCTGGTTTGGCTCAGCTACGAAAGCAGACATCAGAAGACTACAAAGGACGGTTCGGACTGCTGAAAGAATTATTGGCACTCCCCTGCCCACGCTGCAAGAACTGTATATATCCAGAGTGAAGAAAAGGGCACGGAATATCACTTTGGACCCCTCACACCCAAGCCACCTTCTTTTTGAACTTTTGCCATCAGGTCGACGCTACAGAGCACCGAACACCAGGACAGTCAGGCATAAGAACAGTTTTTTCCCCCAGGCAATCTACCTCCTTAACAGTTAAACATCATTCAAACGGTCAATAAATATATGTGCAATATTGTGTACAATACCACTGTGCAATATACTGTATAATACCACAGACTTCAGATATTGATGTAACTTATTTAAAAGTATCTCACATCATACTCCATTTGATGTCAACCATTTAAAATTTTTTTTTTTTTTTTTTTTTTTTTTTTGCGTCATGCTGTTTTTGTCTTGTCATTTGTATTTTTTGTTCTGGAAGCTCCGTCACTAAAACAAATTCCTTGTACGTGCAAGCGTACTTGGCAATAAAACTCTTTCTGATTCTGATTCTGATTCTGATAATCTAATAAGAAGATTCCTGTGTCCTGAGAACAGACCCCTCACTGTGCTTCCTCATGTCTTATGTGGTAACACCTTCTATATCCTGAACCCAGACTAATATACATCCACATGGCTCCTGTCTGCTAGAACCCTTTTGTTTAATCAGGAGAATGTAAATGTATTTCCTCTCTCCTGTCTGTCTCCGGGTCTCTATGACTGACATGTTAATGACGGGTTCTTCTGATGTTTGTGACGTAGCACCGTTTAAATGTGCTCTCTTTGCTGAGAATAAACAGAGATCTTCAGACATCATGCCTGCGTGTGTGTGTGTGTGTGTGTGTGTGTGTCTCTCCCGGTCGATCTGCCCCAGACTGGTTAGTGTATCAAGGTGCAGCGGACACAACAAGAAATAACTCTTCTTCTCTTAACTTAAAACTTGTAGCTCAGACACACCTCTTCTTCATTTAAACCTAACACTGAAGTAATAATATTATACCTCAATGTATTCGATGCCTTTTATACAATAGATTTTTGACAAAATAATATTTGAATATAGAAGCACATTATATCTGTTTATATTTACAGTTCATGTTGTCGTACATCCTCAAAACACTAGTTGCTTCTATAATTAGTATTATAACATCTAGGAGCTCAATCACCAGACTTTTAGTTCATAGGCGGTTATACAACCATTTCATTGCATGTTATACTGTGTGTGACTGTGTGTGACTGTGTATGACTGTATGAATGTACGTGACTAATAAAATTTGTACTGAATTTGAATTCAAACTAAGAATAAAGTGTCAGAGAAGCTACTGGTTTTTACTGTAAGTGCAGATGGGTTGATGGTTTTACAGATGTTTTCTGTCCATTATTTGTTTGTTTGTTTGTTTTGTGTTAGAATGTTTTCATTTAAAAAAATAAAACTATATTGTGGTGCGATGCTCTGAGCAAATCCATATTAGACATAATGTGAAAGTATATTGTGTTACTGATCAACACTGCCATGTTGTAGCCATATATGACCTTCATGTGCTATGATCTCAATAAAAACAGATATTTTGTTTATATTTTGTAAAATTTCTTCATGAAATCATCCTTCATTTTTACATGATCGTTGTTTTCAAAACTGTTTTTATCTCTTATAATTAAGTGGTGCTTTTATTGTCCAAATCTGGCTTCTGTTCATTTAAGATTCTTAATTCATACGTCATACTTTTCTCTCAGACAGTTCAAAGTCAACTCAGAGTGTTTTTTTATTTATTTATTTATTTTTACATTGAATACATGGAATACAACAGAACAGAAAACAACCTCAATGTACCATTTCAATCATTTATTAAAACACTGTCAGGCTTAAAAACATACATGACTGAAAAACATCACATCTGCATAAAATGGCAATAGGGCACTATATGCAGTGCAGAATCTGTTGTTTATACTTCATTTGAAGATCAAATGGTTTGAAATAAAACAGGTCATTAATGTTCACTACCTTTACAATTTGGTCTGGATGAGATCTGACTGTAAAAGCATGGTAATGGTCATCAAAACAGAGTGTTTCCATCAGTGTTCCACAGAGCAGTACATTTTCATCTTTCACAGCAATAGTCTTGATCTTACAAAACACTGGCATCTCACATGCTGCTTCTGTACAGATAATAAAGGCAGGGCGATACTCTGTGCCATGATGTTTGATCCACTTTACAGAATAGACAAGTTCTGATATTTCCACCCCTAATTTGGAAGCAATGTCCATGCCACCTTTAAGTCCACTGAGTTCCATCATCTTCCCTGGACCAAGAGTCAATGTGTGCTGGCTAAAAGACTCCCAGTGTATTGCCATACAACTCTGGTGCTTTTTGGCTAGTGTTTTGGTGATGTTTTTCAAGCTTTTTAATTGTGTTTTAAAACCATGAACTAATCTGAAGTGCCTAAGAAGCAATTTTGAACCATATAACTCAAACAAAACACTTCATGAGGGCAGAAAAACTTAGCTACTTAAATTTTTCACCTAGCTAAGCAGCCTTGCTCTAACCTCAGCAACACGAGAACTCTCCTTCACTTTGCCAACATCTATGTTGTACACAGTGGTCTGAATGAAAGTGTTCATGTTGTGTAGCATAATGTTGTAAGAGGTGCCAAAAACAAAGTGTGCCTTAAACAGCTCGTCAACGGCACCAAGAGAAGAGGTTGACTTGCATGGAATGGCCTGCCGATCAAGAACGATGAAGTACTGGTGAACTGAATTCTTCTGAGGTCCTACAGCCAGGAGGTATGGCTGAGCAACAGCTGTAATTTCCCGAAGATGCTCCTCAATGTTTGTTCCACTCTGAGAAAGCCAAGCAAATTGGAAGAGAACTATCACCAATATGTTAAATATAAAACAGAAAAATAAATAAAACAAGAAAAAAAAAAACCTTCTTGAAGACAACAAGGTGTTTTTCTGCTTGAGAGGCAGACACCTTTCCTGGTCTTTTCCGGCCTTGGGCAGAAGGTGGGATCAGATGCAACAGAAGTATTATAGAAGAGAGGTCGCTGTCCCAACCTGTTTACACACATACATTATGTTAGCAAAATCAGATCAATAATGCAAACTGGAAGTGAAATAAAAGAATGGAAAGAACATGTATGGGTACCAAATCTTAATATTCCTCATTAATATTTAAAGTATAAACCTAATCTTAAACATCTTACCAAAGTCAACACCCTCTTCTGGGTCACCAGTAGGAGATTCAGCTGCCAGCAGTAGTTCTTCCAAATCACTGGTGCTTGGAAGCTTTTTACACTGCTGAATCACTTTTGTCTTGAATGCAGTTGTCCACTTTTCCAGTAGCTTGCCTGACACTCCTTCTCCAAACATCAGAACAAAGTCTTGCTCAATCTAAGAAGAGGCAGAAAAGGATGAGCCAATTGTTTTTTTTCTACGTACCAGACAAATCATTATGGATATAAACCCAAGCAAGTAGTGAATAAACTTACATTTAAACATCAGTACAATTTATTGTATTGTTAAATTGTTAAACGTATGATTATAAACACTTTACCAAGCCTTTAATGTCTTTGAATCGTGGAAAGACGGAAAATCGTGTCAATATATCACTTGACTGCATGGGGTCAAGAACCATGTTGCGGCGATAATCGAATGTCAATTTCATTGTTTTCTTGATGGCGTCCTCATCAGAAGAATGGCTCAGGAATGCAATTGCTTCCTTACATTCATCCTCACTCAGGGTGGTCTCTGAATTCAACTCTGACTGCCGTCTTACAGTTGGTCCACCAGACACTGCTTCAGCAGAAGTTCCTTGTCCTGATGATGAACAACAAAACATTTTATAAGCTTCAACACTGCTCAATGAATGACAAATGAAGTTAATCCTTAAACAGGCAATTTAGCAAGAGAACTCCTGTAAAAGATTGCAGAATGAGCTACATAAAAGTCAAAAAAAGGTAGATTTCAGAATTTCATTGTGTACCTTCAAATGACGCACGTCGTTCCTTAGCTAAGCCTCTCTGTATACAGTAGTTTTGATTCTCCATGCCAAGTACCCAGTACCGCTTTCGCCATCATAATAATGTTCCTTAGAAAAATACAAATAAAGATAAAAAGTCTTTATATTCAACAGCAAAATACACCGTCTGTAGTATGGCTATGTGAGATTAGCAGCATTTAAAATGCCAACACAGAATTAAAACTCAAAGCTGACACTTACGTAGCCATTTTTAGAAAAGGGGTCACTGAGGTAAGGGAACAAAGCCACAATTCCTCTGGAATATTTTTTCTTTCACTTGCCTTGGTGGTGATGTACTGCATTAAAAAAAAAAAAAAAAAGATTTTTTACAACTAAAAATTTAAACTAGAGAGATCATATATATACCGGGTAATATGTAATATATACACCGGGTAATGATTATGAAGATTACCCATTCTTTTCTGTCATGTCAGCTGTTAAGATGTTTCGTCCCCCAGAGACTTAGTTCGCTTGTATTCATTTATTATATTCTCCCCACCAGGTTTCTGGACAAGAATGGTTTCCACCAACTCAAAAAATATATAAATAAATAAATAAATAAATAATATTTGTATATATCAGTAAGTCTCACAAATCCACTTTAGTCAAAAAAAATATTAATTTTAATGAAAAAAATACATTTATTAGTTAACAGTCTTTTTTTCCTTTTTTTTAAACCAGCAAAATGTAAAAGTGCAAAAAAAAATGATACCCACCTTTTTAGCTTCATCATCCAGCCTCATTCGTTTACTGGAGGAGTTTTCTTCAATAATGACTCTATCCTGTGAGTCACTGGAGTCAATGGAAGAAGACAGGGACTGATTTGACTGCCCATGAGATGCTTGTGGAGAGGCTGAGCCCAAGTCTGTTTGCAGATAAATAATTATGGGGAATTATTGTTAATTAGTAGTATTACATTTCTAATGAGTAATGTAATAAATACAAACCTGCATTATGTTTTATGGTAAGAACTCCGACTGAGGATCTGACTACATCCTCAAAAACATCATCATCCACCTCAGTCCCTGATTCATCAAAAACCTTCACATTCTCGGGTACAGATGGAACAACAAACTTTAAAAATGCTTTTAAAAAAAACGCGCAATTTCATGAGAAAGTCTACAGACTTACAAAGTTTTACACAGCAATGATTAACTTTGAACATCAGGGCACAAGCAATATGTGACTATACATATTCTCATATAAACTTACTAGACATTCATCAAGTAACAAATAAAAATACATAAAAATTAATGTAATGAATGGATGTGTTTGTTTTTACCAGCAGTCAAAAATTCCTCCAGGCTCAGGTCAGTTATCTTGACAAATTTTTGAGAATCCCCAAGTTTCACCTTAACCAGCATGATCTGTAAGAAGTGACAAGAGTATAACACAGATTATAGTATAAAAAGATTTCATGCCCAACATATAAATAAAAATGCCCACAGTAATACGGTTGCAATAATTTGCATAATGACCTCCGTTAGATCAATACCGCGTGTAGTATGGGGATGTGAGATCAGCATCATTTAAAATGAATTGGTCATACAAAATAGCAAAAAAAAAAAAAATAAAGTCAAATAATTCAGTAAATACTCACTTTTCATCTAGTGATGCCATACATATTCATGTGGGATTGTCAGTTCTGTACACCGATCAGCCATAACATTATGACATCAGTATTAACTGAAAATCTCATTTTGTTCATTGAATTATGTAACATTTACCCTGAAATTTGACATCATCAGTTAATCATGGTGTGTTTTGTCCCTCACAGCTCTGGATAAGGGTGTCTGCCAAATGCAGTGAAAGCTAGTGATGAACTGAATGATGGTTCATTTCAAAGCATAATTACACTGTAAAGAACATACTGTAGAATTTACAATAATTTACTGGCAAAAAAGTTGCCAATAAAATCCTGTAAAATAGCCATTAATTGCTGTAAAATGGATTACAGTATAATACTGCTTAGCAATTTACAATAAATTAAAGTTTGCAGAATACAGTATTTTTATTTTTTTACAGGATTATAAAATTAAACTTGTAAAAAGGCATTACAGGTTTTTTTTGTAATTACGCTAAATTACAGTACTTACCTGGCAACAAAAGTTGCCAATAAAATCCTGTGAATTCAACAAAAGCCAAGATGTAGCTGTAACATTTTTACTATGAAATTCCTGTAAATAACTATTTTAACTGTGAACTGTACTGTGCTGTGAACTGTAACTGTACTTTACTATTATACTGATGTAAATGCATTAAAACTAAGATTATGAAAAATAATCACTCAAATTCAAAGCTGTTGTAAGTAAACTGTTTATTAACGCTGACACCTGACAACACTTCAGCACCGTCACTGGTAACATCATTTTACTTTATCAACTACAGAAAAACTTATAAAAAATCAGCTGTTACAAAACAACTACAAACAACTCGAGATTAAAGCATAAAGCAATAGTTAAATAAAAGTTAAAGGGACTGTTTGCCTAAAAATAAAAATGTTCAGCATTTCAGTCTGTTGTGTCTGTTTATATGCAATTATTTAAAAAAATACTCTATCGAGAGCAAAGTGAATAAATCGGTAAGAAAAAGCAGCATTCATCAACACCGGCATGACATTTTACCTTTTAGCTCCGTTATGTTTCAGCTTGCCTGACAAAACAATTAATAATAAAAAAAATAATAAATTAACGACACATTCCTTTACAAAATATACTCCAGGTTTCAGAGAAACTCATCCAACTATGTTAATATTTACATTTTTCAACAGCAAAGACAACTGAGCACTTCATGTAACGTTAATTTGGTCTCACACGCACTTCCATAGCAATGCTGTTCCTGCCAAACTACAAATACTCTCTAGAAAATAAAGGCAAATAAAGCTAACAAACTGCAGCATATATCAACATTAACATGACGATAACGATTTACCTTTTAGTTTAGGCTGCTTTCTGAAATGGCGCGCATCGTATTTCTCCTCCTCGCCTGAAGCAACAGATAAATAAAGTTAACTAAACATCCCATTACAAAATAGCTAAACATAACGTTTAGAGGGAATATCCTGATAAAATGTATATGACGTTATATAAGTTTTATCAGGATATTCCCCATATATATGAATTACTTTACATTAAAAGAAATAATTAATACTTATGGAAGTAAATTTAATTGAACTTACAAAAAATAAAATATTGTCGTTTGTCTTCAGCTGTTGTCGCTGTGCTTCAGTCCACCAGGTTTCAAACCATATCAGTCGGCGCAAAACCATAATGTAACAGCACAGGAAATTCCTGTAATATAATATTTAAGATAGAGTGAAAGCACCTCCTACCTGTAAATTAATTACAGCTAACAGTGAAATATACAGTTAACACTTGTAAAATCCTCTATAACCCATAATGCATTGCAAATTACAGCAGTAGATTGTAAAACGGCAAAACGGTAAGTTTCTGTATAATTTTGCTGTAAAAAATACAGCAGTTTGTTACAGTGTATGTTTAAAGTATTTATTTCATAAATGCTTCAAAACTCCCAATTTTCCACCAATGAGTTCAGGAGTGATCAGTCGTCTCTTCTGATCGAGTTTCTGTTCCACCCCTCACAACCTGACTCCAGTTTAGACTGTATGACTCGAGACGATCTATCAGTGTGTACAGTGGGAGCCACGTCAAACAGCCGCCTGGAGCATGACGGCTCCGTGGCAGTTTCATGAAGGGTTAATGCAGGCTTCGTGCATGGAATGTGATCCCCCGCGATGACGCAGTTAACGATGCCCCGCCCCATAAACGCCCCCATGCGCTTTCTAAAAAGATGGTTGCAATGCCGTATAATTCCGCCAGATGGAGCATTGACTGGCACAGTTGACTGCAGTGTCCAGGAAGCCCAATACCGTATCTTTAATATACAGACAGTTCTTGCATTGTCAACATAGTTTCATAAATAGATGAAAAAACAACAACAACAAACCGATTAATAAAACAGATTTGTTAAATCACTCAATACACAACCCATGATGATTATGCTATTTATTATTTAATAATGAATTAATAAAATTAGTTAGTGAAATATTTTTTAAGACATCCTGAAATGATCCTTAAAGACACGGTAGCGGCTGTAATTTGTCTATACCGATCATTGTAGGTACGGAATAAAAACGCAGGCTATGTACAGTATTTTATATTACTGTGTATTTTACCTCGTTCCATTTAATATACTGATAGATAATATTTTGCTGCAAAGTAAAGCTCAAAATGTAACGTCTGCTTGGGTTTGTTTTCGTTATATTTTTGATGATGTTTTCGCTGATTTTTTTTTCACTGATAGTCTACAAGTGGCATAAGAAATGCAATTAATGCCGCATGCAACCTGGAATAAATATCTGCCCATATGGATCAGTATTTCTTTAGTCATTTAATCATGCATAATGCTCCCCCGTCAAAAAAATCTGATGGGGCATTAATCACTTATCACAACTGTGAATGGATGCGGCAGCAGAGACACATTAAATCCCCATAAACACTTGGAAACAATAGTAAAAAAGTTCCAGAGGGTTAGCGCATGTTATACTAATGTATTTTTACTGATTTTTTTTTTACTGCTTATATTTCGTTGGTTTTTACGCAATTTCATGTGTGTGTGTGCGCACGAGAGAGAGAGAGGATACTCTGACAAGAGCAAATTCCGTGTGGCTCCCGTGGCGTAATCGGTTAGCGCGTGACACTTATAAAGCGGTCCAGGTGAAGCAATGCCGAGTTCGAGCCGCACCTAAAGCACCCAAAGCATTTTACTGCATATCGCACTGTGTATGTGACAAATCAAATTTTACTTTGAAAGTAAAGCTTAAAATGTAACTTCTGCTTTGGTTTGTTTTCGTTATATTTTTGATGTTTTCGCTGAAAGTCAAATTGGCATAACAAATTGATTAATGGCGCATAATATCTGGAACAAATATCTGTCCATACAGATCAGTGTGTCTTTAGTCATTTAACCAGCATAACGTCCCACATTAAAGATCTGATGGGGCACAAATCACTTATCACAACTGTGTATAGATGCAGCAGGAGAGACAGATTTAATTCCCATAAACATTCACACTTGAAAACAAAACTAACAGAAGTAAACAGTTCTAGAGTGTTAGTGCCTGTTATCACAGGACAGGAATCACCTACAGGATACTACTGTATTTTACTGCTCATATTTTTTACCCTAGTTTCATTTGGTTTTACGCGATTTCATGTATTATTTGTGTGTGTCTGTGTGTGTACAGTGTGTGTGTGTGTGTGTGAGTGCGAGAGATAGCGTGAGAGCGCGTGCGCGAGAGAGGGCTTACATGCTGATTTATCCAAGGTTACTAAAACCTGGCTTACTACCTATAAAAAATATTTCAATTTAACTCATGGGTCTCAATCACAGATGACACGACAAATTATATACTCTGAAACGTTCATTTGAACATTTAAAAATATATACAAAAACACGAATACTAATGTTATCATGGTGTAAATTATTAACATTAGGTTAGGTCCTGCCCTTAATTAATTCATATTATAATTACTTTTACATAGTATAGTTACTGGACTGACATGACCAAAAACTAGCTATTTCATTTAGCCTTTCTAAAATTCAACCCACATATAATTTGTAATCAGAAAACATAAAACATATTATGATCTGTTCAATAGCCCATCTGTTTTAATTTAGTTTGTATTTTTTATCATTCATAAGACAACCTTTCAGTTTTGTAAATATTTTAGTTATAGTATGTTAAGTCTTACTTTAGGTTAAACGTTTTTGAGAATTTGACCATCCAGCTTAGATAAATGTTATGTCATTGATTGATAAAATCTGGATTAAGGATATTTTATTATATAATTATATATATATTTATTTTTTAGTTTCCCCCTGAGGGATTGCCACCTTATTGTGGTCTGGGGGTTTGCGTGCCTCAAAACAATTCAGCAAAAATACAATACTGTTACTATACAGTAAGGCCAGGTAAAAACAGTGCTCGAACATGATGCCTGTGCTTGTGTTTAGAACTGCTGAACAGCCGAAAACACACACACACACCCATCCCCCCGCCAAAAACACACACGCACACACAGAGCAATTAACACCATGTCCTACTCAGGAGTGGAAGGTGAGAAACCGCAATGGAGAATACCAAGTTTGTCGTTGCTCTTTTGGAGTTCTTAAAACCCAAAACATTTATTTATACTGAGAAAAAATTATTATGGGTCACATAATCACAAACACAAACACATATAATCAAGTGTTTAACTGGTTTCATTTGTTTCTATGATCAATAATTATTATTATTATTTTCAGCCCAAATCTTTGACTATTTAAAACAAAGTTGTGTCCCATTTTTTGCCCATTGAAGTTGTTGGTTCAACTAAACAATTTTTAAATACCCAAACAATCCCCCAAAATTAAAACACGCAAACATGACTTTATCAATTCAATTTATTCTTCCAAAACTAGTCAAAGTTAAAACAGTAATTTATATAAAACAGATGAATACATGTTGTCTTTTTGCTTAAAGTTCATTAAACTACCCGGATACACCAGCTGCTTATAAGTCTCTATCTATAGTCCTTTTACATTAAAATATTAATTTTTCAAATATCAAAACTATTAAACATGGAACAGTTTAAGTCTTTGTTTCCCCCAAAGTACTGTATCAGACATTTTGCAGTTCTATGTTCAGAATATACAGTAGACCTGATCAAACATCATTCTAAAGCTGTCGGACTGTGACGTCATCCCTCCTACAGCTCCCTCAACAGCTTGTTCAGGCTCCTCCAGTCCTGTAGCTCCAAAAGTCCAGCCGTCAGCCGTCTGACCCCCCAATCCTCCACAGCGGAGCTCTGCTTAAAGACAACAGGAGAATGTAGTCAAGACAAAGACAAATAAACTTTACAGAACATATAGTTCTAATAAAAATAAAATATATTAATAAACCTATTTACCACAGAGTGTGTAAAATACTGTTTTGGGGATTCTGGAATGTAAATAAACTGCCTGTGCTAATGTTAACCAGTGAACAGTGTTAGTGTTAACCAGTGACTGACTGTATTATCGTCTGCATTAAATTAAGCGAGAGTTTACTTAATGCGCTTCTCATACAAATAAGTTAAGCGATATAACACTCGTATATGAGCATTAGTTCATCTCTGAAGCCAAACTATAACTTACTGAAGCCCCTCACACACACACACACACACACACCTCCCCCCTCCTCCTCCTCCTCCTCCTAACTGATAAACACTTCAGTGTTGTTATCCAGCTCGTTAACTAAGCGCTCGCGCTACCGCGGAAAGTCCCGGACAAAGTGTATAAAATATAAACCGGGTTATGAGCGTTACTAGCTCCTGTACAGCTCCCCTCAGTCTGTGTCCCTCATCAACTGCATCACATTATATTACAGTCACAGAAATAACCTGCAGATTAACTCTTAACCAGAGAATAAATAAGCGCTGAATTTATCCAGACAACACGCGGTGAGATTCTCTCAGTATTTACAGAGAACACAAACACTCTTCATCGGGTAGTGCAGCTCTTGTAATAGGGACATTAATAGTATTGTCGAAGCTTGAGCATGTTTTTGAGGTAAAGTGGAGTGACATTGTGAGTGTGTGACACTGACAGTAAGCTGTAATATTAACTCCAGACTTGGTAAACAGATCATTAAGTTCTCTAAAGTCACATCTGACCGCTGCTGGTGCTGCCAGTGATATTTAAAACAGCCAATAAAAAACTAAACTGGGAAATAAACTGTAAACTACCCCGAACACATTTTATAAAATAAAACATCACTTACCACGAATAGTCCGTTAAGCCGTCATCTTCATCTCTGTAGTTTGGTAGCGTCAGTTCGGCGGGGGTGGAGGCGGCTTGTTAAAATCACGTGATTGCAACTCAGCGCAGCTGGCTTGTTTTAACGTGTTCTTGAGAACGAAGCGCCATCTAGTGGTGGCACCAGGTAAATGAATAAATAGGGCTTGAATGGGCGTGTTTACTGTGAAATCTTGACACGCCTTTCGGCCAGAAAAGGGAGGGGGGATTACGGCGTGCAAAGGCCATTCACATGCCATTCACACTTCAGCCACACTGTCGCGGCTATTTGGCGTGGCTCCCACTGTATGTGAGTGTGGAGACATCAGCAATATTAGTTAATATGAGTTAATACTTTCCCCATATCCTCATCGAAGTACCAAACAGGAACATTGAGGACGCAGTTCATGTTCCATCTGTTGTCTCATCTGCATCTGTTTGTCATATGAGCAGAAACGCTGTGTGTCCACATGTAGGACAAGTGTATGTTAGATATAGACAATTTTTAAAGTGACACCTCTTTGACAATTGATTGAATTAGGTTAACTACTCGCTGTTGTAAGACAGTGGGATACAGGTCATGCTCTGCTAAGAATGAACACGTGTACTTTCTGACTCGACACATGGTGGATGAATATTTTAATAATTAAATTACAATATATACTAATAGAATTTTTGAACTGAACTCACATTATAAACATTCATAATGACACACTGTTCATGTTTTTTGCTCAGATACAGAGTCACTTTTACTCCTTAATCTTCTGTTTCTAAACATGATATTTGTTTATGTGTTTATGCTTCTTTGTAAACATATAACATCAGAGTCCAGTCTGTACCAAATGTAGAGTTTAACATTAGAACTAAAGACCTGTGTGACGGTTGACCCCTAGAGGGCGCCTAACGCCCGTTTTTGGTTTTTGTTTTGTAGTTCGTTTTAAGTTTCGTTTTTGACTTCGTTTCCCAGTTTGCACCTCGGTCAGGTGACGTAGAAGCTCACCTGAACCGAGGGAAGTTAATTTGATGAGTATGTTTATGTTTGATTATAAATAGCCTGGCTGAACTCCAGCCAGGCATCTAGCATTTGTCGTTATAGTTTGGTTTGTGTTGGAGTTAATGTTTTGTTTAAGTTTAAAAAATAAAGAACTTTGTTAAAACCGTCAGCTCGCCTCCGCGATCATGCCTCGCACACACCTCCGACGCAGACACCGCAAGAAACATGACAGAATGCTAGACCCACCAAGAGACATGGCGGAGGATCCCCTCCTAGGAAATTTCTTGGGAGGAGAAATTATCATCTCTAACGAGCTGGCGGAACTGCTGGAGGCCAGCGAGGAGCACGGTGAAATGGAAGTTGGGCAAGGATGGAGAAACGGTGAGCACAGCGAGCCAGCGAGCTCACGGGAGGACAGCATGACAGCCAGAGAGAGAATGGCGAGGCGAAGCTGGGAAGGCTGCGGGCCCGTCATCCGGCGCACACCGCCGAGAGGTGTAGCGGCTGAGGGAGAGACGGGAGGATTCTGCAGGCAGTGGGCGGAACGCAACGAGGAGTGCATTCATGACCTGCGCGAGTAGGTGCTGCAGCTCCAACTGCAGTTCGTCCAGGTTCGGGAGAACCAAGCTGTAGTCCCGGAAGCGATCCCTCTCTCAACTCTGGACGATGCACTCCTCCCCCGGCCACTGCCTGAAGGTGTCGCGGACAGCACGCTTCCCCCGCCACCAGAGCTGTGCATGGAGGACTGGACGCCGCTGCGGCACGGCGATGAGGTAGGCTTTTACGGGCAGTGGGGGGAGTCCAACCAGGAGCGCATTCGTGACCTGCGCGAGCAGGTGCTGCAGCTCCAACTGCAGTTCGTCCAGGTTCGGGAGAACCAGTCTGTAGCCCCGGAAGCGATCCCCCTCCCGGGTCTGGACGATGCGCTCCTCCCCCGGCCACTGCCTGAGCCTGTCGCGGAGGACGACGTTACGCCGTCGAGTGCAGTGCACGCTCCAACGCCGTCAAACGCCGTGCACGCTCCAACGCTGCAGTCGAGCGCCGTGCACGCTCCAACGCTGCAGTCGAGCGCCGTGCACGCTCCAACGCTGCAGTCGAGCGCCGTGCACGCTCCAACGCTGCAGTCGAGCGCCGTGCACGCTCCAACGCTGCAGTCGAGCGCCGTGCACGCTCCAACGCTGCAGTCGAGCGCCGTGCACGCTCCAACGCTGCAGTCGAGCGCCGTGCACGCTCCAACGCTGCAGTCGAGCGCCGTGCACGCTCCAACGCTGCAGTCGAGCGCCGTGCACGCTCCAACGCTGCAGTCGAGCGCCGTACACGCTCCAACGCTGCAGTCGAGCGCCGTGCACGCTCCAACGCTGCAGTCGAGCGCCGTGCACGTGTAAGCAAATTTTAATCAACATATATTTATGCAAGTAGAAATATAGAAAGAACTATAAAAGTACCATTATAGTGTAAAAAAAAAGAAGACAAGAGTTGGGGGGGAACTGGAAAAGTCCCTAGAATCCAAGGAGCATGACAGGTCGTAAAACATAGACCAGATAAGGCGCCAGGTGCCGGATTAGCCGGAACTGAGCACACACACTTAAGGTGCCGGACGTAGCGAAGAAACTGAACACACACACTTAGTGAAGAGTGGGGGGGAAGATCGGAAGTACATAAAAGGACAACTAGATGAGGTAATGAAAATATGGAAGGACCAGGAACCGGACGTAGCCGGAACCAACAGATGACCAGATAAGATAAGGGAGACATAAGACCAGAAATCAAAAATAATTGGATAAACCTGACAAGGAGGTACGAGAAAAACAAAGCAATAAATCAGCCATCAAAACCATACATGACAGGATCGCGAGAAAAACAAAGTAATAATTTAAGTTGACCCGAAACCTATATGACAAGGGGAATTTCCAGGCAGGACAGTGTACATGTGTGAGCGCAGACTGGTACGAGATGATAACAAGAGACACAGAAAAAGACACAGAAAAAAGACGCAGAAACAGGCTTATGAATAACAGTTTAATAAGAGTAGACACAGAGTAAAATACGTATCTACATGGTAATAACATAAAATACTTACAAACAGTATAAAGGCCCAATGAAAAAAACATACAAGATAGGGGGCCATGGGTAAGCATCTAGAGAAAGTAAATTACATATCAAGCCTTCTCTGGCCTAGGACGACTCCTAGTGGAAGGTCAGTAAGGGGAATGAACACAGAGACCCCACGGTTTAACATAGACACAGAGGCCTGAGGAAAATCTGTTTGAACACCAATGGAATTAGTTCCATTGGTCTGTGTACCAACAGACACGTTTGAATCAGTCTGAGTACTCACACTTACTTTAAATCTAGGCCGTCTGTTGGATGTGGCCCTCACTGGCTGAAAAGAACAGTGAGGGCTCTCAAAATCCAAGCGTCGCCTCTTAGAAGGAGCAGGCTTAGACTCGTCCTTTCTAAAATAAGTAAGTCCTTTATTTCGTAGATACTGCATCAAAGATCCAGACAACTCGGAATCAGATGAGACAGGACTCACGGAGGTCGGATCCAACACAGGCTCAGTCGGGTTGTAGTCCTCAGAAGGAACACGATCTGAACTGTCCTGGCTGTCCGAATCATCCAAAGGGATGAAGTCCTCAATGGAGAAGTCGCAGTTGGCTATAAAATAGAATACAGAGTTTAAAAAACATTGAAATGGGTAAAATATTTAATGTAAATAAATATAACTAAAGGGAGATGCTTACCCATGGCTGGTCGTTTGAGAAATGAGGAATAAACCAAAAACAAACAAAGAAAAGTCTTGAAAACAAACGCCACCCCTATATTTTTTTATAAAAAAGGTACAAAAAGTGTAAAGATAATGGAAAATAATTATTAATTTAAATTAAGTTTAATGGGAAAGATTAATAAGCATAGGAGGAGTCAGATGAGCGCAAGGAGGAGTCAGATACGCGCAGGAAAGGGTTAAATGACAAAAGTGTAATTATAATGGAAAATTAATTGATAGAAACTGGAATAAAACAATTGATAGAAATGGATTATAATGGGATAAAAATTTGATGTGGTCAGCAAAAAAAGTGTATAGAGGAGGGGTCGGGAAATTCCCCGGGGACTTCCCCCTCCTCGGGAGATTCCCCGGGACCCCCCCCTCCTCCTCATTGAAGTGTATAAAAGGTGTTTGTCTTTTGCTGTGAATTCAGTCCGACTTTGGCACTGCTTGTGATTTGATCTAGAGCATTGCTAAGCCTGGCTCACTTGGGTTCTTATTGCTGCAATAATAAACCTGACTTACTTCATCCAGCTCTGAGTGATTTCTGAAATCTTCTTTGATTATACTTTAAATTGTCTTTGTAAGTAATTTGTTAACTATTTGATATTTTAAATTCAGGCAACTTCAGCAAGGTGGAAGAATTTTCTCCCACATTTATTGGTGACCCCGACTGCGATTATCGTCGAGGGGCGGCCCCTCTGGGGACCTGGGACCACCGTGGGCTGACAGACCATCAACTTTGGCCAACATAGAGAAGGTAAGCAGAAAACCTGTTTTATCAAATTTCTGCATTAGAGGTTCATGGTCTGTTAGTGTAGGTGTTTCCAGCTGGAGGGAATAACTCCTTAGGTATATTGAACACATTTTGTTGAATGTTGCTATATTAATAAGATAAGCACTATATTTGTGTCAGATATAAAAGACTGGATGAAGTAACAAAACAATAAGAGATCTCCAAAGGTTATTTAATATATGTGGTGCACGCACGTTTGTATCTGAGGTAACGCCACCGGGTTGGGGCTAGAGCCCGTACCAGAGGAATCGCCAACAGGTGGGGCTGGACCCAGATGGTTTTGTAAAATCTGAGGTAACGCCACTGAGTTGGGGCCAGAGCCCGTACACGAGGAATCGCCAACCAGTGGGGCCGGACCCAGATGAAAAAGTCCTGCCGAATCACTAGGTAGAGGACGAAAGCAAATCCTCAGACGTGGGCAGGTGGAAAAGTCCTGTAATAAGCCGCTAAGTATAGAACTCATTGAAAAGTGAGGTGTTTCTAAGACGCGGAGCTGAGCAGGTGGAAAAAGTCCTGTAGGTGGTTGTGCTGTGTTCTCAAGGCCTTGAGTCCTAGGGCTAGAACCCACGTTTGTGAGGTATCGCTAGGAACAGTACTGTAATCACGTGCCCTAGGGCTAGAACCCGTATATACATATACGAGGTATCGCTGGGGTACGAAGGGAGATTGCTGTTTGAAAATTTCTACAGGTGGAATTTGTGTTCTGGGCCCAGTTGTGTGATAAACTTTTAGTATTGTATTTTGGAGTACTCAAACTTGTAAAACTTGTCAAAAGCGCTTGTATTGTGTGTACTGTTGGATTGTACGTTTTCTGTTAACTGTGTACGTGTTATATGTGTGCATTAAAACCTAGGTATAAGAATCTGTGTGCATGGATAAGATATATATATACAGGTAAAACGCATGACATCTGAGTGTAAAGAGATATATTGGGACGAACAGATAAGTGAAGAGGGAATATTAGTCAAGTGGGTACATATATACAGTAAAGAGATATATTGGGACGAACAGATAAGTGAAGAGGGAATATTAGTCAAGTGGGTGCATATATACAGGATAACAGAATCGCATCAGAATGACTTATATGAGTGGTTGCTGAATAATTCGGGAAAAGATTTACTTTTTAGAATAGAGGACAGCGAGGGAAAGTGGACGCTCAGACTATCTCTAATACCCGACGTGCTGAGTAGAAGCAATAATACACACACTGTAATACTTACAACGTATTTAGAATGAGGACATGTCCTTTTTCATCGGATTAGTGCCTAAAGAAATTCGTTTAAAGGTAATAAACTATACATTAGAAACAGGAGAAATAGCGGACCCCCCAGTCTCACTTCACTCATTTCACTGCTACGCACATACCCAAGTTGGGACGTGTTACGCCTAGACGAGAATCCAAACGGACAAACAGTGAAAAGGTACAGATTAATAGAAGCAGAAGCTGGTCCGCTAGTGCTGTGTCGCAGGTGGTGGCTGAACAATAACACTAGTGATTTTACTCTGATACCAGTGAGCCCTGACGGACAAATAATTTTTCAGACCCTTTACAAAGTTGTTGTGCCTCTGATTATGACAGCAATGGACAATTAATGTTCAGAGAATATACAAAAGAAAAACAGATAGTGAAGAGCTACAGCAACGAGCATAAGGTACACAACAGACGAGCAACAGTAAATAAAAGAGAAAAGAGACACCGACATTTAACATATAAACAGGAACAAAAGAGTGTGATGGAGAAGATGCTACACCGCGGAAAGAGCACCTGGCCAAAGCCAGTGACACCTGCAGACATAATTATAGCTAAACACAAAGAAGAGGAAAAATACATCAAAAAATGCATGACAAAATGGCATGACGGGACAACAGGAGAGCTGCAATGGCCCAAAGAAGGAACCTTCAGTGAAGATCATTGCAATGAAGTTAAAGAAATGCTTAGACATACTACTAAAGGAAAAAGCAGTAAGGAAAGAATGAAACTAGAACGTAAGTTGGATATTATTGAATGGTTTATGAAAGAAGGCAAAAGGAAAGAGAAGAAAAAATCAACTGAAGAAAAAGAACAGGAAGTAAAAGCAGGTAGAGAGGAAGGAGCACGTGAGGAAAAGAAAGATGAGATGAGCGAAGACATAGAAAGACCACCACCATACACTGAGGAACACATGCAACGGAGGGCTAGGGGAATGTACCCAACGTTAACAGAAAATAAGGAAGGAACATGGGACTTTAAGGGACAAGTGATGGGACAGATCCAAATGACACCATGCAACCCTGAATTGACAACATGCACCCCTGGATGGATGCCATACAACCCTGAATGGAAAGAACAACAAACTGAAAATGAACAACAAGAAGAAGCAGGCCCTAGATACTGCACTGAAGGGCAGAGGGAAGAAAAGAAAAAGGAGCTAACAGGAAAAGAAGAGCTAGAACGAATGAAGGTACAAAGCGAGCTATTTTTGAAGAGAACCCAGATGCTCACACCCAAACGGCATTACACACTGGACAAGAGAACGATGGAACAGGAAGAAGAGGAAGAGGAACAGAGAGAAAAGGAAGACATACCCGAGACATCCAGTCCACCGCCTTCAACACATCGGGTGTCTGACACGGATGAAGACAGAGCAGAATCCGAGGAAGAAGACGAAACAGATGAAGAGGCTCAAGAAAAAGCCGTTAAGAGAAAAGTACAGGGGTTCATGTTCATTGAACCCACAGCGGATGCAGTGAAAAGGGCAGAAAGGAAAGGCCGGCTGAACACCCCAAGACGCAGTGATCAAAGCTGCACAGGAAATAGAAAACAGACATACAGGAGTAGAAGCCGACATGAGGCTCCTCGTGTAACTGATACAGGAGTTATTGATAATAGGTCCATTAAAAAGGCACTTAAACAGGCAGAAGAAAGATTAGACATGTGTGAGGACCAAATAACCCAATACACGAAAAGTGCCCTGGAAAAGACCGAGAGAGCCCTGACAGATCCCAGTGTGATAAGGAGATCAGCACGCCCAAAACAAACATCAAGTTGGTATGGCAGCCCAGACTGGCACAAACCCACATATGGGAGAAAACCCAGACAACAGAAAGGGGATGAACTGTGTGTAAGAAGTATGTCGGACACGGACACAGAAGATTACAACGCTAACCAATGTCCTCTCGTGATAAAGGGAGCCCAACGCCAGTATGTGCCATGGTCATTCATGGACATGACAGGCCTGGCCGGCCAACTACCTGAGTTGTGCAACGGAGCACAAAAGTGGATAACTAAGTTTGAAGAAAAAACTACTGGATATTTGCTGGCAATTGGATATGTAAAAGCTATGCTAGACCAAACAATTGGAAAAGTGAAAACTATGGAAATACTGGACGATGCTGGTCTGAAGGCACTGACAAGTCAGAATGCAGGAGATGCATTTGCATTCGGGGCATACAGAACTGTAATATGGAATGCCCTACGAAGAGCCTATCCCACCAAAATGGACCCAGGAAAACTGGAATCAGTGTCACTGGGAGAAGACGAGAACACAGTAAAGTTCATCAATAACTTCCAAACCAAGTGGAGAGAAGAAACAGGAGGGTCATGGGACCAAACAGATACAAGCAAGAGCCTGTTCCGAATGATGCTGAAGAAATGCATGCCTCTAGAGGTCCAGACAGCCCTAGAGGGAGTGGTGGGTCTGAACACATTGCCATGGGACACATTCCAAGCTCACATCGTACACCATGTGGATCAATATCGGAAGAAAAAGAGGGAGAACAAAGAAGCAGCTGAATCGATCACAACCCAACTGCACAAAATACAGCTGGGGGAACTCTCAGCCGCAAAGAAAAAAGAAAAAGAAAAATGAAAAGTCCAAGCTGCTGTGATGGTGCCAGAAAATCAGACAACACCACCCCCTGCTGGGCCAACACCACAAGTGCAGCAAGTACAACAACCAGCAGCCCCTCCAACCTATGCCTATCCTGGAAACCAACAAGGACCAGCTCCACCCATGAGGTGGCAAGGGCAGGGCCCCAGGCCCTATGGAGGCCGAGGTCAGAGAGGATCGTATCAAACGCAATTCAGGAGACAGCAAGTGAATGCCCCAGGACCAATGGGCCCAAGAGTTCAAGACATGCAGTGCTGGCTATGTGGAGGAACAGGACATATCAGACGAAACTGCCCACAAATGACAGGAGGAATGCCGATGGGATCCCAAACCCGAGGACCATACGGAGCAGCGCAAGCACCTGCCGGAAACATGGGACCCCCTGGAACATGGGCACGGGGACAACCCCAGAACCAGTGGACAGGCCCCTGGATGGGACCTCAAAACTGGAATTGACGGGGCCCAGAGAAGCCAGAGGGGGAGCAGATGCAGTACGTCTCAACACTGCATCCACAACAAGAACCAACTGTCATGGTGTCTATAAATAATTCACAACCAATTCCATTTATGATCGACACAGGTGCAACCTACTCATGTGTAGGACGCGAAGGCTCGAAGCTCCCCCTCTCAAGCAGTACGATAAAAACTACAGGCTTCTCGGGACTATCCCAAGTATTGCACTTCACAGAGCCCCAATTAATAACACTAGAAGACACCACTATAATAGCACCCTTACTCTTTTCACCAACTACCCCAGTTAATTTACTTGGAAGAGATCTGTTGTGTAAACTTAAGGCGAAGATTCAATGTAACAATAAAGGATTATGTGTAACAATAGGACAGTTCCTGCAGACTGTCGAGAAACAACACAACATGGACATGGTTTACTGGATGCTATGCACAGGCAGAGGACTGGATCATTCAACGACGACCAGACTGCAAAAGAGTGACCTTGCCATTACACTGTACCATGTATTACGACACAGAGAGTCAAGATGAAGAATACTCACAGTTGTGGACAGACGTCATGGAAGATACAATCACTTATGTGACGTTAGGAGACATAATCGTGGGAGCTGCAGGAGCAGCCATCACTGTACACTTGACTGAACAAATGGAACACTGGCATCAAGTGCCAAATACAGCACCCCACATCTCACTGTTAGTGGGAAAAGGAGCGCAGTCCAAAGAACTAGGACTGATGGTTAAACAAGCAGCCGAAGTAACTGAATGGGCGCAGACCTCTAACCCCTCCGTACATATTTCACACGATCAGAAATGTTTAAAACTAACCTTTTCAGGAACAGACAGAATGAGGGCAACGCATACAGAGATAGATGGGAACATGCCGTTGTCAACACACCCTCAGAGGGGGATGTGTAACACCTCATTATCATCGCACACACAAATGACAGTAAGGATGTTAGGACAGGAAGATGAGGGAAAAGGAATGTTGGATGAAGAACTGCTGAAAATAATCCCAGATGAGCTATGGACAAGACACTCTACTGATGTAGGAGTAGTTAAATCTGGAGGACAAGCCTTGATAAAAATAAGACCAAATGCAAAATTACCTTATCAATGACAGTACCCGCTAACACCCCAAGCCATAGCTGGAATAAAACCCACTATAGAAGGCTTATTAGAAGCTGGAGTATTGAAAACCACTAAGAGCTCTTGCAACACTCCTATCTTTCCCGTCAGGAAGCCCAACTCAGACAAGTGGAGGCTTGTACATGATTTACGAGCTATAAATCAAATTGTAGAGGCAGAATTGCCCGTTGTACCTGATCCTCACACTCTGTTGTCCAATATACCAGAAGATACGCAGTGGTATACAGTCATAGACTTATGTTCAGCTTTCTTTAGTATTCCACTGCATCCAGCATCACAACACTTGTTTGCTTTCACCTACGAGGGACAACAATATACGTACAACCGCTTACCACAAGGCTACTGTGAGTCCCCATCTATATTTAATCGAGTGCTAACGCAAGATCTAGCTGCGATAAACATTAAAAGCACTTTAATTCAATATTGTGATGATCTTCTAATTTGCAGCCCAACCAGAGAACAATGTGAAGCAGACTCGCTACGGGTGCTGACCGTATTAGCTGAAAATGGCCACAAAGTAAGTAGAGAGAAATTGCAATTTTGCAAACAGGAGGTAGAGCACTTGGGCAGAGTTCTGAAAGGAACATCTAAGCACATATCTCCCGAACATGTAGAAGCAATATTGAAAGCCCCCAAACCGCGTTCCATAAAAGAGATGTTATCGTTCTTAGGCATGGTGGGCTTTAGTAGAGATTGAATTTGTGATTTTGCATTAAAAACAGCACCCCTGAGGGCGCTAATCAAGGCAGTGGGACAGACAAAAAATAGTGCACTACTAGAGTGGACGCCCGAAGCAGTTGAAGCCTTTGAACAATTAAAAAGAGAACTCTGCACGGCACCAGCGTTGGCTAGTCCAGAGTATAACAAGCCGTTCCACCTGTACGTCTCGGAGCGTGGCGGCTTTGCCACAGGGGTTCTGACTCAACAGCAAGGGCCCAGTAAACAACCAATAGCCTATTACAGTACAGCGCTTGATAATATTGAAAAAGGCATGCCACCCTGTTATTGAGGAGTGGCAGCAGCGGCGTTTGCTTATCAAAAAGCAGCCAAAATTACTATGGGACATCCAGTTACGCTGTACACCACCCATGCGCTGCACGCACTACTGACCAGTCCATCGTTTGTAATTACAAATGCAAGAAGAACAGGATATGATGTAATACTCTCTGTACCTGAGTTGACCGTACGTAGGTGTCAGACAGTTAACCCCGCAGATCGTGTAATGACTCTAGCAGAAGGAGAACCACACGACTGCCATCTAGTGTCAGCAGAACACTTAAAGACGCGACAAGACCTAGAAAATCAGCCTCTGGCACAGTCAGACTGTATACTCTTTGTAGATGGGTCATGTTTCAGAGACGGAGATAGCAATAAAGCAGGCTATGCTGTAGTGACACCGACTCCGGATGGAGAGGCTTTTAAGATTGCTCAAGCAGAACATGTGCCACAGCCCTGCTCCGCCCAATTAGCTGAGTTACTTGCTCTGATAGGCGCCTGTAAACTAGCAAAAGGAAAGGTGTGTACCATATATACTGACTCAGCTTATGCATATGGAATATGCCATCTGTATGGCCCCATATGGGCACAAAGAGGGTATAAAAGAGCAGATGGAACATCAGTAGTGCATGGAGAAGCAATAGCCGAGCTACTAAGAGCCATCAAATTACCGTTAAAGATAGCCATAGTCAAGTGCGCAGCACACAAAAAGGATGGTTCATTCGTTAGTAATGGAAATGAAGCAGCTGACGATGCAGCCAAGAAAGCAGCAGTAAGGCAGATAAACATGATGCCTGAAACAGCTGCACAAGTGGAACCTAATCCACAGATAGAGCCTGATCCACAAGTAGAACTTGATCCACAGGCAGAACCTGAGCCGCAGGGAGACGAAGGGTCAAGCTCCGGCGTTGGCTCTAGTTCAGGATCTAGCTCCAGCTCCAGTTCAAGCTCTAGCTCAGGTTCGAGCTCAGGCTCCCCAGTTGCGAGCCCCGCTAGGCCCAATGTAGACCCAGATGTGGAAAGGAGAATAATACTCAGACCTGAAGACTATACACCACCCCCACCAGATTTAACTCACTTAGCAGACATGCAGGCGACAGCCTCAGGTGAAGAAATTCGAAAATGGGTAACTAGGGGAGCAAAGAAAGACAATGACACCAATGTTTGGCGCAGTACGGATGGGCGGCTGGTAGCACCGCAAAGCTTTCTCATAACGTTGATAAAACAAGCTCATGGTGACGACCATGTAGCAAAAGGAGAGGTGATAAGGAGGATTCAAAGGGCATGGTGGTCACCCTATTTAGGCCCTATGGTTCATCGGACCTTATCTCAATTTTGTGATATATGCGCCAGATTCAACAATAGAAAGCATTTAACCTCACCCATAGGACACATCCCAGAACCAGAGGGACCGTTTAGACACATAATGTGTGATTTTGTAGACATGGGAGAGCCTAGGTTCCAAGGAAAACGATACATCCTAGTAGTTGTTGATAGGTTCAGCAGGTGGGTGGAAGCTGTGGCAACAGCTAAGGAAGATGAAACTGCTGTAGCAAAATTCTTGTGTAGAGAGGTCATATCAAGATTTGGAATCCCGGACACCTTTAGCTCAGACAATGGAAAGCACTTTGCAAACAAGGTAATACAGAAAGTAACTCAGTGGTTAAACATCATGCATAGATTCGGATGTGTCTACCACCCCCAGTCCCAAGGGATGGTGGAAAGGGCGAATGGAGTACTTAAGATGAAACTCGCCAAAATCTGTGCAGACACAAACATGAACTGGTTAGAAGCTTTGCCGCTAGCTTTAATGTGCATGAGATCGCAAACTAACCGAAACACGCATTTAACACCGCATGAAATGCTTACTGGCAGACCAATGTTGACTTCCTTTGTTCGAGGACCCTATAAAGGTCCAACTCTCGAACAATTACAAAGCGAACTTGACCATTATGTGAAACACTTATCTGAAATACACAAAGTTATTTTCCAACAGGTTAAGGGGGCGACAATACTCGATGACAACAGGCAGCGACCAGCTAATGAAGACGAGGAAGAAGTGGACAACAGAACAGTATTGCCTGGTGACTGGGTATTTATTCGAGTGTTTAGAAGAAGGTGGAACCAAGCTAGGAGGGAAGGCCCATACAAAGTAGTGTTGGCAACTCCAACAGCTGTAAAAGTACAAGGAAAAGACGTGTGGTATCATCTGAACTACTGCTGCAAAGCACCCAACCCAGACCAGGTAAGAGACAGGTTTCCCCCCGAAGTCCCTGAAGAATCTCCAAGAGCAGGGCCATCAGGACTACACGAAGAGAGGCCCAGAAGACAGGCACCAGACCCATACGAACATACTGAAGGGGCGCCGTGGATCGAACTAGAGGAACAAGAACAAGAAGAACAAGGTTACTGGCCAGAGTGGCCCCAAGATGACATAGGGGACTGGGAAGCGGAACTCATTGAGGAAGAGGCTGCAGCAGAACAAGCCGGACCAGCCCAGAGAACAAGAGCCCGAGGCAAACAACGACTGGAAAAACGCGCAAGACTCGAAGAAATACGGCAACAGCTGGAACCCGACACTGGATCAGATAGCGATTAAAATAGTTAGAGCGACCTCAATAGTAAAGCCACACCCAACAAAAAACACACCAAGACACATATTGTGTAGATTATTAGGCCATAGCCCTACGTGCCGACTTTGTGATCCAAATGAAGAAACCACCCCGTTACTACCTACAAAATAATCCGAACATTATGCTTATAATTATAATAACTATTATACTGCCAGATGCCAAGACGCAGACGCTGGACAAACAAGTGCGCATTCATATAGAACTAGATGAAAAAAATGAAGTGCAGCAGATGTCTAAGACAGATTGGGTAATTGAAGCAAAACCATTACCCAACAATTGGTGTGCGTTCAATAAATCGGCAAAAGGGAGAATACGCGGAGCATGTTTAATTCTGACAGATTGGCAGGGATGTTACGCAAGAGCAGACAAACAGATCAGAATCTCAGATGAAGAATCGACATCATATGTAACAATCATCCCTCAGATGACGAAGGCATCACCCAAGAACCTGACGGAAACCGATATAACATGGAAAAATGACATGTTCTTCCAATGGTTGAAATTTACAGCGGACTCATTGACCTCAAGAGATTGCATTGTGTGTCATGATAGAAGTAATAAACCCCTACATACAATTCCTACTCAGGGCACGAAGGAGTGCACAGACAACCCAACATACAGTACATCAGAATTATGCCCTATCAGCTGTCTTTTGCACTCAGCTGCAGTGCATTATGGCCCTGAATGGATGCAGAATACAAGTAAATGTACATATCGCCCTGTGACCACAATTGACGCCGTCCAGCGAGAAGTAACGCTAGTCCAGCAAACCTATCCTCTGTCCATCTGTTCAAATGGGACTGAAGAAATAGGAGATCTATCTCCAAGCTGCAATGAAACACAACCAGCAACAGGTTTCTTTATAGAGATGCGACATGTATGCGACGGTAAAACCGACAACATATCATGCAGTGAGATGGTAAAAATACAGCAACCCGACATAAGTGTGGGAACCACACCCTTGGCAGACATATTCTGGTACTGCGATGGGACCATTGTTAGACAAACGTTACCAAAGAATTGGGGAGGATGCTGTGCTCCCGTATTACTAGGAGGAGACTTAGTCGTGGTAGGCTTGCGACATGAGAACGAACGCCGAAACACACGCAACACAAAGTTCACGGAGAGAATTGGTAAAGAAGAATTGAGGGTGTGGGAGGAATTTGACAGAGAGGGAGGAATATCAGTAACATGGAATGGCATTCCGATAGGCGTACCTACCGAACACGAGGTCATAAACAGGGTAGCAGGAGCATTCATGACTTTCTTCCTCCCATGGGGACAGATCGCTAGGAACGCAAGATGGATAAATCTGTTATGGTACAATCAACAGAGATTTTGGAATCACACACTCAGTGTTCTAGGATTGGTACAAGAACAGTTAGATAAGACAACACTAATGACTATGCAGAACAGATTCGTCCTGGACACGATGCTAGCACCTCAACGAGGAGTATGTGCCCTGATTGGAGAAGAATGCTGCATGTACATTCCAAGACACACTGGACCGGAGGGTAACATAACCAAAATTTTAAAAGCTATGCGGCAGTTGAGAGATGAACATGTCAGAGTCACTCAGGAAGCTCAGGAGACTACAGCATGGACTTCCTGGTTTGACTGGCTCAACCCTTCTAACTGGTATGGACTACTAGTAAAAATGGGAACAATTGTCCTGATTGTGCTAGGTACCTTGCTCATCCTATCATGCTGTGTCATCCCATTGGCAAGAGCAAGCATCAGACGAATGGTAGGACAGTACTCTGTTGTCATGGAGTATCACAGGACCTATGATGAGGACGACGGGGATGAATCAATCTACATGCAAATGGATGAACAATAACCAACCATCTGTGCATTGGACCACGAACTATATCCTTAATGATCACATGTATATTAAAAATTTTGACAACACTTTACCTATATACCCTAAAATCAATCATCTAACCAATTAACCTATACCAAGTGATTATATAACAGTAGATAATAGAACTAGTGTCAGTAGAAGTGTATTGTTGTTCTGCTATACATATATGTGTTACAGAATGGACCCTGTAGAACCTGTGCCTGAGGAGGAAGTACGGCCGTATCTGCGGTGGAAAATCACCTGTACAATCTGCACCCTGATCTGGAAGCAGACTATGGCACAGGCCCCCAGAAAAAGATGGGACGAAATACGACACGACCTGGTCGACTGGTATCCACACTATCCAACGTGGCCTACGAAATTCATCACCATGGCAGACGTAGTGACTCAGGACATCAAATGGGTCACATCAAGGGAACAGAACACAGTTTTCCTTGACGAGAATCGAGGACTTCTTCTAGAAACAACAACCTACCAACTAGGAAGATACCTTGAGCTTGGCCTCTGTACGACCGCCAATGCTGAGGAACATGAGGAACGGAATGGCATCTGTGGAACGTTTGTATTTGAACATGTCTATCTAAGAGCAACGAAAGTGGTTACTAAGGTATGTTTGGGAGAGGATGTCTTGTGGACTGATACTCCCATCACTACACAACGAGCAGTGGATGCCCTGCACGCACCAGGACACTGGTTAGATCCTCTTTGTCAGAACGCGGACAAACCTTTTGTCAGGCCGTTATCATTCATCCTGACTTGTAAAGACTTACACATCCTTGACTACACTGAGGAGGTCCGCAAACTAATGGTGGATGGAAGAAGTGATCATCTGGATTGTTTGTCTTTATTCTACAGGGACCCTAACTCACTGTTTGACGAGTCTTAAAGGTTACCATCGGTCTATGTATAAGCGTGACTATATATATATATATATATGTAAGGGGCAAGTTCAGGTGATACTTACACTGTCGAGCATATAATGCTGGCAAGGTGTGGAATTTTCCCTCTGGATTGGCTTAGTTTGAGGGTTTTTCGCCCACCTCTGAACTCATATCTATGCCCATTATTTACTCAATATTTACCAGCTATTTACTCATGTTAGTAACCAACATTTATTGGCTTATTTACTCATTGATTACTCTGTCTTATTTACTCACCGAGTGGGTCCTATGTGTTCTCCTCAGCCACTGGGTTTGTTGTGTGAGGTGAGCTGAGGGGGTAATATGTAAGAGGGACTCTAATCTAATACCTATATTACCTAATATCTAGTGGAACTACTATCTAATAACTATGATAATCCTATAATAGAACTATAACCACCTAAAGTTTATTTTTCTTTGAGGTATTTTCTTTTACTTATGTATTGTCCATTATGCGACTTAAAAGTCGAAGAGGGGGAAATATGTAAGCAAATTTTAATCAACATATATTTATGCAAGTAGAAATATAGAAAGAACTATAAAAGTACCATTATAGTGTAAAAAAAAAGAAGACAAGAGTTGGGGGGGAACTGGAAAAGTCCCTAGAATCCAAGGAGCATGACAGGTCGTAAAACATAGACCAGATAAGGCGCCAGGTGCCGGATTAGCCGGAACTGAGCACACACACTTAAGGTGCCGGACGTAGCGAAGAAACTGAACACACACACTTAGTGAAGAGTGGGGGGGAAGATCAGAAGTACATAAAAGGACAACTAGATGAGGTAATGAAAATATGGAAGGACCAGGAACCGGACGTAGCCGGAACCAACAGATGACCAGATAAGATAAGGGAGACATAAGACCAGAAATCAAAAATAATTGGATAAACCTGACAAGGAGGTACGAGAAAAACAAAGCAATAAATCAGCCATCAAAACCGTACATGACAGGATCGCGAGAAAAACAAAGTAATAATTTAAGTTGACCCGAAACCTATATGACAAGGGGAATTTCCAGGCAGGACAGTGTACATGTGTGAGCGCAGACTGGTACGAGCTGATAACAAGAGACACAGAAAAAGACACAGAAAAAAGACGCAGAAACAGGCTTATGAATAACATAGTTTAATAAGAGTAGACACATAGTAAAATACGTATCTACATGGTAATAACATAAAATACTTACAAACAGTATAAAGGCCCAATGAAAAAAACATACAAGATAGGGGGCCATGGGTAAGCATCTAGAGAAAGTAAATTACATATCAAGCCTTCTCTGGCCTAGGACGACTCCTAGTGGAAGGTCAGTAAGGGGAATGAACACAGAGACCCCACGGTTTAACATAGACACAGAGGCCTGAGGAAAATCTGTTTGAACACCAATGGAATTAGTTCCATTGGTCTGTGTACCAACAGACACGTTTGAATCAGTCTGAGTACTCACACTTACTTTAAATCTAGGCCGTCTGTTGGATGTGGCCCTCACTGGCTGAAAAGAACAGTGAGGGCTCTCAAAATCCAAGCGTCGTCTCTTAGAATGAGCAGGCTTAGACTCGTCCTTTCTAAAATAAGTAAGTCCTTTATTTTGTAGATACTGCATCAAAGATCCAGACAACTCGGAATCAGATCGGACAGGACTCACGGAGGTTGGATCCAACACAGGCTCAGTCGGGTTGTAGTCCTCAGAAGGAACACGATCTGAACTGTCCTGGCTGTCCGAATCATCCAAAGGGATGAAGTCCTCAATGGAGAAGTCGCAGTTGGCTATAAAATAGAATACAGTGTTTAAAAAACATTGAAATGGGTAAAATATTTAATGTAAATAAATATAACTAAAGGGAGATGCTTACCCATGGCTGGTCGTTTGAGAAATGAGGAATAAACCAAAAACAAACAAAGAAAAGTCTTGAAAACAAACGCCACCCCTATATTTTTTTATAAAAAAGGTACGAAAAGTGTAAAGATAATGGAAGATAATTATTAATGAAAATTAAGTTTAATCGGAAAGATTAATAAGCATAGGAGGAGTCAGATGAGCGCAAGGAGGAGTCAGATACGCGCAGGAAAGGGTTAAATGACAAAAGTGTAATTATAATGGAAAATTAATTGATAGAAACTGGAATAAAACAATTGATAGAAATGGATTATAATGGGATAAAAATTTGATGTGGTCAGCAAAAAAAGTGTATAGAGGAGGGGTCGGGAAATTCCCCGGGGACTTCCCCCTCCTCGGGAGATTCCCCGGGACCCCCCCCTCCTCCTCATTGAAGTGTATAAAAGGTGTGTGTCTTTTGCTGTGAATTCAGTCCGACTTTGGCACTGCTTGTGATTTGATCTAGAGCATTGCTAAGCCTGGCTCACTTGGGTTCTTATTGCTGCAATAATAAACCTGACTTACTTCATCCAGCTCTGAGTGGTTTCTGAAATCTTCTTTGATTATACTTTAAATTGTCTTTGTAAGTAATTTGTTAACTATTTGATATTTTAAATTCAGGCAACTTCAGCAAGGTGGAAGAATTTTCTCCCACATTTATTGGTGACCCCGACTGCGATTACCGTCGAGGGGCGGCCCCTCTGGGGACCTGGGACCACCGTGGGCTGACAGACCATCAACTTTGGCCAACATAGAGAAGGTAAGCAGAAAACCTGTTTTATCAAATTTCATGTTTGAAACATTTTATGTTTGATTATAAATAGCCTGGCTGAACTCCAGCCAGGCGTCTAGCATTTGTCGTTATAGTTTGGTTTGTGTTGGAGTTAATGTTTTGTTTAAGTTTAAAAAATAAAGAACTTTGTTAAAACCGTCAGCTCGCCTCCGCGATCATGCCTCGCACACACCTCCGACGCAGACACCGCAAGAAACATGACAACCTGCTGAAGAAATGAGCTTAGATTAACCCTATTATTATTATTATTATTATTGCTATTATTATTATTATTATTATTATTATTGTTATTATTATTATTTAGGATATACAGTGGTGTTCAGAATAACAGCAGTGTGGTGAAAAAAAGTGAGTAAAGCTCCATATCCATATAATAACTTTTAATTTAAATCACATAAATGTATTGGACTGCCTGTACATTCTATTCTGTATCACAACATGAAGAAAAATGTGCTAAATGTATTATTAGTTTAATGTAAGTGAAGAAAAACAAATATTCTGTTCATAAAAATAACAGTGTGGAGTGAAGGGGCGGGGTTATCAGATGTGAAGGGGCGGGGTTATCATATATGAGGGGGCGGGGTTATCAGAGACGAGGGGGCGGGGCTTTCTCTCTGTAATGGAGCTGAAAGTGAAAGTAATTCTGGACTCGGAAACAGAACAACTGCACCGTCACACTTCCTGATATAACGGTTTAAAACAGGAGGAATTTATACAGTGACAATTTACACACGATATTTAAACTCTGTAATGAGGTAAATAGTGAAGATGATCTGGTGTGAAATGTGGACAGACTTCAGCTAAAGCAGCAGATATGTTTATATGAGGAACAGAAAAGGTAAGAGGAGTTAGCATCATGCTAAAGTACATGTTAGTCACCAACCACTCAATAACCTGTTAAACTAATCCTCCAAACACAGTGGAATTGTGCTTTCTAACAGTGTGTTTGTGAGTTAAGTTGTTTAAAAGGATGACTCTCTCTTTCTGTGTGTGTTTAGGATTTTATTAGTTTGAACCGACAGTAAGAGATAAAAATGGCGACTGCAAACAGTAAGTTACATTTACAGAGATACATTTATCTGTATTATTTACTACAGATTAAACTAACCGTGTGTGTGTGTGTGTGTGTGTGTGTGTGTTTCCTACACAGATGAGTTTAAACTCATTGGTCCCAGTGATACAGAGCGGTATAAACCCTCTGCTGTGACTCTCTCGTGTCGTCTGTCTCCTGAAGTCAGTGCTGTTAACATGGAGATCCGGTGGTTTAAGAAGACAGACTGTGTTTGTGTCTATAAGACCAGACAGGTGACAGAGGGGAGACGTTACGAGGACAGAGTGAGTCTGTTCACTCAGGAGCTGGAGAGAGGAAACGTCTCCTTACAGCTGAGAGACTGTACAGTGTCAGATTTAGGACATTACCTGTGTCAGGTCACTGATGGAGACAGAACAGAGGAGATTACAGTAGAGATGAAATGGGGTAAGTGTTCCTGAACTCCACACTGTATAAACTCTACATCATCATCTGTGCTTCTCATCTCAGTAGATGAAACACACACTCAGTATTCAGTATGAGGTTCAGTATACAGGGTGCTAATGTGGAGTGGAGTTTATTTTAGTCCAATAAACAGTGAGTGTGTTTTTCACTCTGATACACACCTGCACAAGGGCCTAAAAGCAGCAGCTTGTACAAATACTAATTAAATACTGATTGATTTAAAAATGTTAATTGGTCTGGATAAGGGTGTCTGCCAAATGCCATAAATGTAAATGTCTGATGTTTGAGATTTTTAGAGTAAGAATAGCTGACTAGTGGTTAATAACAGGTGTATAACAGTCCAGAGAACACATTAGTTAGTCAGGTATCTGACTTGGCACACACTAATGCACTGTGTACACACTTCTCCACTTCTATACGACTGTAAATTAGTAACAGAGACTAATAACAGGAGTTACAGCTTTTAGTGTTGGACTTGTGTTTTACACAAATCAGTCCACAAACTGATCCACAAGTTCCTTCAGCTCCTGATTCTGCATTGGCATCAGATTCTCCCTGATGAATAAGGTGGCGGCTTTGCTCTGTGGCAGAGAGAGAGAGACAAGGGCTAAGGAGCGAGGAATTGCTTCAATCCACTATTTCAAAAGATTAATATGATACAGCTCAGTGCTTTTGCACTTACCCGGCTGTTGCAGACGATAGTTCACTGGCTCGACTCGTTCCACAACGGTTAAGGGTCCTTGCCAACGGGCAGGAACATGAATGTAGCACTGTGGAGAAGCAGCAGTATGCGATCGCCCACCTTTAATACGTGTGACTGAGCCGGCTGGTCATAGACGTGCTTCTTCTTCTCTTGTGCTTGACTTTGGAAAAACTTGTAAAAGTAAAGATGTAAAATTGCGTCAGAGACAGAAGCGTTGTTACATGAAATTTGTCCGAGTGGAAGTTCTTTAGTCTTTAATAGTCGCGTCTGAGCTTTAGGCAGAGATCACTCATGTAAGTAACACACTGCACATAGCAGTCTCACTGGACTTTTTGATGTTTTTAACAATAATTTTCTCTGCACATCTAATGGCAAGTAAATGAGCTGCTTATTCACAGTTCAGGAGGAAACACCACCAGAAATGGAACTAATTAATGCTGTAATAATAACTCTAATAATAATTATTACTGCTGTAAGTAAATTTTTCCTGATTCAGATAGAAATGTGAATGAACGTGGTGATGCTCAGCATTTTCATTAGATATGACGCGTCTTATTCACCAGTTGATCACAGATGTGTGTTACTGCACCCAGTATTTAATTGTTTAATTATAAATTATTTATTATTCACTATGTTGTTATATTAATATAAATATTAAACTTTTAGCTGAACATCTTTGAGCTAAAATCAAAGAATGAAGTTATTCTGTCTGTAAATCACAAGTTTTTCTCTTTATGTTTTATCTAACATTACATTTCTCTCTCTGTTGTTCCACACGACACCTTCAGTACCGGTAAGTAAATAACTCGACTTCACACTAATGATAAACACTGATATTTTATAAACTCATCACATGTATTAGATTTTAATTCAGGAAACAAATAGAAACATAAAAACTATTTTCAGATGATGTTTATGTGAAGGACTCTGATCAGTAAGTGAGATTCCACTTCCATCAGTCAGCTTCTTTCCCACAATGCACCTGTGTGTAACCCCACTGCACTGCAATAATGTAGACAGAGACGTTTACCATGTCGAGTAAAAGACACAACACACATGTAACATATAACACACACCACTTCCAGACTCCATCAGAATCTCATACAGAATCATATAAGAATAAAAATATAACATTTCCCAGGATTCCTCTGGATGGAACAGTTGTCTATTCTGCAAGTGTCCAAGTAACATATCAGTATTTTTGTATTATTTTAATGAGCTGTGACTCATAATTGTGTTTTTACTGAAACACAGAGTGACTCGGGTTGGGTACCGAAACCCGGTGCCAAGACGGCACCGGTACCTATAGAACCGGTATGTACCGGACCGAAACAGAAACGCGAATTTCGGTGCCTCATTTCGGTGCCACTTAAATGCCTGAACTGTCGATTGAAATATTTGTTCTCTAGATTCATATATTTTTGTAGATTAATCGTTTATTAGATTAAATAAAAAAATTTAAAGCAGAAATCATCCGGAAATGAGAGACCATCCGACATGCGCGTGAACGCAGTGACTAACGTTACACTCGCTATGACGGCAGCAGGCGGTCTACCGATAGCTTAGCATGCTAAAGTAAACAACTCTCGTTAAAATGCCTAAAACTAAACGGTCGAAAGTGTGCCTGCATTTCACAAGAAAGTATTCAGACACCGCGACGTGCAGCGAATGTCTTACAGCAGTTGCGTGTAAAGGCGGAAACACGTTAAATCTAATGAAACATTCGAGGGCAGACGGAATAAAGTTAAAAGCAGAGGGAGGCACCGTGTTTAACAGCTTGTGGACAACAGCTGGCACTATCAGTGTGGACGACCCTCAGTCCCAGTCACACCAACTGTAGCAAAAACGAGTCACCGATTATGATGACGTCAGCAGACTTTCCGCAGGTTAGTAGTAGGATAATGTAATGTTAAGAGCAAAATGCAAATCTTGCATTCATGCTAACAAATAGTCAAACGATTTGTAAAAAACTAATGTAACATGGATTCTGTTTATAATTATGGCTTTCCAGCTAGTACTAGTAGTACTACAACAGTGACCCCCATTTACCATTGCAAAGAAGGCTATGCATGTCCTGTGCAGGACAATAAGTCAGGAAAGGTGTCATATTTTGACAGAAAAGGCAAATATGGTGAAATTTCTGCAAAAGAATTGCAAAAATTTGAAGCTTACATATTCATATATATACTTTAAACTTTTAATATATTGTTAAATTTTAAGCATAAAATTTTTTGTTCAATAAAAATTCATTCTTGAGTCATCCACTATAATTTTTTGGCTTAAAAGTATCGGTTCAGGCACCGTTTTGGCACCGGTACCGTTTTCAAAGTACCGATTTGGCACCGGTATCGAAAAAAACCCAAACGATACCCAACCCTAAGAGTGACATGACATTTCCTGACACTTCACAATAAACATAAATCAGAGCTTTAACAGTGTTCAGTGCTTGTAGACAGAATAATTGCCATCACTCGCTCTGCATAACCAGAGGTGGAAAGAGTAATAAAATTTTGTACTCAAGTACAAGTACTGTTACTTCAGTGAAATTTTACTTAAGTAGAAGTAAAGTTACCATTATAAAAATCTGCTCAAATAAAAGTAAAAAGTAGCTCATTAAAAAAATTTACTCAGAGTAAAAGTTACCGAGTTACTTTTTTATTTAAATTTTTTTAACAGCGGGGTGGGATGAGGCATTCTAGCGTAGTTCAAAAAAGATGAGCAGATATAAATCTCAAACTAGTTGTTTTTAACTGAAGGAACACCTTTGCATAATAAAGCTGTTGTTTTTCTTGTGCTTAAAAATTAAAGTGGTGACTTAAATATGGTGTTACGTCCCAGTCTAGGGCCATACAACAAAAGAATGGTTCAGGGTTCTATTTTAAACTGTATGGAAATGGTGGTATATGGCAGAAAGAACTAGATCCAATCATTTTACACACACACACACACACACACAAGGAGGAGGAGGAGGATCAGATTCAGGTTGGACCCAGGCCAAAATAATAAACAAAATGGTATTTATATTTAGTAGCTAGATTACCTGACAAAAAAAAAAAAAAACACAAACAAAAATACAGGTACCTTCCCGGACTCCCTAAACCAAAAACAGGGAAATTATCTACAAATATATACAAAGATCAACCAAACCAAAGGGACAAAGCAATAATCAAAGTCAATTGGAGGCAAAAAGTCAAAACCGGAATACACAACCAAATATCAAAACGCCAAAATCACAACCTCTTTCATCTTTCCCGCGTCTCTCTCCGGTTTATATAAGGTTGTGCTAGTCGATGACGTCACTCAGGGCGGAAGCGACCGTGTGGAAGGTCAGGTAGATACCGATATCAGAAAACCTGGAGTGGAGTCTGGAGCAGCGCGCGAGCAGGACATGATATACACACGCGGCGCAACGGAGCATTTATACAAAGCATAAAATTTGTATTATTTTATCATTTTCATTCATTTATTTTTTACTCAGTAGCGAATATGATTTAAAATGTAGCGAATTACAATACTTCAAACAAAACGTACTTAAGTAAAAGTAAAATTACAGATTTTTAAAACTACTTAAAAAAGTAGAAATACACAAAAAAACTACTCAATTACAGTAACGCGAGTAAATGTAATTCATTACTTTCCACCTCTGTGCATAACAATCACACCATATTGTGAAAAAGCATTGAAGAGTTGACTCGGCCTAGCGTTTAGCCTCTTTAAGCTAACAGTAGTAAGTCATGTTAATGCACACAGCATAAAGACAACCTGACTGACCTGTGTCACGACGCTGTGCGAGGTCAGGCAGGCTGATAGGACCCAAGAGCAGACACCACTCTGGGATGATATTCTTAAAAGGGCTTTAATGATGAAAATGTAGGAGATAGGGTTGGTAGTGCTTGGTGTTACTTTCTCACGGAATACAGGTGTATAATGAACACGGAACTGTAATGGAGGACAGAGGTGCAGCTCTGAAGCGGTTCTCTGACGTTCTGTAGTTCACCTTGACGTGGAGACTGCGGTAAAGCCAGCCGCGGTTCAGAAAAACACGGTCAAGCCAGCCGCGATTGATTTTAGTGCGGGCGCATATTACAGTGATTACGGTAGTTTCATGAACAACACAGAGAGAACGCGCTTTCAGAGCGCTTTTCTTGAAAAGCCCAGCGTGATTGTGATGTGATATAAAAAAGTGTCATGTTTCGAAACTGGTGTTTTGCATTTTTTGTTTTCCTTATTGTTTATAGGTGCGATGTCTAATGTTTTCTGTATATTTCTTCTTATACAGTCATTGTAAATGTAGTTGTGTTTACATTCATTCATTCATTCATTCATACCGCTTAATCCTGTGTTCAGGGTCGCGGGGGACCTGGAGCCTATCCCAGGAGACTTCGGGCACTAGGCGGGGTACACCCTGGACAGGGTGCCAATCCATCGCAGGGCACACACACATACACACACTCATACACCCAATCACACACTACGGGCAATTTAGGAACGCCAATTAGCCTAACCTGCATATCTTTGGACTGTGGGAGGAAACCGGAGTACCCGGAGGAAACCCACCAAGCACGGGGAGAACATGCAAACTCCATGCACACAGAGACGGGAATCGAACCCAGACCCTGGAGGTGCAAGGCGACAGTGCTAACCACTACACCACCGCGCCGCCTCTAGTTGTGTTTACAGATAAATTATATGCAAATTGAAGACAAAATAAATGATATACTCATTTTTATTCCGTCAGTTGTTTATTCATTTGACCAATGCTCTATAATTTCTGTTATTTTTGAGTGCATTCATTAGGTGTAATGTCTGCAATGAAAGTAAATAGCAAAATAAGTTTACAATAGGTTTAAAAGTCTGAATCACTAATCAATAATTATCATGAAGGTGATATCAAGAATAATGACATTACACTTCAGAGGCCTATACAGACGTCATTTCTAATAAGTAGAAAAAAATAACGGCCAATTATCATAGGAGGCGTCCCATACTATATACACACCTCATATGAAACTATTTTACTGCAGCATTTTTGAGATATGGGGCATTATTACACTTTAAAGGGGTATACAGTCCCCATTTCTAATAAGTAGAAAAAAACAATGATAAGTTCTTATTCAGGACGTCCCATACTATATACACACCACATATGAAACAATTTTACTGCAGCATTTTTGAGATATTGGACATTATTACACTTTAAAGGGGTATAAAGACCCCATTTCTAATAAGTAGAAAAAAACAACCACCAGTTCTTATTCAGGACGCCCCATACTATATACACACCAAATATGAAACAATTTTACTGCAGTATTTTTGAGATATTGGACATTATTACACTTTAAAGGGGTATAAAGACCCCATTTCTAATAAGTAGAAAAAAACAACCACCAGTTCTTATTCAGGACGTCCCATACTATATACACACCAAATATGAAACAATTTTACTGCAGCATTTTTGAGATATTGGACATTATTAAATTTTAAGGGGTATAAAGACCCCATTTCTAATAAGTAGAAAAAAACAACCAGCAGTTCTTATTCAGGACGTCCCAATACTATATACACACCGAATATGAAACAATTTTACTGCAGCATTTTTGAGATATGGCGCATTATTACACTTTAAAGGGGTATAAAGACCACATTTCTAATAAGTAGAAAAAAACAATCACCAGTTCTTATTCAGGACGTCCCATACTATATACACACCTCATATGAAACTATTTTACTGCAGCATTTTTGAGATATGGGGCATTATTACACTTTAAAGGGGTATACAGTCCCCATTTCTAATAAGTAGAAAAAAACAATGATAAGTTCTTATTCAGGACGTCCCATACTATATACACACCACATATGAAACAATTTTACTGCAGCATTTTTGAGATATTGGACATTATTACACTTTAAAGGGGTATAAAGACCCCATTTCTAATAAGTAGAAAAAAACAACCACCAGTTCTTATTCAGGACGCCCCATACTATATACACACCAAATATGAAACAATTTTACTGCAGTATTTTTGAGATATTGGACATTATTACACTTTAAAGGGGTATAAAGACCCCATTTCTAATAAGTAGAAAAAAACAACCACCAGTTCTTATTCAGGACGTCCCATACTATATACACACCAAATATGAAACAATTTTACTGCAGCATTTTTGAGATATTGGACATTATTAAATTTTAAGGGGTATAAAGACCCCATTTCTAATAAGTAGAAAAAAACAACCAGCAGTTCTTATTCAGGACGTCCCAATACTATATACACACCGAATATGAAACAATTTTACTGCAGCATTTTTGAGATATGGCGCATTATTACACTTTAAAGGGGTATAAAGACCACATTTCTAATAAGTAGAAAAAAACAATCACCAGTTCTTATTCAGGACGTCCCATACTATATACACACCGAATATGAAACAATTTTACTGCAGCATTTTTGAGATATTGGACATTATTACACTTTAAAGGGGTATAAAGTCCCCATTTCTAATAAGTAGAAAAAAACAACCACCAGTTCTTATTCAGGACGTCCCATACTATATATACACCAAATATGAAACAATTTTACTGCAGCATTTTTGAGATATGGCGCATTATTACACTTTAAAGGGGTATAAAGGCCACATTTCTAATAAGTAGAAAAAAACAACTACCAGTTCTTATTCAGGACGTCCCATACTATATACACACCGAATATGAAACAATTTTACTGCAGCATTTTTGAGATATGGGGCATTATTACATTTTAGAGGGGTATAAAAAAGCGCGATCCCTGCACCCTGTCCGATCGCGCATCGCAAGTTTATGTTGAACCTGGTGCTAAATGATTCGTAAACGACCTGATTCTGGGTCGGGGTGTCGTGAGTGGCAGAGCAGCTCCATCGCTGCGATCCATTGAAAGTCAGCCCTCGATCCAATATTTTGTCCGGGAGCCGAGGCCGCGCGTCCGGCCCTCCTTGGACACCGGCGGCCTCCCGGTTGTCCCAGGGGCACAGGAAAAAGTAACAAAACAAAAATAAAAAACGACAAAGTCACCGGTTATACCAGGGGCCAGGTCGAAGAAAAATAAAATAAAAATGACAAAGTCCCCGGTTATACCAGGGGTCTGGTTATACCAGGGGTCGGTGCAAAAATCCGTGGTTATCCCAGGGGTCCGGCCTTTCAGCGGGCCGTACTGAGATGCTTAGTCCATGTAGGGGTGCTTAAGTGTGGGTGCTGGTGGGCGAGGTCCTGGGGGATGGGGGTTTGAGCCCCGGGGAGAGGCCGGTTCCAGGGACGAGTAGGGAGGCCTGTGTGGCGGGCGGTGAGTGGCACTATTTCCCCCTTGGGTTTGAGCCGGCGTATCTCCGTGGCTATCGGGGCTAGAGGGCTGGGGCATGGCCCGTCGGCTGCGTCTCGGGCAGCGCTCGTAGGGTGAAGAGGTGCACCGGAGGTGGGGTGCTGGGGCGGGCGGCTAAGGCTCGATGGAGTGCTAGTGGTTTTAGGGCTCGGGCTGTCCGGGTCTCAGGGCGATCAGGGTTAGGGGCTGGGGGTTAGTGTAAAGGATTTACGGTGAGGTAAAAAAAAACAATAAAATAGAAGTAATAAAGGACCAGACCTCCAGGGGGCGTGCGGGTGAGGGTGACTAGCGTGGACGACCTGGGTGCCTGGGGCCGGCTGGGAACCATTTCATCCAGGAGGATTCAGCCTGTGAGTGCATAGTGAATGAAAGTCCCATCAATCTGACCTTCAGGGGTCAGACCGCAGCTGGGGGTGCCTAGTGGGGCCGAGCTGGTGTGCCCAGGGTCGGGTAGAATCCGATTCCTCATGGAGGATTCGGCCTGCGCGTGAGCTGAGAGCCGGGGAAATTTTCAAAGTCCCAGAGAGTAAAATGAGGCAAATCCTCACCTGGGGTAATCCTCCAGGGGGTGCTGGAGTGGGGCATCGGGCCGGGGCATGTGGCGCCGGGGTACGGGGCCTGCCCCTGAACTCCCCATGCGAAATTTGGAGCCGATCGGTCCAACGGTGGCCGAGATATGGCCGTTCGACGTCGGGGCCCCCGCCCCAGGTCCCAGGAGCCCCTTGGGCAGTGGGGGTGAGCCCGAAAGCGGCCGAGGGGAGTGCCTAGGGCCGGGCAAAATCGTTTTTTTCCAGGCGGAATTGGCTGTTTCTGAGATATGAGCGAAAGAAATTTTTTTTTAAATCTGACCTCCAGGGGTGTGACCGCGGGTGGGGGCGCCTAGCGTAGCAGACCCGAGGTGCCTGGGCTGGGCTAGGATCCATTTCCTCCAGGCGGATTCAGACCTCCAGGGGTGTGATCGCGGAAAACGGCCGAGCGTGGCGACGAGAGTGCCTCTGGTCGGCCTGAGGCCCAATTCCTCCAGCAGGATTTGGCCGGTCAAAATTTTTCTAAGTCCCAACTTTTTACCCCATGGTGGCGGATCCAGGCCTATCGCTTTCCGGCTTGTGCCCGACCTCAAGGCCCCTTCCTGGGCATGGGTCCCGCCTCACCCGCGGTGTGGAGGTACCGCCATGCCATAGGGTGTCCAGAAGGGTATGGTCAGAATTTCATGAGTAGCAATTGCAGGGGTCCAAGCACCCAGGGCTCTGGTAAACGGACCCCCTACCCCTGAACGGCTTCCGGGCCGCCCAGGAAGGTACGGGAGCGGGCTTTAAAGCCCCTTTTTCATGGTTTTCGGTCATTTTTTTTATTTTTTCCCTTTTTTCCAAATTTTCCCCTCCACCTTTGCGGGTTCACCTGTCATACCGGGGGTGAAAAGCGTCGAGTCTCTTCCGCCGCCCCCCGCCTGGTGCCTCATCACAGGGAGTCGTAGACGGCCATCTCACTCACTCAGCAGGTCCGAGAACGGTCCCGGA